>BSBK01009401.1:5000-545971 GCA_027943335.1 Chamaecyparis obtusa | reverse complement strand
ATATATGTATGTATGTATGTATGTATGTGTATGTATATACACACACACACATACATACATACATACATACATACATACATACATACATACATACATACATACATACATACATACATACATACATACATACATACATACATACATACATACATACCATACATACATACATACATACAACATACATACATACATACATACATACAGATACATAAATATATATATATATATATATATATATATATATATATATATATATATATATATATATATATAATATATATATATATATATATATAAACTTTTTCAATTCAGCTTTACATCTTTTGAATCACTTTGTAATGACATTTATGCTTATACCTATGTCCAAATCACCTAAATACCTTATTACAACCCTTAAAAAATCCCTTTGGCTTGATGCGATTCTAGGTTTATAAAATATCTTACATCCTATTAGTCTTACAAATGGGTCAGAGATTACATCATGGATGATCCCAATGGATCAAATCATTTATTCCTATTTACTAACCCCTTCATTATAATGGGTTCCCTACACTAGAATTCTCTTAGTTTCTCCCAACAATACCTTGTGGCTACTTTCAGAAATCAATCTGAACAATGGCCCAACTTTAATGTCTATGCCCCCAACATCCATCTTAGGAGTAGAGTTGTGTGGAATGAGATATCCTCCTATTTCCTTTCTCTCCAGAGATCCAAACTTATGGTAGTGGGTGACTTCAACTCCTGCCTGTTCCCCTCTAAAAATATTGGGGTTTTGATGGACTACATTGACATCGTGGGAGACTTGTCTAGCTTCTTCAACAATAATGGCCTCTATGATATGGAATTTTTGGGTAACCCCCTTCACTTGGTCTAATAATAAAAAGGGCCCTTCAACTTATCCAAGTTCATCTTGGCCTATTATTAGTTTCCTCCTCCTAGGACTTGGGAGCTACTTGCTCTTTGACTGTGTTACCCAAGACCACCTCGGACCACATCACACTCTTTTTAAAATAGGTGGACAATCACCATCCTAGTAGTTCTCCCTTGAGATATGAGATTATATGGGCCACCCACCTTAACTCCTCTCAGAAGCTCAAGTAGTTGTAGTCCACCTTGGTGAGGGGTTCTACTATGTTTTGAGTTTCAAAATAATTAAGATTATTCAAGGAGTTGTTAAAGGCTAGACAAAAACCAACTTTGGTTATATGTTTAAAATAAAGAAGGATATTTTTGGGAATCTTGAGGTCCTCTAACAGTGGATGGATTTCAGGGACCTCTCCTTGGACCTACATAATGATGAAGAATCTAGTAGGAAGAACTAGAAGAAATTCATGGCCAATGAGGAAATCTTTTGGAAGAAGAGATTGTGTCCAGTGAATTGAGGAGGAAGATCAAAATACTACTTTCTTCCGTAGATCTACCTACAAGAATAAGAAATGGAATTCTATCTGCACCCTAAGGGATAACGTAGGGATCACAGTCTCTGACACCACTAAGTTGGGAACTATGACTACTGAGTATATCACTCACCTCTTTTCTAAGATGAACTTAGGAAAGGTGGAGATCCTACATGAACAAGTCCTCTCCCACCTCCCAAGAACTATGACTAATGCTGACAAGAACCTCCTCTTCTCTAGGCTCTCTAACTCTAAGGTCAAAAGGGAAAAAAGAATTCATGGGTTCCTACATAGACCTTGGCCTAGATGGGTCCCCCCTAGTATATTTTCAAGCTTTCTAGGATATCGTGGGCCCTAACATGACTCATGTAGCTAGATATTTCATCATAATAGATAGTTGTTAAGACAACTCAATGATACCTATCTTGTCTCAATTCCCAAAATTGATCACACTACTTCTATGGATATTCTCAGACCCATAAGTCTATGAAATACCTTCTACAAAATCCTCTCTAAGATCATTTTAATAGAATCAAACCCCTACTTGATAAGATTATCAGCCACAAGAAAAAGGGGTTTGTACCAGGCTAACAAATTATGGATGTTGCAATCACAACTCATGAAATTATTCATTCCATTGACCATAGTAAAGTTATGGGGATGGCCCTCAAGATTCATATCTATAAATCCTATGAAAAATTCAATTGGCTCTTCCTCTACAAGGTCCTCTCTTCTTTTAGGTTTAATAGGTTCCTCATCAATATTATTTAGGAACGTGTTGAAACTATCAAATTTTTAGTTCTTGTCAATGGAAAATGTATGGACAAGTTTCCCCCAGCCAAAGGACTAAGAAAGGGGGTTCCTCTCCCCCCCTACCTCTTCATCCTACTAGCCGAGGTTCTGGGGTGCAATATGATGCAGTTGTTTGAGGATGGATAAATTTGGAGAATTAAGTCTTCAACCACCCTTCCCCTATCGATGCTCTAGCAGTTTGTCAACAACATATTATTCTTTGGTGCCTCTTATATTATTGAGGTCGGGGTGTGGAAGACCCTTCTTGATGATTATGCCTCTGCCTCTAACTAGTGCATTAGTTATCTCAAATGAAAAGAAAAATCTTCAACACTGATTAGATGCTTCAAAGGAAAAATTTGGACATTCTAGTTTTCTAGTAGATAACACTCCCAACAACCTACTTGGGTCTCCCTATGACAATTAAAGATTTCAAAAGTGACTTCTAGAACTCTATCCTTGAGCATACTCAGAGAAAGATTACTGGATGGAAAGGAAAACTCATCACTAGATGTGCTAGGTAGGTTCAATTTATCTCCACTTCTCAACAAGTAATCATAGTGTATTTCCTTTCCATCTTCAAAATTATAGGAGTCATGGCTCAAAACTTGATAAAATCTAGTGCACCATCCTCTAGTCTAGTTTTGAATTAAAAAAAAGACTCCACATGGTCTACTAGGACCAGGTCTTCTTACCCAAGTCTCTTGGTGTCCTTGGGTTAAGAAAATAATCAACCTATATAGAGCATTGTTGACTAATGTTTCCTTGACCATGGTCAAAGGCTCTATTGACTATTGAAAAATTATGGAAGTCAAATATCTTGATAGGGATCGCTTCTCCAAACTTTACACATACCATGGGTATCCTTAGGGTTCCAACATATGGAATAAGATTCTCAAATGCAATACTCCAAAAAATAGGGTCACTTGTCGGGTTGGCAATGGTAGGGACATTTGGTTCTAGGAGGATGTATGGTTGGTTGACTTTACCTTGGGATCTAGTAGGTTCTCCCCGCTAAGGAATGTCCTCTCTCTTTAAGTGGAAAATCTTTTCATTAACTACATTAACAATGGGAAGTTGATGGACCTCCTTCCCCTACTCCCTGAGAGGGTTGGCCTTTCTGTTATAGCCACTGATCTTATGAATCTATTACAAAGCTCTCAAATTTCCTTATTCAATCACTTTGATAGAATCATTTTCTACCACACTCATAGTGGAGATTTCTTAGTCAAATCGGCTTATACTTCATTAATCAAGGAGGTTGCAAACCTAAATTCCTAGAAAAAAGTTTGGATATCCTATATATCCCCAAAGTGAACTTCTTCTAGTGGGTTTTGCTTCATGGAAAAGTCCTAACTTTGGACAACCTAGTCAAATGGGGATTTAGCATGGAAAATAGATATAGGCTCTACAAAAATGACAAGGAAAGCATTAACCACCTCTTCCTACATTATGAGTTCTACTTTTTTGTCTAGCATCTGGTCCTCCCTAGAATCAACCTTTCTTGGGTGACTAACTATGATATCTAGCAGTTTTCCACTAGATCCCCCCATTTTTGTTAGAGTATCTAGAAGGATCCTAACAAAATAATCTTCAGAGACAGTGAGCTACCCCTTATTGAAGTCCTCCACCTTGACTCCAAGCTTCTATTGGAGAACCTTTTGGTAACACATGAGGGTATTATTCATGATTACAAAGGGAACCTAGAATCTTCTTTTCCTAATCATATGGTAAACCACACTATTAACTAGACTGATGATATAGTCCTTTTGTGGGGTGTAAAATTTTCCATTCCTATAGGAAGTAGGAAAATTTAGATTGAGGGGGACTCCATAACCATTATTGAGGCTATAAAAGGTAATACTAAGGCTTCGTAGAAAGTGAAACCTATTTTAAGGGACATCCTTGATCTCCTGGGAAGCCTTGAGGAATTCAAAATAAGCTATGTCTTGTTAAATAACTAAGAGGGGGGCGAATCAATTAAATCCAGTTATCATATAGTCCCAAATCTCCCAGATGTATATATTAAAAATTTTCTCACAAGTAATCAACTCAGTAAACTATCAACTGTGCCTTTCTCTTCGTCTACTAATTGCTAGTAAAATAAATATTGTGTTCATCGATCTATCTAGTTATGAAATGTGCAAAACAAAATAACAATTCAACACATCATACACATATTTTTAACATACAAACCTTGTTATGGAAAAACCACTTGCGACTGGTAACCCAAAATAATTCACTCTTCTGATGTGAGATTGGCTAGGAGCTAACCCTATTAAATGTTACAAAAGACATTGTGAGGTGTGATCTGGTTAGAGGATTTATCACTAATAGTTCACCTTTGACCATGCATTCTTTATGGGGTCAACAAGAAAACAATCAACATTCATTGAATGTCATATTGAAATACAAAAGACTGTTAAGTCTCACTCAGTTAAGAGATTTAATTGTAAAAATGGTCAAACTAATACAGTAATGATCTGATTCAAATACAAATTTGATTTGTAGATTTTTAGATCTATGCTAAGCTCAAAATACCTCTAATCAATAATCAATTCAAACCTTCATATTGTTGGAAATATAGATGCAATAACTGAGAGGGGGGGTGAATCAGTTAACCACAAAAATATTACCACTGATCTCTTAAATATCTTACCAAATTATTTACTATGCCACTCAGTAAATATATAGAGAAATGCTAAAAACTTGATCCTTGAAATGTGTAATAATTAAACTGTTCTTAAGCATTCATCATTGATTAACTTACATGAATAAAGAAAATAACATGAACACAAGAGACACCAGATTTATCGTGGAAACCCAATATGGGAAAAACCACCAATGTAACTAGTTATTATTTTTCACTTTTCTAAAGTGATGCCCGGTTAGAAGCCAACCCGGTAAAAGGTTATAAAACACACTATTAGGTGTGACCTTGTTAGAAGATTTAATCACCCTGCTAGGAGTGGCCTTGTAAGAGGTCTTGAAATAATTCAATAGAACTGTTACCTTGTTAGAGGATTTACAAAATGGTTGTTAAACCAACTCGGTTAAGAGATTTTGATATCATTGCTACAATTGCTAGAGATTAATAATGAAATAACCTGCAACTGAATTGCTAAATATAGATCTTTGTTCTGTTTCACTAGATCCTTACTGATCAATTAAATCTTTGCTCCTCCTTAAGGATATCTAACCATCCTTCAAAATTTGCACACACCTTTCTTCATAATGATTTATGCATGCTATATATCTCTTATTCACCATTTGACCTTCTATATATAAATGCCATTTCATAATCATTTAGACTGTCAAGTCGGCACTAATAATTATTATAACAGTTGGCTGGGATAAACAAACTGTAATAACAAAATTCTTTGAAAGGGCCGACCTTGCTCGGTAAAAATTAATCCTGAAAAGATTTCCTTCGGTGACCGAGAGAACTCAGTAACCACAGTGAATTCTGCAACATCCTTTGGAGACTGAGAGAGCTCGGTAACCACTAATTTTCCTTTGATAACTAAGGAGGCTTGGTTAACACTGATATCCTATCAAGTTTTCTTTAGACACCCGAGAGAACTCGGTAGATACTAAAAACCACCTAGCTGACCGACTGAGCTCAGTAGATACTGAGAACCACTTAGCTGACCGATTGAACTTGGTAGATACTGGGAGTGATAATTGATATGACATTTGTGTGACATCAAAGAAAACACATAGCTAATCCAAAAATGTCCTTTAGACAATTGTATCCAACAATCTCCCTCTTTGGCATTGATGGCAACACAACATGTCATAGCACAATGAAATTTCATAGATAAACCAAGAGTAAGAAACATATACTTAGCTTCATTTTGATTCCCATCATCTTTAAACTTCTTTCTCTAACTAAGAACTCTCCCTCTTAACTTCTCAAATTATTCTTCTTAGAAATTTCTTGAAATGACAGCAAACTCTCCCTCTTTGACAACACATGCCAAAGACAATTAACATAGTTTTGGTAAATATCAATGTACCTTATGTACTGATTCATATGCAATGATTTCCTGACTATGCTACATCAACTGATTGATCTTCAACATGTTCTGGTTGAAGCATCACTAAAACTTTATTTAGTGAACCTTGGACAGGGGAGTGACCCCTAACTTTCCTCTTAGATACAAGAATGCATCCTTAGGTAGTGGTTTGGTGAAGATATCTGCAATTTGTTCTTTTGTATGAATATATTCCAATTTGATTTCCTTTTCCTACACCAATTATCTGACAAAGTGATATTTAATTGCAATGTGCTTAGTTTTGGAATGCATTACTAGATTCTTTGAAATATTTATTGCACTTGTATTATCACAAAACATAAAAATTGGTTATTTGATCTCAACCTTCATGCCTTCCAAAACCTATTTAAACCATATAATATTAGAGCAGTTTACTGCTGCAGCAACATATTCTACTTCTGCTCTGGATTGGGAAGTGTAGTTTTTCTTTTTACTAGTCCAAGATACTAACCTCTTGCCAAGAAAGAATGCACCACCACTTGTACTCTTTCTGTCATCAATGTTTCCTGCCCAATTAGCATCAGTAAACACTTTTAAATTTAGATTGCCTCCAAATTTATACCACAAGCCATAATCTTCAGTTCCCCTTATATACCTCAAGATTCTTTTGATTGCCATCATGTGATTTTCTCTAGGTTTAGCCGAGAATCTTGCCACTATTCCAACTGCTAAGGCAATATCAGGCCTTGTGTGTACTACATACTGTAATTTTCCAATCATTGATGTATATAAGGTCTGATCTACTTCTTTTGAATCATCATCTTTGGTAAGCTTCAGTCCAGTACACATGGGTGTACCAACTAGTTTTGAATCTTCCATACCAAATTTCTTAAGTATTTCCCTGATATATTTAGACTGAGTAATGTAGATACCATTTTTGTTCTGCTGAATCTGAAGTCCAATAAAGAATTTTATCTGACCAAACATAGACATTTCAAATTCTTTTTTCATAAGCTCTAAAAATTCTTTGCACTGATCATCATTTCCTGTAAACACAGTATCATCCACAAATATTTCTACCAAAACAATTTTGTTATCTGATCCTTCTTTGATGTATAAATTGTTGTTTTCATTAGCCCTTTTGAAATTAATCTGAGTAAGATAGTTATGTAATCTTTCATATCATGCTCTAGGAGCTTGTTTCAGACCATACAATACTTTGTGTAATTTGCAGACCATATCCCTTTTTTCTGGATCTATAAAACCTTCAGGTTGCTCAATGTAGACTTCTTCCTCAAGAATACCATTGAGAAAAGCATATTTGATATCCATCTGATATACCTTAAATCCTTTATGTGCTACATATGCAAGTAAAGTCCTCACACCTTCTAATCTTGCAACAGGAGAAAAAGTCTCTCCATAATCTATTCCTTCTTCTTGAGAATATCCTTTACATACCAATCTTGCTTTGTTTCTTGATACTTGACCATCTTCATTCAACTTATTTCTAAATACCCATTTTGTCCCAATTATATTTTTATCTTTAGGCCTAGGTACAAGAGTCCATGTCTTATTTTTCTCTATTTTCTCTATTTCTTCATTCATAGCCTGAATCCAACTTTCATTTTCTAATGCATCTTTGACATTTTTAGGTTCAAAATCAGCAAATAAACATGTACCTTTTAGTTTTCTTCTTGTCATAGTACCATCTGATTTGTTTCCAATAATCTGATCTGGTTTATGATGCTTTCTTACGTACTTGGCTAATACAGGTTCCTTGCTTCCTGAATGAGTTATGTGATGCCCAAAAGTAGGGTCAAAACACAACCAACAAATTTTTTTTTAAAAAGGTGATAAAGTTTCCTACGTTCATGATGCGGTTAAGAAAGTCTATGACGAGGCTTCAAAAGAATCAGGTGAATAACCTCAACAATGTTGTTTCCATAAGATACTAGCTGAGAATCAATAAGGAGAAGATCGACGAACAACTTGTCGATCGAGATTGTCGTTTGACGAACTAGAAAATTCATAAGTTGACTAAGAGGAAATGGTTGATTAAAGTTTACGTCATTCCATTAATAGGTCAATCAACTTTCAAAATAATTAAATTAAGTCCAATTCGATAAAGGAGTTTAAACTGTCCGTTTCCGAAATTATAGGATATACATGAATTTATTTATTAAAGGAATTAATAAATTGGGAAATATAAACTATAGATCTGAATCAATAATTATATTTAATTATTATATAATATTAATTAATAATTATAAAATATTAATTAAGTAATATAGTTATTATTTAATTAATAAATTATAATATATTAACTAATAAATAATACATGCTTAAAATTAACAATATTGAACAAAATGGAATAACCAATTACTATAAAAATTACATTGCATAACATATTATCTTTCTACACAAAAAAAATATATATATATTTTAAAATACCTATTAAATCCTTAACCCCACGTTGGACTTTGGGAAGTTTGTAAGTGGAGGCATTTCAAAGAGGATGAGTCATTGTTTGTAAGGACAAGGCTGTTAAAAAAATCTGCACCATACTTTATTAGATGTTGGAATTTATGGTGGAAGTTGACCACCACTTCCAAGCCCAAACTCACGCAACCTTGGGGAAAGTTTAAAACTTTAGACATTTTCCTTCCCCTTGAGAATATCCTTTACATACCAATCTTGCTTTGTTTCTTGATACTTGACCATCTTCATTCAACTTATTTCTAAATACCCATTTTGTCCCAATTATATTTTTATCTTTAGGCCTAGGTACAAGAGTCCATGTCTTATTTTTCTCTATTTTCTCTATTTCTTCATTCATAGCCTCAATCCAACTTTCATTTTCTAATGCATCTTTGACATTTTTAGGTTCAAAATCAGCAAATAAACATGTACCTTTTAGTTTACTTCTTGTCATAGTACCATCTGATTTGTTTCCAATAATCTGATCTGGTTTATGATGCTTTCTTACGTACTTGGCTAATACAGGTTCCTTGCTTCCTGAATGAGTTATATTGTCATCTTCTTCATCTTCAAGTTTAGATTGCTCAGGCTCGGTAGATACTTGCTCGGTAGCTTCAGACTGAGACTCGATACTTTGTGACTCGGTTAGAACTTCTTCTTGTGACTCAGTTACTGTACTGGGCTTGGTAGATGTAGTCTCCTTACATGTGTCTGGCAATGTATCAGGTTCAATGTAAACAAATTTTTTGTAGTCCTCTGGTTCCTTTTTTCTTTCTTCTTCAATCTTTTCTGCAAACTCATCAATTCTCACATGTGCACTTTCTATGATTTTGTGAGTAGACAAATTTAGACATCTATATGCCTTAATTTTGCAAGAATATCCCAAAAATATTCCTTCATCACTTTTTACATCAAATTTTCCTTTTCTAGATTCTTTCAAGATGTAACATTTACTACCAAATACTTTTAGGTAACTTACATTTGGTTTGTAACCATACCATAGCTCATATGGAGTCTTGAATGTGTCTTTTCTCAGCTGTACTCGGTTCAAGGTATGAACTATAGTGCCGATAGATTCCTTCTAGTATTTCATAGCAATGTTCTTTTCAATCATTAGAGTCCTTGCATAGTCCATGATAGATCTGTTCCTTCTTTTAGCTATTCCATTCTGCTCAGGAGTTCTCGGGGCTGATACCTATCTTTTGATTCGTCTTTCAGTGCAGAAATTATTGAATTCATGGGAGATGAATTCACCACCTCTGTCTGATCTCAAGCATTTTATTCTTTTTCCTGTTTCCTTTTCTACTCTTGCTAAATACCATTTGAACTTCTCAAATGCTTCAGACTTTTCTCTTAAATACATAATAGTCATCATTCTAGAATAATCATCAACAAAGAGAATAAAGAATTTTTCTCTGGTATAGCTCTCAATTCCAATAGGTCCACATAAATCATTATGCACAATTTCTAAAATATCTTCAGACTGATAGTTTTTACTTTTGAAACTAGACTTTCCCATTTTACTAATTTGACAATTCTTGCATAGACCAATATCAGGTTTCTTCAAAGTAGGAATACCTCTTACTTTCTTGAATTTTCTTATTTTTATCATGTTGTCAAAATTTACATGACATAACCTTTTGTGACATAGCCAACTTTCTTTAATTTGAGCAATAAAACATGAGTAATCACCAAGATCAAGATAAAACAGGTTACCTTTGGTTTCTTTGCCTGATCCTATCAGTTTTCCTTTGTCATCCAGCAGTCTTGCTTTGCCATCCATGAATTCAACCTTGAATCCAATGTTGATTAGCTATGCTACACTTAGAAGATTATGCTTTAGTCCTTCAACCCAATATGCATTATCACATATAATTTCTTTGGTTAATGAAATTCGTCCCTTTCCTTTTATACAACAAGGTTCATTGTTTCCAAACCTTACATTACCACCATCAAAGTTTTCAATGTCTTCAAACTTGGTCCTGTCACCAGTCATATGATGTGAACATCCACTATCTATAATCCATGTATCATTCTTGCTTATATGAGAGATAAGTGCCATCTCATCTTCATCATTATCAGATTCATCTTTTACAGCAATGAAAACAATTTCTTCTTCACTATCATCTGAATCTTTAGCTAAGAAACATGTTTTCTTACCTTTATCCTTGAATGATTTGAAATTTTTCTTGCCATTGTACTTGTAATTTTCCTTCTCATCTTTGCTTTGCTTGTTTGGACACCTAGCTACAATATGACCAATTTCTTCACATGAAAAATAGATTAAAGGAGTTTTACCTCTGTATTTTCCTCTGCCTCTTGAATACTTCTTTGCAAGTAATGCTTCAATAACTTCAAGATCGCTATTAGAACTTTCCTCTAATTCTTCTTCACTTTCTGATTGGATTTTCTTCCCTTTCTTGAGTGAAAGTTTGGCCTCAAAAGCTGATTCAATATTTTTAGAAGTTGGAACATAGTTGTCATAGTTATCTAGTTCAAAGGCTATCAATCTTCCAACTAAGGCATCCAAAGTTATATTGTGATTTTCTTCACATCTTCTTTCTTGAATAGCAGAAACTCTTATTGCATAAATAGGGAGTAATGTTCTAAGAACCTTACTTATAACCATTTCATCATCAATTTTTCCTCCAGAAGCTCTGATTGCACTAACACTTGTCTTGATCCTTTCAACATATTTTGTAATGTTTTCTTCTTCTCTCATTTTCATTTGATCAAACTATCCTCTTAGGCTCTCTGCTTTGGCTCTCTTCACATTGTCATCACTGCCATTGATTTTCTTCAGCTTGTTCCACATTTCATGAGCAGTTGTGTAGTCTTTGATTTCATCAAATTCTTCATAGCTAAGAGCTGATGCAATGTCTATCATCATAGTGTTATGGTTCTTCTTCTCTGCAATGTCTTCAATAGTCAATGTGCTAGTAGGAATTGTATATTCTTGATCAATATATTTGCATCCTGAATCATCAATGGAAGCCAGATGTAATCTCATGAGACCTTGCCATGCTAAAAAGTTATTTCTGTTAAGCCTTGGAATTTATCTTTTGTAAGACATCCTGATCTTTAGCTTAGGTCCTTGAAACCCTTCCTGCAAGCACCAAAAGCTCTGATACCAATTGTTGGAAATATAGATGCAGTAACTGAGAGGGGGGGTGAATCAGTTAACCATAAAAATATTACCATTGATCCCTTAAATATCTTAACAAATTATTTATTGTGCCACTCGGTAAATATACAAAGAAATGCTAAAAACTTGATCCTTGAAATGTGTAATAATTAAACTATTCTTAAGCATTCATCACTGATTAACTTACATGAATAAAGAAAATAACATGAACATAAGAGACACCAGATTTATCATGGAAACCCAATATGGGAAAAACCACCAATGTAACTAGTTACTATTTTTCACTCTTCTGAAGTGATGCCCGGTTAGAAGCCAACCCGGTAAAAGGTTACAAAACACACTGTTAGGTGTGACCTTGTTAGAGGATTTAATCACCCTACTAGGAGTGGCCTTGTAAGAGGTCTTGAAATAATTCAATAGAACTGTTACCTTGTTAGAGGATTTACAAAATGATTGTCAAACCAACTTGGTTAAGAGATTTTGATATCACTGCTACAATTGCTAGAGAGTAACAATGAAATAAATTGCAACTGAATTGCTGAATATAGATCTCTATTCTATTTCACTAGATCCTTATTGATCAATTAAATCTTTGCTGCTCCTCAAGGATATCTGACCATCCTTCAAAATTTGCACACACCTTTCTTCAAAATGATTTTTGCATGATGTATATCTCTTATTCACCATTTGACCTTCTATATATATATGCCATTTCATAATCATTTATATTGTCAAGTCGGCAGTAATAATTATTATAACAGTCAGCTAGGATAAACAAACTGTAATAACAAAATTCTTTGAAAGGGCTGACCTTGCTCGGTAAACATTAATCCTGAAAAGATTTCCTTCGGTGACCGAGAGAACTCGGTAACAATAACAAATTTTTCAACATCCTTTGGAGACCAAGAGAGCTCGGTAACCACTAATTTTCTTTCGATAACTGAGGAGGCTCGGTTAACACTGATATCCTATCAAGTTTTCTTTAGACACCCGAGAGAACTTGGTAGATAATAAAAACTGCCTAGCTGACCGACTGAGCTTGGTAGATACTGAGAACTGCTTAGCTGACCAACTGAACTCAGTAGATACTAGGAGTGATAATTGATATGACATTTGTGTGACATCAAAGATAACACATAGCTAATCCAACAATGTCCTTCAGATAATTGTATCCAACAAACCTCCAACTTTGCCTCACTTGCTATATGCTTCTCTAACACTCGGTGTTGTCTGTAGTTCAGCTCGGTTCTATCTTCAGCTAGTTTGGTCACTGCTACATGAAAATAATCCTTTTCATTAGAATTATCCTACACCATCAAAATCCTAGACTCAAATAATGAATCTCATGTCTCCTTATATAGACATCATAAACCATTTTCTTTTTATCCATGGATTTTGCCTCTTATTCTTCACCATTCATTTTTCCACTTTAACCTTCCTCAATAGTTGTGTTATTAACACATTTCATTCTCCTTCATTCGATCAATCTTGAATTTTTTCAGCCATTAGATCATCATAACAAATATTATCTTCTACCTCATAATCATAAGCAATTGTCTAGCACACCATTTCAGTTGTTTTTTATAAACTTTATTTATTTCTTTCACTCAGTCAATATCAGAATTTATTTGTGATTACCTACTCGGTTAATACTATACTCAGTATACAAGTAGAATTAGAAGTAGAAGTTACACTAGATCGGTGTATATAGAAATATTGATTTGCCGACCACATAAAATTGTTCAGTCCCAATCTTCAATACATAACAAAATCATGTAATATAATCAAGTCATCAACATGATGCCATAGACTCATCAATAAGTTACCTAATGTATACTATAGCCATATCTTTTATATCCATCTCATCTTCATGTAGGTATCTCATTCCTTTACCATTTTACTTCTTTAGATGTTTGTAACCATCATGATAAGTACAGTCAAAGCTAGTTGACATCAATGAAAATACATTGACTAATTTTATTGTCTTACATATACTTTAGTATCTTAGTGATCACCAATCACTATCTTTCAATTATCCATTATGTCCTTCAAGATATTTAATTAGTTGTAGGTTATCAATCTCTCACTTTGGCATTAACAAATGCTATAACTCGGTAAGCTCTCCCTAGCTTGTACGTTTAATCACTACACAACATGAATACCTCCGAGAAGACTCTCCGTGTGGATTTCATCTTCTTAGATTGTGTATCTTTTTCTCCTTTTGTTTTTTTTATTCTCTCCCTTTGACAACAATGACAAAAGGAATAAACAACTCTTTAGTAGACAAAATATTATCACTGGTGTTCATTTCAGATCAAGTACCTTTCATGTACCAATATGTAAGGTTAGTTTGTTCTCCATTTTCTATCTTTAACAACCTTAGGAGACCTAAAGTGTGAAAAATTTTCATCAACATCATATGATATTCTTATAAATTATAGGTTTATGTAACCTCTTGATGACCTTAGTGACTAACAGACAGGGGATGGACCTCTAGTATAGTCCTCAAGTACTAAAATGTATCCTTAGGAAAGGGTTTAGTAAATATATCTACAAGTTGTTCTTTTGATCTTACAAACTCCAATTTCACTTTCTTTTCATGTACTTGTTCCCTCGAGTAGTGATACTTTATAGATATATGCTTTTTCTTTGCATGCATCACTAAATTATTAGAAATGTTTATAGCACTGGTGTTATCACAATATATTATCATTGGTTCAATGATCTCTTCATTCATACCTTTCAAGTGTTGTTTTATCCATGCAATGTTTAACCAATTAGCAACAACATCAACATATTCTACTTTAGCAGTAGACTGAGAAATGCATCATTATTTCTTGCTTATCTAAGTAACTAATATTTCTCCCAAAAAGAATGTTCCACCCATAGTGCTCTTTCGGTCATCAATATTTCCAGCCTAATCTTCATCTATGTAAATGTTTAGTTCAAAATCACCCTCTTTCTTGTACCATAAACCATAGTTTTCTATGTTTTTTAAGTATCTCAAAATTATTTTAAAAACAATCATATGTGATTCTTTAGGATTACCGGAAAATGTTTCTACAATTCCAAGTGCATGTGCAAAATCCAGTCTACTATGCACAACATACATCAATTTACAAATCATTGATTGGTATAATGTCTTATTTACCTCAATTGATTGATCATCCTTTGTTAATTTGCATCATGTGATTATAGGTGTACCAACCAGTTTTGAATCTTCTATACCAAAGTTCCTTAACACTTCCTTTATATACTTTGATTGTGTAATGAATTTACTTTCACTTTGTTGTAGAATTTGCAAACCAAGAAAGAATTTAATCTCTCCAAACATTAACATTTCAAATTCTTTTCTCATTTCATCAAAAAATGATTTGCTTAGATTATCTTGTCCTCCAAATAGGATATCATTAAAAAAAAATTCAGCAATATGAATCTTATCATCATTTTTACCTTTCAAGTATAAATTGTTGTTGTCACTTGTTTTAACAAATCAAATACTGATAAGATAGGAATGCAGTCTTTCATACCATGCTCTCGGTGCTTGTTTCAGTCCATATAGTGCATTGTGCAACTTACATAGCATGTTTTTCTAATTTGGATCAACAAAACCTTCAAGTTGTTCAATGTATACCTCTTCCTCAAGTATTACATTCAAAAATACAAATTTTGCATCTATTTGATATACTTTAAATCCTCAAGTCTACTAACTAGTGCAAGAGTTTTACCATAATCAATACCTTCTTCTTGTGCATAACGTTTGCATAAAAGTCTTGCCTTATTCCTAGTGAATTCACCAATTTCATTCAACTTGTTTCTTAATATCAATTTGGTTCCAATTACATTGTTATCATTCGGTCTCAGTACCAATGTCCATGTTTTTTTTTTTCAATATCTGCTCTATTTCTTCATTTAGGGCTTTAATCCATTCATTATTTTCAAGTGCATCTCTAACATTTTTAGGTTCCAATTCACAAAGTAAGCATGTGTTTTTTCTCAACTTACTTCATGTCATCATGCCAGCTCTCTTGTGTCCAATAATCTAATTCTATGGATGGTGTATCCTCACAAATTTTGTAAGTACATGCTCTATTCTTTGTTCTTCATTCGGTGTAGGATCAAAATCTTCCTCGATTACTATTTCATGATTCTCACTCTGTATAGGTTGATGCACAATATCATTACTCTATTTCTCAGTAATGACAGGTTGTTTCATAGGTAGAGTGTCTAGTTTCTCAATGCATGTAAATCTAATTTAATCTTTTGGTTCCCTTTTTCTTTCTTCATATTTTTTCTCAGCAAACTCATCAACCTTTACATTTGTTCTTCCAATCATTTTTTTAGTAGTGTTATTCAAACATTTGTAAGATTTTATTTTAGTAGAATATCCTAAGAATATTCCTTCATCATCTTTTGAATCAAATTTCCCATTTCTATCATCTTTTAGAATGTAACGTCTACTTCCAAATATTCTGAAATAACTTACATTTAGTGTGTAACCATACCATAACTCATAGGGCATTTTGTTTGAATCTTTGTTCATTTGTCCTTGGTTTAATATGTATACAATAGTACTAACACCTTCTCTTTGGTATATCTGTGCAACATCTTTTTCAATCATTAGTGTTCTAGCACAATCAACAATAGATCTATTCCTCCTTTCAGAAATTTCATTCTCCTATGGTGTCTATAGACACCTAAATTCATCCTTTAACATTAATTAAATTTAATTTAATTAATGACTCCAAATAACATTATAGTTAAATTTTAATTAATTATATTTTTACAATTCATCTATTTATTTAATTAAATAAATTCACTAATTATAGTATTTGAGTTAAATTTAAATACTACCTTTCATAATGTATTAAATTTAATTCAATACATGTTCCTCCATAGTCCCCTTTTAAATAAATTTTTAATTTATTTAATTCCCTCACATTCTTTATTTCTACTAAGCCATGATTAAATTAAATTTACTTAATTTAATCTTAAATCCAACCTAGATGCTCTCCTACACACATCACTTTATATCTAATAAACCTAGTCACTAATTAACTAAGGTTAATTAGGCTAATTTTTGGATTCCTATATCCATTAGTCCTAATTATTTTCTCACACGTGTGAGAAAATTTCTAAAAATTGCCTTTTCAAAATTTGCTAAAATTTGCAAATACAAGGCTTCTTACATTTTTTATGACACTTCTTACACCTTCTAAAATGGTGAAAATAGACTTTTCCTCTTACACATCTCTTACACACACTTACACATGTACTTGAAGTACACATTAACCTCTCACATCCCAAGTCGCTCACACATGTGTGAGAAAGTCTTGGAATTTGCATGGCTTTTGTGTCTCCTTGGTGGCACCTATGTGAATTCCACATAGATGCCATCTCACCCCAGCCCTTCATAATCCTATAAATAGGACCCTTGTCTCAAGAAAAATTCATTTCATTTTTGCATTAGAGTTATTATGCTAGTTTAGACTTAGAATTTATTTCTTAGTATTTTTGTTAACCATTTGGTAGTTGTTAGAATGCATACTAGAGTTTGATTTCATGCTTTACTTTGATGCCATTAGTAGCATTATGCTTGCATGTCATTGAACTTAAGAGTTTCTTCCATACAACCTTCTTGAGCTTCAATGACTTCTTATTGAATGCTTTAGGGTTGCTTCCATAGCTCCTCCTTGAGTAGTTCAATCTTGATTTTACCTTGCATTCATAGTGGGATTCACACTTGTGTTGCGAGAGCATACCACAACCTCTCTAAGAGATTAAATCAAGCAAGTCTTGGGTGCACTTGCTTCATTTTCATCTGAGGTTATGGTGAAGATTAGTATTTTTTGCAAGTTTATGAACATGTTAGAATATATTGAATATTCTCTTTATCATTAATGTTTTCATGTTTGAACTTGTTCTTAACAGGTAGGTTTTCATCATATACATTTTGGCACGCCTGGTGAAACCCACAATCCCATTTTCTAACTATTTTTCTTGATCTTGTGAAGGATTCCCATGAATTTTCCAGATAGGCATCTTTGCTTGACCAGAGGCATCTCTACCTAGAAAAAGGCATCTCTGCACATAGGCATCTTTTCCTATAGACATGCGTCTCCATCTATAGATAGACATCTCCCCAGAGAATAGTTTTTCTCTCATTTTAGTTTGTTCTAATTAGTAAAACTTGTATTTGGTAATCACATGAAGGTGAATGATCATTAGTAAAAGACCTAACTATATCTACAAATGAAGAAAAATACATGAAACTAATAAAATCTTTGTTTTTGTGTAGATAGGTGTCTCTGCATACACACAGGTGTCTCTGCTAGAAAAGGGAGTTTTCTTTGTGTTGTCTTTTTTAAGCTAATTAAGTAAAGTTTTCTGACATATTAAGGTTAAAAATCACTGTCTTTTTCATAAGAAAACTTTTTGTGCATTTGAAACTTAATGGGAGCATAAAAATTTCAAACATTAGTGGTTAATCTTTGTATTTGTGTAGACGGGCGTCTCTACCTGTACACAGGCTTCTCTGCCTAGAAATAGGCATCTCTTCCTGGAAACCGGAGTCTCTCACAGACAGGTGTCTCTGCTTGTACATAGGCATCTCTGTCTAATTTCAGCATGTTTTCATAATATCTTGCACTTTAAGTTTGTTGATCTGAGGTTTTTGGAAGATATTGACATGTTGTGACTTCTAACAGTGATTTTGTAGAATGTTGACCAAGATTTGAACATTCTAAGACTACTAATTTGTTTGTTTTGTAGGATTTTGTTTGAAGACCAAACACATTAAACTACTTCTTGAGGCCAATCCATGCATTTATTTTCAATCCTTTAGATGAGCCTTCCGGTGAGGTAAAAACCTCCCAGGAATGACCCACGTGAGAATGAGATCTTTAGCCCACCACTCTAACTCACATTAATTTTTTATTTTTTTGGGGGGATTAAAGCCTCAAAATTAGGATGACATTTGAGCTTATAAATGGCTCTCACCTAACATTTAGTAGGGCATCACGATCTCAATCACATTGACATGACTACTTATGTCAAGGTGCATTATGGGGCTATATGTCCTAGTCGTGCTTGCACGGACAGGAAGAGTGTGTTCAAACAAAGACCCTCATTAAAATACATTAGTTAGAAGCCACCCAGTTCACCTCCAAAAGGTTGATAATCTATGTGTGAGGAGAATAGTAATCTCCCCAAGACACTCATCTTATCGAGACCCCTTCAACGTTAACACTTTGATAATATGACATCATGGTTGGAGCCATTGCATGCTTGGTGATGGCTGTATTCTAAGGAATTTTTTGGTGTGTTCCTAAGTTAGTGAGCAAAGGTTTTCAATCTCAGGCAAGTTCCTTCTAGGGATAAAGAGTGTGCTTGTTACTTTCATTGCAAAACAAGCCTATAAATTTGAATCTTGCAAGGTTTCTTTGTCCCTTGCAGGACTATTTTCAACAAATGTTCTTGTAACCCAAAAGTTTGAGGTATGCATGAAATTGGTTCTTTCCAAGAACATCCTTTGATCTATCAAGATATTATCCTTAAGTCATGACTGATAGTGTTAGACATAAGAAAGCAAAACTCCCAGTTGCACGAGTCCATAAAGAGAAGAAAATCGTTGATCAAAAGATTAAAGCAAACCAATCTTATTCACAAACCATTCTAATATTTCTAGAGGCTATTGAGAAATTAGATAAAATCATCTACAACAATTGGGTTGCTAATTTTGTTGCCAAGAACAAAGTTAACATGGCCTTTATCACTTGGGAATCCTATGACTAAGTACATGTGACCTTCTTTCTTCATCCTGTTCAAATCATTCATCCCTTTCTCATCATTTAAAAACCCCTTTCTTCATCCACATTCCAAAACATTAGGAACATCAATTAGAATCTTGGACTTTAAATCAGAATCAAATTAATCCATCTTTCACACCTTCATCAATCCATAGGGTGAAAGAATCATTCCAATAGTGTCTCATAGATCTTAATTCCAAAGAAAACATTAATCCCTTACTTCTTTGAGAACTGAGTCTTTCTCTAGTAGTCCTAATCCAGTCCTATTTCATTTGGGAATCATTAGTCTATCACCCAAATAAAAGAAGACTTTAAATCAAAGCCAATCTTATGTTTGCATAATCACAAGGTCTTGTTTCACCTAGGTTTGTTCCAAACCTTTAAATCCAATCAATCCTTGAGGATTATTTCCTCTTTAATCCAATCTCATCAATCAATCTAATCCTCAATCAAATCAAATCAATCAATCCAATTCAATCAATCTAATAAATCATCAAGACTTAATCATTAGTCCAAGTTGCTCCTAGTTCACAAAATTATTTTCTTTCCATACCTCATCAACTATTCACCCTTCTTCAATTCAACCATTCTAAGGTCACTCGTGCATGGTAATTACCTAATCACAAGCAAAGCTAAGACAAAAATCTCTCACCATGGATAACAATTAGGAAACTATCTATCAAGAAGACTTTAATGATGAAGAAGAACCCCACATGGAATCTGACATACTAATACCCATAAGTGTCAGTGCCAATCCATGAGCTAAAGAATTCTTTGAGGATCCTAATAATTTAAGCTTAGTGGAAGACCTAATCCAAGCCAATAGTTCCAACATCTTCATGAATCTTATCCAAAGGGGTGTTACCCTCCCTGATAATTTTGATGAAACTTTACTTGAGCACAACTTGATTCCAACCAACAAAAGAAAAGTAGCACCCATAATTCCATCAATATCTAATAACATAACTCAACCTCCCCCTAATACACTTGAATTAATCCAAAAACTTCTAAAAAATCATAACTAAAATAATGAGGTGAGTAATGATGGTTTAGGTGCACGATGTGCAGCTAAACAATAACCATCATCCTCAGGACAACACTCTGCTTCTATTTTTTTGAAGCCTAGTGGAACTCTAAAAAATCAAAATTCTACACAAACAAACAACACCAATCAAAGACATCACACCAATCTTCCCCCTCTAGGAGGACATAATGCATCATCAGGAGGAGGAACACATCAAGCCCATACGATCACCACCAATCCTCCTAAATCAGTCCAAAAAATTGATGAGCTCAAAGGCATGATGATGGCTATGTAGAAAGGGGGGAAGAAGGAATTTTCATCCGCATAAATATGTCCTTATCCTTTTGACAAATCAATCACCCTCCAAGGATTCCCCGCTAATTTTGAAATGCCAAATTTTGATAAATACAAGGGAGACTCATGCCTTGTACAACATATCAAGGAATTTTATGCAACGGCACAAGAAGTTTCCCACAATGATCATCTTCTCCTAAGACTTTTCACTAGGAGTCTTGGAGGACCAGCCTTAGAGTGGCTATTTAACCTTCCTCTAGGTTCCATCTCCACCTTCCATGATATCGCTGAAAATTTTTTTACACAATATTCTTATAACATAGAACATCAATCATCCCTCTGCGATTTGTGTAACATGAAACAAATAAATGGAGAAACCTTTCCCAATTTTCTCCAAAGGTGGTGACATCTTGCCAATCACATGCCTTGGAAAATCCCATATTCACATCTAAGAGATATATTTATTAAGAATCTAGCTATAGAAATGTCATTTCAGATGAAGATGGCTTCCCTAGATTCCTTTGAGGCACTCATTAAAAAGGGGAAGTCTATTGAAGATGGACTTTTGATGAAAGGAGAAATTAAACACTATACCCCTAATTCATCTAACAATACTAATGATAAACCCAAATTCTAGTCTAAGAACAAAGGTGTTGTTAATGATGGAGTGACAGATGCTAAACACATCCAAAATGTTTAAGGATCCAACAATAGTAACCAAGGCAATTGCAACAACAATGATCAGAAAAATCACAAAAAATAATCGAACCAATCCCAATAATCAAAGAAATCAAAATAATTCAAATAACGAGAGTCAAAATCAAGGATCTGGTTATCATGTCTCTCTATTCTCATGATATAATGGAAACAACAACAAAAATAATAGACAAAAACAATGACAACAATTTACATAGCTAGCAGATTCTCTTATTGTGATTTTTCGATGTCTAGTCGATCAAGGGATGATAGTTTACCCTAACACTGGGCCTTTCAACAAAAATCAACCTAAGCCCAACTGGTATAAGGATAATGAATATTGTGATTATCATCGCATAAAAGGGCATGAGATTAAAAAAAATGCATGAAGTTTCATCATTTTGTGCAAGATTTGATCGATGATGGTAAAATTGAAGTAGAAGGACAAAATGCTTCTACTTCTAATGCCCACCTAAAAATTTATTCTAAACCTTTTCTAGAACATAATCAAAACAATTCATCCACATCCAAGGTATTTTCTTACAATTATTCAACAAACAAAATGTCAGGAGATGAACGTACTTGTGGAAAATTGGCTAAAAATGATGTTTGTGGCTTTGACTCACTATGTGGCCATATTGAATAGTCTGAAACTCATGTAAATACCTTGACTTTAAAAAGTGTGGATTGCAATGTTACTACCCACCACCCTTGCATAACTATACAAGCTGCTACCAATCCACATGTTGTAGATCCACCTACAACACCATCTACCTTGACATGACCTGCATCACGTTATGATTTTCTTTCCCAACTAAAGAAGACCCATGTACTAATATCCATACTAGACATTTTACATACATCCCCCATTCACAAAGAGGTCCTTGAGAATTCCCTAACTAAGTCTCAGGTCCCAGAAAATATCAATGCCTCTCAATTCCAAGAAATGATCAAAAATTTGGATTCCCAACAACATCTAGTTTTCACTGACAAAGATTTATGAGGTCCTGACCCTCATCATAATAAACCCCTGCATATCCAAGTCACCATTCATAACACCTGAATTAAAAGAGTCCTTATAGACAATGGATCTGGTCTGAATCTTTTTACTTTAAGCATGATATGCAATATCGATCTTTCTAACGATCTCATTGATGTAAATAAAAGAATAATAATAAAAGAATATAATGATAGAGAAAGGGTGATTAAAGGTCCCATTACACTTTCCTTACAAGTGGCTCAACCCTTATTTAAACTATTTGTCAAGTGCTTGACTTGGATCTACACTACAATATCCTTTTGGGTAGGCCATAGATACATGCTATCTAAGCTGTCTCATCCACATTTCACCAATATTTGAAATTTCCACATCACAGAGCTGAAATAACCATTCCCAGAGATCATGAACCCTTTCAATATTGTAAGAGGTTGGAAGGAAAACAATCAAACTATTGCCCATTGAATGAATATGTTTGTCCACTTTCACACAAGATTCTCATCCAGCACACTTCTTTTGAAGAAAAATTGTCTAAGTAATCGAAGGGAAAAGAAAAGGTTACCCAAGAAAATAATAATGAACCTAAAAAGAAAGTTAGGTTCACTGATCAAGGCCCAGGAGAATACAAGTTTGAAAATGTCCTATGCATTGGTCAACTCCCCCTCTCTCCCAGGTCTTATGGAAAACCTTCACAATTCTTCCCTAAGGAAAATAAAGAAACTATGAAGTGTAAACAAACTACATTTGAACATTGGGGATCTCTTTCAGATGAACATATGGAGCATAATATTCTTTCATGGATTTTTGATGAAGAAAAATACAAACCTGCAAACATTCCTAAAGGGAAGTATATAAAGGCCACACCCATTTTTGAAAGTATGGGATATCATGACACTGGCCTTGGAGAAAATGAAATAGGAAGAAAAACTCTAATAAAAGCAACTAGATACCCCCGAGGAAGAGGACTGGGTTCCATAGAAACTAAGAAAACCTTTCCAAGGACTATTGTTTGATTGAATCTGATTCAGATACCAAGGAAGAGTTCTTCAAAGTTCCTTTGCAATATATTGAAGATGACCTTGATACTCATGTCATCCATATCAACCAATCTAACCTTTCCTCACCTGAACTTCCCCTTACCAATCCTGAACCAATTGATTGGGACTAGCATGATTCACCACCTACCTTAGACATATGTGATTTAGATGAGGCAGTTCTAGCACTTTTCAGACTAAGAAATCTCCAAGACAATGAACATCAGATTCACTATAGCAAGAAAGCCCACTTTGGTAGCCAAGTCAACTCCTTTAGTCACAAAAATAAAGAAAAAGAAAATTTAAAAAAATGATAAAACATCCTTGGGTGAAAACCTTTCTGAGGAACCTTTGGATGGAGAAAAAGACAAAATAAAGGATGCATCCTCTAGTGAAAACCTATTTGAGGTGCTAGAGGAGGGGGAAGTTGACTTTCCATTCATGTCATTACCATCAGAGAAATATTCTATCCTCATAGAAGAAACAATTGCAATTAATCTGGGCACATAAATAGATCCTAAGATCGCCTATATTGTAGCCTCTCTAGATGAGATAGAACAAGAGTCCATGACTACATTGCTTTAGAAATCCCACATTATTTTTGCATGTATGTATACAAATATGCATGGATTTGATACTAACTTTGTTGTGCATCATCTCCCTATGGATCCTAAAATCAAACCTATCAAGCAAAAATTATGCAAGATGCAACCACAAGTAGCACTCCTGGTTAAAGCGAAATTGCAAAAAATGCTTGATGCAAAATTCATCATGCCCATAGACTATCCTAAATGGGTCTACAACATTGTACCAATAGGTAAACCCTCTGGGGGCATCTGGATTTGTAATAATTTTAGAGATCTTAATCTTACCTACCCTAAGGATGATTTTCAACTTCCAAACATTGACATCATAGTGGATTTGACTATTGAGCATGAGATGTTGTCCCTGTTGAATGCTTTTTCTAGATATAATTAGATTCGCATAGCAGTGGAAGACTAGCATAAAACTACATTCACTACACTGTGGGGTACATTCTATTATCAGGTCATACCCTTTGGTCTCAAGAATGTAGGAGCCACATACTAGAGAGCCATGATGACCATATTTCATGACCTTCTTCATGTGATCATGGAAGATTATGTGGCTCATATCTTAGGAAAATCCAAGACACGAGAATCACAGATTTCTATTCTCACTACCATCTTTAATAGATTTGAAAAGTATAAGGTCCAATTGAATCCCAAGAAATATATCTTTGGTGTGCAATCAATTAAGCTCTTAGGCTACATTATGTCTCGCTGAGGAATAGAAGTAGATCCTAAGAAGGTGAAATCCATTTTGGAGATGTCACCTCCAAAAACTTTGAAATAATTAAGGAACTTGCAAGGAAGACTTCAATCCATCTAGAAGTTTGTTTTGCAACTAGAAAACAAGATATATCCTTTGTCTCACTTGCTCAAAAATCATATTAAATTAATTTGGGACTTCTTGTGTCAAAAGGATTTTGAACAGCTCAAGGTATATCTAGCTAATCCACCAGTTTTGGTCCTGCATGTTCTAGGAATACCTTTGATTCTCTACATCTCAGCAACTATAGTAGCACTAGGTTCTCTCCTAGCACAACTAGATGACATTGGAAAAGAGTGCGCCATATATTATCTTAGTAGGACTTTAGTGGGTTATGAGCTCAACTATACAACTATTGAGAGACCTTGGTTGGATATAGTCTTTTGTACATAGAAGCTACATCATTACATGCTTAATCACAAAGTACATTTGATAGAAAAGATTGACCCACTTAAGTACTTGTTATCTAAAGCTTCCTTGATAGGTCACATGACAAAATGGGTCATGATCATTAGTGAATTTGATATTGTGTACATAGAACACAAAGAAATCAAATGATAAGCTATAGCAGATGAACTTGGAGAGGCTCCCCTTCCTAGAGATCATCCTATTGTCACAGACTTTCGTGATGAAACTATCATGACTGTCACCCCCAGTATTCAGTAGAAGCTTTATTTTGATGGATCTTTCACCCAGAAAGGATCGAGGGTAGGAATTCTATTTGTAACACCTCAAGGGAATTTTATCCCTAAATCTTATAAACTAACATTTTCTTGCATGAACAACATAGTAGAATATGAGGCCTTGGTCATAGGACTTTGCCAAGCTATCAGATGGAAGATCACAAGTTTTCTTGTTTTTGGTGACTCCTAATTAGTTATCAAACAAGTCAATGATGAATTTCACACCAAGGATGACAAGTTGCTCCCTTATAGACACATGGTCGACGATCTCAAACAACATTTTACAAGCATCATTTTCCAGCAAATCCGAAGAGCAAATAATAGAGCAGTTGATGGCATGGCTACTATTGCTTCACTAATATCTATGCTAGAAACAAGCACATGATGAAAATTTCTTGTCGAGAATCTTATGGTCCCTACCTATGACCAGCTAGATTTTGAGATGGTGTGTGCAATTTTTGGTCTTGAATCACCTTGGTATCAAGAGATCCTTGCCTATCTTCATGATAAAACCATTTCCCTCACTCTTACACCTAACCAACAAAAAACTTTCATCTGTCGCAATTCTCATTACATAATCCTTGGAGACACTCTTTTTCATAAACACTTTAATGGAACTCTTCTTCGATGTCTAAATTCAGAGGAAGCACACACAACCTTAGAAGAGGTGCATCAAGGAATCTTTGGAGCCCATTCTAGTGGTCTCACTTTAGAAAAGAAGTTTCTCCACACTGGATACTATTGGCCAACAATGGAGCAAGATGCCTATCATTATGTGAATAAATGTGTTCCTTGTCAATGACATGGTGATTTGATACACGCTCCTACTCAATCCCTCCAACCCACTATCACACCTTGGCCTTTCTCCCGCTAGGGTTTTGATCTTGTAGGCTAGATATTTCCAAACTTTGTCTATGGTCACAAATATATCCTAGCCGCCATCGAATACTTTACCAAATGGGTCCAAGAAATCCCCCTCACCTATCCAACTGGTAAGAAAATATCCAAGTTTATCTTGAATTATATTATTTTTCACTATGGCATCCCCAAAGATTTCCATACCGATAATGGAACACCCTTAAAGAATTAGGATGTCTCTAACCTTTACAAGAAATTTGGCATTTCCCAGAAATATTGTTCATCCAATTACTTCCTGGAGGGCAATGGTCAAGTTGAGGCTATAAATAAAACCATATTAAAAATCCTCAAAAAGACTGTCGATGACACTGGCTGTGATTGGCCCCTACAACTCAATCCCACCCTTTGGGCCTACCACACCTTCAACCATAATGCCACTGGTGCCACTCCATTCACCCATGTCTATGGTTCTGAGGTTTTCTTACCCATTGAAATTGAGCTTCCTTCCCTCATGATTTCTCTCAATAACTTGATGTCCAAAGAAGAATATAGGGTAGCTTGCTTGCAAGAGATGAAACTCCTCAATGAGAGATGCCTCAATTACCTTAACCACCTCTATGTGTATCAAAATCATCTATGCTTACATTTTAACAAGAAGATCAAACCTCATGAGTTTGTTGTAGGTTATTTGGTCCTACAACATAACATGAAGATCTCCAAAACCAAGAAAAGAAAGGGAAGTTTGAACCTAATTGGTTGGGCCCATTTGTTATTACTGCTAAATTTGGTTCTGGGGCATATAAGATTGCAACACCTGAGGAGATCCTCTCCTTGATCTTGTAAATATTTTGTATTTGAAGTTCTTTTATGTGTAGCTCAGTATTTAGTTCATGTATAGTTTTATTCATCAGAAAATCCTAAAATTAGAAAAAAGATCCTGAAAAAATTTAAAAAATCAAAAGATATTAGCAAAAAATCCTAAATATCAGAAAAAGATCATGAAAAAAGTCCTAAAAAGAAGAAAAATTCTAAAAAAATCCTAAAAAGAAGAAAATGTTCCTAAAAAAATCATTGTTTGGTAAACACCTCGTAAATAGGCACCTTACAAAAAAAATAAAAAATCATCCAATAGTGAAAACTTGGCAAACAAGCACTCTTGGCAATTATTATGCTAAAAAGATGTTTCATGCACCATGATAGTAGACTTGGATCCATTGTCTTCCTGTCCACTATACATATCCATCCTCATCATAGTCCTAGTTTTCGTTCATCACTTCCCGCATTTCCATAAAGCTCCAATCACACTTCCTAGCAAGTTGCACTTAACACCATCACACTAAGCTTTTCCCAGACATAGTGATCAAAAAAGTGCTTATCAAAATCAAAATCAAAACAAAATATCTGATTTATTATTCCTTTCACATCTATTGTCAGTGAATATCCATTTCAGTCAATTAATGTTTTCCTTGCAGGATGCATCCTTCCTCAGTTGACTCAAATCAAGCTCGTCAATCATATCTCATTCATGACAAGAAATATGGACCGAATGACCACTTGGTCAAGAGGCCTTCTTTATTGATTTTATCTCTTTGTATCAGTAGATCTTATTCATGATTACCTTGATCTTCCATATGTTGTATATTATGACTAGAAAAATCTAATGCAAGTGTCGATTGTGGTATGATCTATTTTTGGATACTTTAGGAGAATTTTTGTTGGTTTCCTAGTTATGATTATGTGTATCTTAATGGGGGAAACCAGTTAGCATACTGATGTCCCTCAAAAGATCTAAGTGTCCCTAGACCTCTCCAATAAGTATATGTCATAGGTTCCATCATAGTCACGAAATCTACATCTTTGTTTCTACAACTATCTAAGAGTCTAGTCCATGCAATGGAAACAATGTAATCTATGCTTTCATGACACATGATGCATACCTCCTATTTGCAATATCAAACAAGGGTGTGCTCTCCAACATGAACACAAGTGATCCCACTAAATCATGTAGTTAGGTTGCATTATAGCTCAAAATCATTTTAGTTTATTTCTTTTCTACATTTTTGTTTGAGACAAGGATCTTATTTATTCATCATCCCCTCCCTCTTTTTTAGTGGTTCAGTTGATCCTATTGGTTATATCGGATACACAAACAAAAAAATCTCATCTAAATATCCACAAAATATGTATCCTATATAATCAACTAGATCTCATGACCATTGGAAGATATCCCTATCATCTTGACCTCATGGAGTAGATCTCTCTTGTCCTCTACCAATGTCACCTCCTATAATCTTGTCCCTCAATGGCCTGACTACTGAACCTAATGACACCCCTTGAGTCCTCTTTGATATCCATCCCTCTGAATATAGGGCCTCTCTCTACTCTAGAGGTACTACCTGATAGTACAAGCCCATATAATAGGCCGCCTCTCTCCCAATCCTTGATGCATCTCATTATTCATCCAACATGGCTATCAATAACTTACCTTCACGTACCATTGTTAATCCCTATCTTGCTAACTATCACTCCCCTCAGTATATCTCTACCCATCTTTGCAACATGTCCCTATCCTCTATTAGTCACTGGGTGCATATGTCTTTCTGTCTTCACATCTCCTCTATCTGGCTGACAATCAAGATACCTCCCCCGCCATCCCCTCTGTACCTAAGTTAGCTCTAGTCCTAGTAATTTTTCTTGTACCCACTCGACCCTATAGTATGCCCAAATCCCATTACATAGTGTATATCTGAGCCTCTCTCTCTCTCTCTCTCTCTCTCTCTCTCTCTCTCTCTCTCTCTCTCTCTCTCTCTCTCTCTCTCTCTCTCTCTCTCTCTCTCTCTCTCTCTCTCTCTCTCTCTCTCTCTCTCTCTCTCTCTCTCTCTCTCTCTCTCTCTCTCTCTCTCTCTCTCTTCCACCCTAACTGCTCTATCCCTCTTCACTACCACCAAAGCCTCTAATCATGTCACCTGTGCCTGAAGAATGACAACTTTCTCCCAATCACCCTATCTCTCATCTCCTCCTGATCCTCCTAGCCCCATCTCCTCATCCTCTGACAATGGATCCTGGGCAACCTCCTCTCACCCCTTTTGCATTGCCTATGCAAGACCACATGCAACAATTCTCTACACTATCCCCCTCCACCACTTTGTCACCTACCTTTGCACCCCCCACTTGGCTCCCAAAACTATTGTTGGTCTCTCCTAATCATCATCCTCCTCCTCATACTCTATCTTAGACTCTATCTACTCTATGGTCTCTCCTACTCCTGTCTCTATTAGCCTCACTGGCCTACACCTCTCCTACCAGGCTACATACTTGTTAGAAATAGGAAATACTAAGAGGGGGGGGGGGGTGAATCATTATTTCAAAAACTTTTTCTTTTGCCCACTTATGGATATAACAGATTACTTTAGTGCAAACAAAGATTATCAAGCTGATTAACAAACATAGCAGTAAATAGAAAGAACTCATAACACATCATATGTTCTTGAGGAAACCCTGGCAAAGGGAAAACCCCGATGGGGATGGTACCCACAAAGATCACTAATCAAAAGTATCCTGTTAGGGATATTGGACCTTGTTAGGAGTCAATTTAAAATGTATAGTAGATCTGTCCTGGTTAAAGGACTTTAGGCCTTGTTAGAAACCTTAACCCTTTTAGGAGTTAGATTACAAAACCTGATCACCAGCTAAGCTCACTGCCCAAATAGGTAATACAAAAATGTTTCTAACTATAATATGGTACTTCTTACAACTTTGCATCAATAGCCTTGGCTGCTATCACAATATACAACTATCGCAAGTTATCTTTTCTTTCTTTTTACTTCTCACTTCTATATTTCATTACATTTCAAGTATGCCTAATATATGAGTTATTAAGGCTAATAACTTTACATGGTTGACATCAAAAATATTTATCCAAGAGTAAAAATCTAGGATGTCATCCCTTCATAATGTTAAGTCATTATTTTGACAAGCAAAAATAATCCCTTAACTCTTTCGCTAAAACTATCTCCAAAACTGCTCTGTCTGCAAAAAATGTCTTCGGTAAACTTTGAATAACTTTTTCCCTCCAAAATTTATGCACACTAAGATGGGGTATCCTCATACTCTATAGAAGCTTTAGTTAACTATGCAAACAAAAATATTGCTCCAGTGGACGTCGCCAACTAAATCTTCATTGGGTGCTCTGTCAGGATCACTGTATTCAAACTTAAACAATTTCTTTCTTCAACTTTGCATACTTGCATTCTAGATTTTGTGCTCTCAATAGAGATCATATGTTTCCATAATGACAACATCTATGCATCCACATTATCCAAATTGCCAACAATCTCCCCCTTTGTCATTGGTGGCAACATATGGGAAAACTGGCTAAGTGTGCAAACAAAACTTCAAAAACACTTATACAAAATTTGTGGCCAAAAGAAAAAGTTATACAATATGTATACAATATCATACTCCATAGAATAGCTCCCCCTATGAGTATCCTTCCTCAACATATATTCAATTTTCTTCTACTATCTCTCCCCCTTTGACAAGAATGACAAAGATAGGGTGTACAAAAATTTCAAAAACTTTATACCTTATTATCAGTTATTGCAAAGCTGGTAGGCTTGCAACACAATCACCAAACTCTAACTTCCAAGATTCAAAATCTTTCTCCCATATCATCCTGATGGATTCAACAACATTGAGTAGAGTACTCAATCCATATGTTGTTGTTTGACAAGCTTGCAGGGAATTGAAGCTAAACTTCTGAAATGATGTCTTTGCTGAAAGACACTGCTCAATTTGATCTTCAAAAATTGATATCTTGATTGAGACATGCTCTCTGAAGATGTTAACCCTAATCATCTTTCTATTCTTCTCCTCTGCTATCATTCTGATTTCATCTTTCAATTTTCTTATGTTCTTTTCTACCTAACTTATCTTGACATTAGGACTTGTCAAGGTGTTTGTCTCAGCTGTAATAGCATCTAACTTCTCTCTGATTTTCTTATCCTCTTCAACTGTTAGGATTTCTAATTTAGTGCATTGTATGTACAAATTCTTTCCTGTCTCAAAATGTCTCCTCAAATTCTTTATGCATACATATAAACTACCAATATCATTCCGAATATTTACACTTAAAGTTTGTTGCATTTCTGCTTCAACGTCTTCCTAAACTTTTATCTTCGCAATATCCTTCAAGTTAGAAAATTCAGAGTCAAAAGAATTTATTACTGATTGAGCTTTCTCAAGTGGATCTGATTTAGATACCTTAGTGTTGATCACACTCTCAAGTTTCTCTGTCAAAACTCTAACTTTTCCTTCAAGGTCTTTCACCTTCTTATTCTTTCCAATAATTTTATTCATAGATGTAATGAACTCAAGCTGATCATCATCTTCAACTTCTTTTCCAAGGTCTTCAAACATTGAGCCAATATGCCTCTTCTTACTGTTAGGTGCACTAATGTCTTCAACTGGTTTAGAAGGTGCACTAGAGGTAGTAGCCTCTGTCAAAATTTGTTTGCCTTTAACTGACTATTCTGCTAGAACTGATTCTAATACAGTTGGTGCTTCCTCTACCTCTGTATTCTTCTTTGATTCTGTGACCTTTTCTTGCTCTTCTAAAGCCAAATTGTCAACAATGTTTCCTAGATCATGAAATACTGCATCATCTGATTCTAAAGTCACTTTGGTGCCTTCAATATCCATTAATTCTTTGCCAATATTGATATGTGAAGAAGATGGAACTTCTTCAATACCAACTTCCTCTGCATGTGGTTCCTCTGATTGCTTCTACTGAGGGTCTGATTCAACATGCTTTTTTGCAACTATATCTGTAAGAACTTGTATTACTGCTTTCTCTATCTCTTTCTGTACTTCCTCCTTTTTGCCTCCCATTATAAGGATTGTTCTTCTCTTAGTTCTCAATAAAGTTCCAAGAGACTTCAAGAATCTCTTCAAATGATCTTCATCCTTAACTTCACAGAACTGTCTGATTACATGTTCTCTCATCTTTATGTCCTCTTCTTGTCCTCTCTATTTTCTATTCACAAGTCTGTTATACAAATCTTCTGGGATCTTACCATGAATGGTGCCAAGTTTCTTATCTACCACAATCATATGTGTAACCATTGCATTTTCAAAGTTCAATCTATCAAATGATCCATATAGATCATAGAATTTATTCAACTTTGTGAAGTCTCCATGCTTCAATATATCTTCATTACCTCTTTCAATTCTTGGTTTCCAAGTTTTCTTCTTGACTGAAACTACATCATCATCTTTAATTACTGCTACATTTCTAGGTATAGGTGATACAACCACTTTCTGTCTCTTGTCGGTTCCTGTTGCACTCACTTTTACTCTCTTGCTAGGAATAGGAGAAAAAGATTTATCTCCTTCATCTTTTTTAGGTACTTCAAGTTTTACCTTTACTGCAATAGGATCAATAGGATTTTCACTTGATGTCTCAGGTGAAAATACAAGATTTTCACTTTGCCTCAGGGCTTCTACAGTCTTCAATATCTTCTTCATAGTAGATTCAACTCTCTTACTAGATTGCTTCTTTTCTCTCAAACTTATTGCAGAGTTGAAATTCTCTTCATAGGTTCCAAACCTATTTGCATGACCATCCAACTCACACTTTAACAATCTATTCACATATCCTACTGTTTCTCCTTCAGATATTTCATAGCGAAGAGGGTCTATGAATTCCATTCTAGGCTCAACTACTTCAATGTAGGTGAAATCAGTGTCAACCATAAAACAAATGTCATCTTTATGCTTTTCAACTAAGGATTGAGGAATCCTTGACTTGTTCTTAACAATATTCTGAAAAGTCTTCAATACAAGCTTCACACTGTCATTAACTTTATCAAAAAGGTGCTTCATGTATACCGAGTTTATTCTTTCCATTGTGTTCACATTGTCACTCCAATCAACTGTGTAAGAAAATCTTCTCAAAATATGGAAAAACATATAGGTTATCAGAGATGAAAACCTAAACTATGTGTACTTAGCCTTCTTAATCTTTTCTAAGTTCTCAAATAACTAAATTTTCAAGATTTCACATAGGTCTACTGGTTTCTTCTCAACAAACATAAGATAAGCTACATGAATCATTCCTACAGCCATGTCATCTTCCCTTGAACTACCACATAATTTAGTTGTTAGGATCTTGCAAAGGTACCTAACATCATCTTGCTTAATCTTGCTTATCACAATTCCTCTACCATTATAACTAGATCCAGTGTTATCTAAAACAATCTTTCTCATGTTCTTTTCATTCAGTAGAATCTCTCCAACTTTAGATAATCTAGTAACTTCATGAATTAGGTCGGTAGTTATATCAATAACTCTATCCTCCATCCAGAATTTGCCATTGTGGATTCTACTTAAAATGATCTTGGTACATTCCTCATCATTGAATTCATACTTTACGGAATATTTGATAATTTCATTGTTCTCTAAGTGCCCATAAGCTTGTTTAATTGACATGTCTTGATTGTACAATTTCCTGTAATCATCACTAAAATCTGCATCTCCCAAAGTTTCAAACTTACAACCTAAATATCCTTTAACATTCTCAATGTGCAATACTCCATCTAGTACGGATGATAATGCTAGACTGTCATCAATTTTAGTTGGTTCTACTGGTTCTTTCTTAATCTTTGGTCTATTCTTATCCTTAACATTATGAACCATAGAAATATCCATCTTATCAACTGATTAAAGATCAAGAAATACCTCAACTTTGCAAATCTAGGGTTTCGGTATGATCGTCACTACAAACTACTTCCAAACTTCTTCAAATCATCCTCAACTCACTTTTCTTCTTTCAAATATCTTTTCAATCACTTTGTAATCATAATACATTTGATTTCAACCTTATAAAACTTCACATTAACTCGATCTGACATTGCATTCATTCATTTTACCACTAAAACCTCAAAAAGATGATTCTGCAAACCCGCAATCATAAAACTTTCTGCGACCTCGCAAAACACAATATTTTCTTTTGCACACTTAACCATAGCATTAGTACAACATAATAAACCTATATCTAACTGTACAAAACTTAACTCATTCAAATTCCTAATCTACACTAATCCTAAGTCCTAAACTACAAAAACTTACATAATTTAAGTACTTAAAGAAGGCTCAGGTAAAGATTCATCCTTACCATTGGTTACATTACCTTCCTGACTACTTTTAGTGCTGACTATACCTCCTTGATCTGTGCCTTTATCAAATTCTACTTCATGTTTATTGCTACAGCAACCTTTCTCTTTGTTTCCTGCATTTTCATTCCTTCTTGCATTGTTCCTAGGGTTAGGGTTATGATAATAACCTCCATTGTTCATTCTACAAAATCTTGCTTAGTGTCCAAACTTGTTGCATATCTGATAAATGATTCCATTGTTTCCAAATCTCTGTCCTTGCTAGTTAATCTGTGACCTACAATTTCTAGCAATGTGTCCTACTTTGTTACATCTAAAACATACTACCACTTTTCTTTGATTCATTTCTTCAATAGATTTCTTATCTGCATTGTTAGTATTCCCAATCATTCTATCATAATTACTCAAAATTACTTTAGGTCTTCTACATTCATTAGCTCTATGTCCAAAACTATGACAACTATAACAATGTCCATTAAAAGGTTTAAATTGCTTACCTGTGCAATCTCTCTTCATGTGCCCAATAGTATTACAAGAAAAACATCTACCTTTGAATTCTCTTTGCATACCTTTAGATGATTCTTCCTATTTTGATTCTTCTTTCTCTCTAGGTGGTTCTTCTTTAGGTGGATCTTCCAATGTGTTCTCATCTAGCTTTATTTCATCCACACTTTCAAATGTCTTCAGATCTAGCTTCTTACTTTCATGGTTTGTTCTAAACATACTATATCCAAATCTAGTCCTATCAAAGAATGGTTCTTCAAAAGAAATTTCTTTTTCAGTCTTATCACTTTTTGAATATAGCCTTTCAAGTTGTTGTTTAGATTGAGTTAATTCACCTTTCACAATTTTATTATACTTCTCAAGTTCCACATACTGCACTTTTACTTTTTCAGATTCGGATGTTTCCTTTTCAAGTCTTGACCTTAGATCTTCATTCTCAATTTTCAATTTTTCATTATCAGATCTCAAATTTCCATCTTTCATACTAAGCTTTAGATTTACTATCTTCAACTCATGCTTAAGGATCTCATTTTCTTTTTCTAATTCATCACAATCTTCAACAAGCATATCAGATTTCTTTTCAGATTTCAGATCTTCAATCTTACCTTTTAATTTGTCAATAGCATTCTTTTCATCTTCATATTTTCTTCTTAAGGAGTTTCTTTCATCAGTAAGCATATCAATCTATTCAAGAGCTTCTTCAAGATTCTTCTAAAGTTGATCCATATCCATAGAGATCTTACTCAAGCTACTAAGATTTCCTCGAATGTTCCTTCTCTGAGTAACTGTGCTCTGATACCAATTGTTAGAAATAGGAAATACTAAGAGGGGGGGGTGAATCAGTATTTCACAAACTTTTTCTTTTGCCCACTTATGGATATAACAGATTACTTTAGTGCATACAAAGATTATCAAGCTGATTAACAAACATAGCAGTAAATAGAAAGAACTCATAACACATCATATGTTCTCGAGGAAACCCTGGCCAAGGGAAAACCCTGGTGGGGATGGTACCCACAAATATCACTAATCAAAAGTATCTTGTTAGGGATATTGGACCCTGTTAGGAGTCAATTTACAATGTATAGTAGATCTATCCCAGCTAAAGGACTTTAGGCCTTGTTAGAAACCTTAACCCTGTTAGGAGTTAGATTACAAAACCTGATCACCAGCTGAGCTCACTGCCCAAATAGGTAATACAAATTTTTTTTTGACTATAATATGGTACTACTTACAACTTCACATCAATAGCCTTTGCTGCTATCACAATATACAACTATCGCAAGTTATCTTTTCTTTCTTTCTACATCTCACTTCAATATTTCATTACATTTCAAGTATGCCTAATATATGAGTTATTAAAGCTAATAACTTTACATGGTCAAAATCCAAAATCTTTATCCAAGAGTAAACATCTAGGATGTCATCCCTTCATAATGTTAAGTCATTATTTTGACAAGAAAAAATAATCCCTTAACTCTTTCGCTAAAACTGTCTCCAAAACTGCTCTGTCTACAAAAACTATCTTCGGTAAACTTTCAATAACTTTGTCCGTACTACTCCAAACTTTATGTGCACTGAGATGGGGTATCCTCATACTCTATAGAAGCTTCAGTTAACTATGCAAACAAAAATATTGCTCCAGTGGACGTCGCCAACTAAATCTTCATCAGGTGCTCTATTAGGATCACTGTATTCAAACTTAGAAAATTTCTTTCTTCAACTTTGCATACCTGCATTCCAAATTCTGTGCTCTCAATAGAGATCATATGTTTCCATAATGACAATATCTATGCATCCACATTAGCCAAATTGCCAACAATACTTAGTTGTCATCCCTGCATCTTCCACCTATCCCTAGGCCGTTGTCCACAGTACCAGCTGCATACCTCTCCAACTATTTTTGGCATTCCAGAGATCTACTCTAATGCCCCATACTAACTCAATCTCCCTCAAGATGATCGGATGTGGATAAATATCTCAAACCATACCCTGCCTTAGGCCAAATTGTTTTCATACTCGTGATGGCATATATCTCACTATCTGAAATATCATCCTCCTGATAAACCAATAATTTTTCTACACATATCCTAAGTACTCTGCATCTAGATAACCATCCTCTCTCCCTACCTGCTCATCCCAGTACCCCCATGCCTCACACCCTCTATACGGTGTCCACTCAAACCATATCATCTCATCTAGTATCCTACACTAGATCTCAACTGATTTCACATCCCCATATGAAAAGGGTGATCGGTACCAACACATAAATGAGCCATATTATTATTGTCTAGCCTCCCCTTGCAATGGTCATACCACTGCGATATGCTCCCATGCCCACACTAATAGTAGTGTAATTCCAAGTCCCAACATCTACTATGTACGGTATGTGCACATATGAAGGTCATAATATACCTATGCTAAGATCATATATCCCCAATACTACTCTATACCATCCTCCTCCAGAATTTGGCTCACTACTCTCGCCCAACCAATCGGAAAACCATGCCTTGAGTGGAGCAATATCAACCTCCATCCTACCAATCTAGCTAAATACAATGTTAGCCAAGGCAATCCTACCTCCATCCCCCATCACCATGACATCTAGTGTTGGTCAATCGGTAACTAGTCTATCTGCCATCTGAAACTGTCCTCCATAAACTACTCCACTCTCTCCAACTGATACTTAGCCATCTCACCCCAAATCCATATCCGCAAAATCCTCCATACATCTAGCAACATCAGTGTTGCCTCCCCAATTGGCAAATAGAAACTCAATGTGTCTGAGTGTCATCTCTCAATCGATATTAACATCAGTGCATTATACGCTCTAAGGTGTGGTAACTCATGCACATGTTGCAGGCCGCATAAGGTCACCTATCCCCACTCCTCTCACAGTGTCATCATATATGGCCATTTCTCTTTCGAGTGAATCTATTAATATAGCTCCTGCATCCAATTACTCAATACCCTTCGTCAGTCTTAGTCATCATCCAATCCTTACCCTCACATTTCTTCCCCTCATCCCCATGTCTTCTTTTCCCATGCTTAGCCCACCTTGATAGTGGAGTTTCTCATCTTAAACCAAGCAACTCCCCATCTTCGATAGCCTCGCCCTTTGTCATAGGACACATGACACCAGGCACACCTCTCTTCACCTTTGACTGGGTGATGCCACTCGTCCATGAATGGGTAGCTATGCCCCTCCCCTGTCATCAAACCACCTTTTGGTGGGTGCCAGGCCAAAGGTAGGTGGAGACGCCTATTTATTGATGGGCGGCATTGCCCCTCCCCACCCTTGGGTGGGCAAAGCCACCCATCTTCTGACGGGTGGCACCACTTGCCTTTTGGTAGGTAGGGTCGTCTATCAATGGACAAGTCACACCACCTATCCTTGGGCGGGCAGGGCCGCCCATCACCTAATAGCTGGCTACGCTCATCCAAAGATGAGTGGAGCCACCCATTGGCTGATAGGCAGCACCACCTATCCAAAGGTGGGTTGAACCACCCCTCGGCTGATGGGCGGCACCACACAGCCCCAAGGGAGGTGGAACCACCCATGCTCCGATGGGCGGCACTGTGCCGCTGGGTAGGGGGGGAAGTGGCCCTTCGGCTCCGCTATGCCTACCATGGGTGGGCCTAGCCATTTCTCCCTCCTAAAATATTTTCAAAAAAACAAATATAACAATAAACATGAATTTTTTACATTGCTAAAATTGACAACAAAGGTTTTGGGCACTCACTGGCTCACCCATGTCCTTTGCTCACCGATAGACTCGTAGCGGCTCACCTAGTTGCATCTTGTCCCGTCGTCCTGACATTTTCTCTTCTCCTTTCCTCTCCTTTTTTTTCTTCTTCTTAGGGGTAAAAATGAATCATTTTCCACTTTTTGCCCTTTTATAAGGGGTCCTTTTTTTCAAAAATAATTTGTTGGCCTATTTTCCCAAGGGGGCACATCCTCCTACTAACTTTTCCTCTAGGGCATCTATATTTTCTTTTCTTTGACGCAATGTCACTTTTGACACCACATCAAAGAGGGGCAAAATGTAGACACCTAAATTCATCTTTTAGCATTAATTAAATTAAATTTAATTAACTAACCCAAATAACATTATAGTTAAATTTTAATTAATTATATTTCTTAAACTCATCTATTTATTTAATTAAATTTATTTTATTAAATAAATTTATTAACTATAGTATTTGAATTAAATTTAAATACTATCTTTCATAATGTATTAAATTAAATTTAATACATGTTCCTCCATAGTCCCCTTTTAAATAAAATTTTAATTTATTTAATTCCCTCACATTCTTTATTTCTACTAAGCCATGATTAAATTAAATTTTATTTTGTTTAATCCTAAATCCAACCTATACACTATCCTACACACATCACTTTCTATCTAATAAACCTACTCACTAATTAATTAAGGTTAATTAGGCTATTTTTTTGTTTCCTACATCTATTAGTCCTAATTGTTTACTCACACGTGTGAGAAAATTTTCAAAAATTGTCTTTTCAAAAATTGCTAAAATTTGCACAAACAAGGCTTCTTACATTTTTTATGACACTTCCTACACCTTCTAAAATGGTGAAAATGGACTTTTCCTCTTACACACAGTTACACATGTACTTGAAGTACACATTGACATCTCACATCCCAAGTTTCTCATACATGTGTGAGAAAGTCTTGGACTTTGCATGGCTTATGTGTCTCATTGATGGCACCTATGTGGATTCTACATAGATGCCACCTCACCCGAGCCCTCAACAATCCTATAAATAGGACCCTTGTCTCAAGCAAAATTCATTTCATTTTTTCATAAGAGTTATTTTGCTAGTTTAGAGTTAGAATTACTTTCTTAGAATTTTTTCTAACCATTTGGAAGTTGTTAGAATGCATAGTAGATTTTTATTTCATGCTTTACTTTGATGCCATTAGTAGCATTAGACTCAAATGTTATTCAACTTGAGAGTTGCTTCCATAGTACCTTCTTGAGCTTCAATGACATCTTATTGAATGCTTGAGGGTTTCTTCCATAGCTCCTTGAGTAGTTCAATCATTATTTTACCTTACGTGCATAGTAGGATTCACACTTGTGTTGGAAGAGCACACTCACAACCTCTCTAAGAGCTTAAATCAAACAATTCTTGGGTGCACTTGCTTGATGCTCATCTGAGGTTATGGTGAAGACTAGTGTTTTTTGCAAGTTTATGAACATGTTAGAATTGTTGGATATTCCTAATGCATGGGTGGTGATTAAGACATTTAATATGTTTAATCACTATGTTACTGAATGGGCACTCATACTGTTGTCATTTGTGTTTTGTCACTGATGTCAACATATGCTTCTATGAAGGAACCAGATTGGTAATCACAGTGTACGGAAGGTGTACATATGTTTTAGATGCTACGAAGTTAGAAGAGAGTTTAGATGTATGTTTTGATCTTATATCAAATATCGCATCATTAATGGATGCATATTAAGGAAGATACAACTATTGTGGTAAAGACTGGTCACTAGACTATGACAGTGAGAATTAACAGAGTTAGTCTCTGAGTTTTTGGTATAGATTTCAGAGGGATTGGATTCAAGGTATGTGATCTTGAAGGATGATGGAAGAGGTACTAATAGATGGTCATTGGTTAGTGCAAGGTACAGAATGATTAGTGATGTCATCTATGGCGTGTGCTCTAACGATGGCTTATTAGGAAGTCGACTCAGGGAATGAAGCATATGTTTTGTTTGGTAAGCATAATTCAAAAATGTCGGTCTTTAATTGTTGTAATGTAATCATTGTAAATGTGTTTATGATACTATGTGTATCTTAGCAAGGACCTATGTAATTGTTTGTAATTAGGAAAGCCTTATGGGCTGACCTATTCTTGGTAAAATGTAATAAGGTATAAATAAAAGGTCTTTTCTTTGGAAGAGACATGGATGTGATAAGTGTGATATAAGGAGGTTGGGAATTTGTGTCTATTGTATGTAGAGCAAAAGATTATTGGTGGATTTTATTGGAACTGATCAAGCAAAGATAGTTGCTGGCAAACAGTTCAAAAGATTGTATATTTCTTCATATACACTTGTTGCGAACTAGTTAGTTCAGAAGGTGGACTTAACCTTCTTTGGGTAGTGAGCCTTGGATAGTGAGCCCTCTTTTGTTCTTGACTCCTAACAGGGTCTGTCCTTTAACAAGGACTATGTACTGTAATGTTTCAATAAGCTCCTAACAAGGCTATATCTTCTAACAAGGATTACTATACTCTTAATACATCATTGGTGGGTCTAATTCCCACCAGGGTTTTTACCTTTCAAAGGGTTTCCTCGTAACCAAAATATTATGTTATTATGTTGGCATTCATTGTATTCATTGGATCTGATATTGATAAGCTTAAAGTTTAAAGTTTAATATTCTATCATACAACTAATTTACCCCCCCCCCCCACTCATAGTTGTATTATGGACTGTTAATCCTAACAATTGGTATCAGAGCTTGTGGTCCTCAGAGAGAAAGCTTAACAGCTTGACGTGATCTTAGAAAATGGCATACTATAGGAAGGATAGTCCTAAGTTTGATCCTAAAAACCTTGACAGTTAGAAAAACAAGATGCGAACACATTTGCTATGCTTGGACATAGACTACTAGATGATTGTGAAGAAGGAAACTTTGAAAGATGAAAATGACTTAGTGTCAACCACCGATGATGAAAAGAAACTATTTTCATGCAACATGGTCGCAAGAGAAGAATTGATCAGTGAACTATCTGAGGGTGAGTTTACTGAAATTAAAGATCTATATTCAGCACATGATATTTGGAATAGACTAGAGGCACTCTATGAAGGAGACAAATATACCAAACAAGAGAAATTTTAGAACTGAAAGACAAAGATGGAGAAACTACAAATGAATGAAGATGAAAGCATTAGAGCCTATGTTCAAGGGGTTACATAAGCTATGGTTGGAATCATAAATTGTGGAGGTACTTATGATGAAGATGAAGTCATTGCAAAGATTCTCATATCTCTAACTCCTACCTATGAATTCAAGGCAATGTCAATTCAAGAAACTATACCCCTAACTCCAAACTTTAGCAATGAGATGTTGATTGCAAAGTTAACCACCTTTGAAGCTATGAAATTAGGAGAAGCTGCTCCTAAAGTTGAATTTGCATTTAGGGTATCCTCACACAAGAAAGTATCTGCACTTCCAAGTACAAGCAAATAAGACCTAAGAGAAGAGCTTGGTGAGTATGCTGAGGAATGGGAGAAGATAATGGAAGAAGAAAAAATGATGGAAGAACTTGTTGCACTAATAGCTAGAAGAGAGAAAAGAGGTAAGGGAAAATTTGAAGGAAAATTACCTTTGAAATGTTTTTCATGCAATAAGGTAGGTCATTTTGCATCTATATGTCCTACAAGAGTTCCTAAATACAAAACTGATTATGCAAAGATTAGAAGAGATAAATAATGTTATTATCCTAGTGAAGGAATCTTTGATGATGATGATGATTTAAACAATGAAGAGATTGGATTTTTTTCTATTAAAGATGAACTAGTTCATGAAGAAAAATCCTTAGTATCTCATGTTGACAAGAAAACTAAATGGATAATTAATAGTGGATGTTCTCATCACATGACTGGTGATAAGAACAAATTTGTTAAATTCATAAATTATGATGGAGGTGTTGTAAGGTTTGGGGACAATCTCCCAAAATCCATCATAGGAGTAGGATCCATCACTCTGGATGGAAAGACTTGTTAGGAATAAGGTGTCTCAACCTTGGATAATTCCTATTCTTATTATTTGTTTTGTAAAATGTATTTCTTGCAAATAATGTAATTAAGTGTAAAACCCTAAAACGGCTATCTTTGGAAGTTGCCCTAAAAAGGGAAGCACATGATATAAGCATTTTTAGGGTTGTGAAGTTAGGAGAAGTTAGTGTATTGTTGGAACATTTTTTATGCTACCACAATTTGTCTTCAAGAGTTGGAAAATCTTTTGAAAGAACTTGCATTGCAAGTGTATTGTAAACTGTAATAGTTTTATTCAATACATTGTGCAGGTTTTGGAGTGCTGAGGTTTTTACCGAAAGGTTTTTCCCAGGGTAAATCATTGTGTCATTATCTATTTTCTATATGCATGGTATATGGCTACAATATCATTGTTAAAGTAGTTAATGAATCTAAAATTGTAAGGATTTAAAAGAATTTGCACAATACTTTCCTTTAGAGATTAGTGCAGGAAGTTGTTTCCGCACCTAAGTTTCCTTACAACTGGTATTAGAGGCTGATCAAATTTTGATCCTAGTTGTTGGGTAGGGGGTTTTGGGCTAATCTCAAGTTGAGTGGGAGTTTTGTGCAGAGCATTTTGAATCTTATTTGTAGATTGAGATGCCAAGTTCCTCATACAATAGAATGGAGGTGGAGAAATTTAATGGCACTAATTTCAAGTTATGGAAACTCAAGATGGAAGACATGCTTGAAGATCGCAATCTATGTGAGGCTGCTTCACTTGATGTGAAATCTGTAGTGATATCTCAAGTGGACTGGGAGATCAAGGATCAGAAGGCTAAGGGTCTCATCAGACTCTGTCTAGCAAATGTTGTTCTTTTGAATGTTCTTGATGAGACTACTACAAATTCTTTATGGAAATGGCTTGGGTATGTGTATTAGGGAAAATCTCTAGTGAATAATTTATTCCTGAGAAAGAAGTTTTATTCTTTAAGAATGGAGGAAGGTGGATCCATAATTGATCATCTCAACGCATTCAATTTATTGATTGCACAGTTGGCATCATCTGGTGCCAAGATCAAGGAGGAGGATCATTGTATGACCTTTCTTTGTTCCTTGCCGGATTCATGGGACCATCTTGTGATAGCTCTTAGAAGTACTATAGTCACATTCCATATGGATGATGTGGTGTCTTCACTGCTATCTAAGGATATGCGAAGAAAGACTTTAGATTTTTCTAAGGAAGCCCTTGCTGTTCACGGGAGATGCACCGACAGAGGAAAGCAAAATGACAACAAGTCAAAGAAGTGCAGATCCAAATCCCATGGGAGTTCTAAGACTCTTGGAAAGTCTAAGGAAAAATGTTGGAACTATGATAAATTTGGGCACTTCCAGAGGGACTGCAAAGAACTAAAGAAGAAGAAGAAAGGCTGAAATTTAGCTTCCCAAAAAATCTCAAGAAGATGGAGATGCTTTTATTGCAGCTTTGGCAGCCCTTGTATCTGATTATGTGTGGTTGGTAGACTCAGGTGCTTCTTTTCACATGACCTCTCATCGAAACTAGCTCTCAAAATATGAAGAGTTCGATGGTGGAAAGGTGTACTTGGGTGATGATTCTCACCTAAAGATAGTTGGACACAGAAGGGTCACTATCAGATTTCCTGATGGATGAGTAAAGGGAATCAACAAAGTTATGCATGTTCCAAGTTTGGCATGAAACCTATTATCTGTAAGTATGCTGAATGAAGTAGGTGTGCAAGTTGTCTTTTCAAAAGATGGATGCAAGATGATGAGAGGTTCTATGGTACTTGCTAGAGGTACTAGGAGAGGTACTTTATTTCAGCTTGATGCATGCATTGCTCAGTGCAATAGTTCTTCTATTTCAAAGAAGAGAGAGGCTATCACTTCATCCCCACCATCTGAACGAGTAGTAACAAAGACTGTGGCAATGGGTTTTGATGGCAGTGCAATAAGTGTACCTAAGGGTGCAAACACTTTGGAAGGCAAGCTTCCTATAGAAAAGACAATGTTCTAGCATATGAGATTTGGCCACACTGGTGAGAAGGGTCTTAGGACCTTGAAAACTAAAAATATCATCAAGGGGCTAAATGATTGTAATCTCAGGTTTGATTTATGTGAAAATTGTGTTTATGTTAAGAAAAATCATGTTCAGTTCTATTCCAGTTCTCACGAGTCTTCTGGAGTTTTGGATCTTATTCATTTTGATGTTTTTGGTCCTATAAAACTTCCTTCTATCTCCAGTTCTATATATTTTGTATCTTTTATAGATGATTATAGTAGGACTTAGATATATTTCCTAAAAAGTAAGACACAAGTTTTCAGTCGGTTCAAGGAATTTAAGGCTCTTGTGGAGAATCAGACTCGTAAAAGAATCAAGTGTGTGAGAACTGATAATGGTGGTGATTTTTGCTCCATAGAGTTTAAATAGTTCTATAAAGGATGAGGTATCGAGAGGCATAAGACAACTCCTTATACCCCACAACAAAATGGAGTTGCAAAGAGAATGAATAGGACAATGATGGAGAAGGCTAGGAGTATGCTTAGTGGAGCTGGTTTAGAACAAAGGTTTTGGGCTGAATCTATGGCCACTACTTGCTATCTGGTTAAAAGATCTCCTACATCATCTCTTGTTGGTAAGACACCCATGGAGGTGTGGTCTGGTAAGAAGCCTTCATTTTGACATCTTCATGTTTTTGGTTGTGAAGCTTATGCACATGTTCCAAAGGAGAAAAGATCTAAGTTGGAAAACAAAGTTGTCAAATGTATTTTCATCAAATACAGTGTTGGTGTGAAAGGATACAAGCTTTGGAATCCTATGACTAGTAAGGTGTTGCATAGTAGAAATGTTATTTTTAGAGAGTTAACACCTTCTCCTATTGTGCTACAACCAGATGAAAAAGAAAAGGAAAAAGATGTTGTTCAGTTTTCTCCTACCCCTGAGAAGACTGAACAGAGAGACCATGTTGGGACTAATGATGAGGAGAGCTCTCATAGTTCAGAAGAAGAGGAAGAGCAACCTCAACCTCAACCCTTGAGGAGATCCATGAGAGAAAGAAAGAAACCTGAAAGGTTTGGTTATTCTATGTTAGATTCCAATTGTGCTTTTGCTTTGATTACTAACACTGATGAGCCTAGATCTATGAAAGAGGCTTTGGGCTTAGAAGATGCAGGTCCCTGGATTGAGGCTATGGAGGATCAGATGGCTTCATTGGAGAAAAAAAAAACTTGGGACCTTGTACCTTTACCTAAAGGGAGAAAATCTATTGGCTGTAAATGGGTGTTCAAGAAGAAATTATGTGTAGATGGCAGTGTTGAAAGGTACAAAGCTAGATTGGTTGCAAAGGGGTATTCACAGGTAGAGGGAATAGATTATGGTGAAATATTCTCTCATGTTGCAAAGTTGACATCCATTAGATTTTTGTTATCTCTTACTGCATCATATGATTTAGAGATAGAATAGATGGATGTGAAGACAACTTTCTTTCATGGTGATTTGGAAGAAGAGATTTATATGTCACAACCTGAGCACTACATTGTTAAAGGTAAAGAATCCTTAGTTTGCAGATTAAAGAAATCTCGATATGGTTTGAAGCAATCTCCTAGGATGTGGTACCTTAAGTTTGATGCCTTTGTGTTGTCAATTGGATTTGTAAGATCAAAATTAGATCATTATGTTTATTTTAGAGTTGAAAATGATCACCTTCTTATTGTTGCATTATATGTTGATGATATGTTGTTGTTTGGGAAAGATAAGGGTATGATTTTTTATTTTAAATCTCAGTTGTCAGCACAGTTTGAGATGAAAGATCTTGGGGCAGTAAGGTACATCTTGGGTATGGAAATCAATAGAGATAGGTCTAACAAAAAACTTTTGCTGAGTCAGAGTAAGTATGTGAAGTCTATGTTGGACAGGTTCAACATGGCAGATTGTAGACCACTATGTGTTCCTATTTATGTGGGAACAAAGTTATCTGTAGATGATTGTCCAAAATCTCCTAGTGAGGTTGAGGACATGAGTAGAGTACCTTATGCTAATGCAGTTGGAAATCTTATTTATGCTATGGTCTATACTAGACTAGACATTGCCCAAGTAGTGGGAGTTCTGAGTCAGTTTATGGCCAACCCTAGATGAGTACATTGGGATGCAGTTAAGTGAGTATTCAGATATTTGAGGGGTACATCAGATTACTCCATATGTTAACATGGTAACTCTTCAGGATCTCCACATTCAATTTGTATTTGTGGGTTTGTAGATTCAGATTGGGCAGGTGATATTAACAGCAGGAGATCCACCAGTGCTTATGTGTTCACTATGTTTGGTGGTGCTATCAGTTGGATGAGTAAGAGACAACCTATGGTTACTTTGTCCACTATAGAAGCTGAGTACATGGCTGCTACTCATGCTTGTAAGGAATCCATTTGGCTTAGGAGATTGTGTTCTAATGTTGGTGTTGATGCAGAACACATTACTATTTGGTGTGATAGTTATAGCACTATTTGCCTTGTGAAGAATCCAACTTTTCATGCTAGAATGAAGTACATTGATGTGTAGTTTCACTTTGTGAGAGATACGGTGGAAGATGGAAAGGTAAATTTGGAGAAGGTAGATACTATGAAGAATGTTGCAGATGCATAAATGAAACTAGTGGGCACTGAGAAGTTCAAATGGTGTTCAGAGTCGATGGGCCTTTTGGCCTATAGCGGTTTGTTCCTGTTATGTTCCTGTTGCTCTTACAAGGTGTTCGACAAGTGGGAGAATGTTAGGAATAAGGTGTCTCAACCTTGGATAATTCCTATTCTTATTATTTGTTTTGTAAAGTGTATTTCTTTCAAATAATGTAATTAAGTGTGAGTGGACATGTCTAGTTGGCATGTTGATGTGTCACTCCACTTGATGTGTCGGCATCTTGAATTGTGTGTAAGGAGATCATGGCTGAAACTGTTATGATAGATTCCTATGACATGTAAGAGCTATGTCTAGAAGATTCAATGATGGGTGAAGACATGCAAGACATGTGGCAACTAATAAAGTTGAGTACTGTACAATCTTCCTCAATCATGGGGTTCGAGGCATTGCCCCAAAAAAAAATTTCAGGTTCCTATTTTCTCAGAGAATGGTAAAACCCTAATACAGCTATCTTTGGAAGTTTCCCTAAAAATGTAAGTGCATGATATAAGCATTTTTAGGGTTGTGAAGTTAGGAGAAGTTCATGTATTGTTGGAATGTTTTTTATGCTGTTGCGATTTGTCTTCAAGAGTTGGAAAATCTTCTGAAAGAACTTGCATTACAAGTGTATTGTAAACTGTAATAGTTTTGATTAATACATTGTGCAAGTTTTGGAGTGCTGGGGTTTTTACCGAAAGGTTTTACCCAGGGTAAATCATTGTGTCATTCTCTATTTTCTATATACGTGGTATATGGCTACAATATCATTGTTAAAGTAGTTAATGAATCTGAAATTGTAAGGATTTAAAAGAATCTGCACAATACTTTCCTTTAGAGATTAGTGTAGGAAGCTCTTTCCAAACCTGATTTTCCTTACAAGACTAATATAGACAATGTACTACTTATTGAAGGACTAAAACATAACTTGTTGAGTGTTGGATAGTTAATGGATAAAAAATTTTAGTTAAGTTTTGTTAATGGTAAGTGCTTTATCAGGAGAAAGGAAGAAAAACTGATTGCTACCGATTCAAGATCTAGAGGTAATGTATTTGAACTAAACATATTTGTAGCCTCTTGTTTTGTTGCAAAGGTAGATGATATTTGGTTATGGAATAGAATATTTTTTCATGTTAACTTTGATAACATTGTGAAAGCAAGTATGGCTAATGCAGTAAGAGATCTACCAAAGATTGTGAAACCTTCAAACACTGTATGCAGAGAATGTGTTATGGGAAAGAAAACTAAAAGAAGTCATAAAAGAAAAACATTTACATCAAAAGGAAAGTTGGATCTGGTACATACACATCTATGTGGGCCTACAAGAACAAAGTCATACTATGGTGAAAGGTATTTTATACTCTTTGTTGATGACTTTTCTAGAATGATGTGGGTTACTTATTTGAGAGAGAAATCAGAAGCATTTGACAAATTCAAGTTGTTTGAAGAAAAGGTAGTGAATGAATTAGGACTTAAAATAAAGTGTTTAAGATTAGACAAAGGTGGAGAGTTTACATCGGATCTATTCAATTCTTACTGTGAAGAGCATGGGATAAAAAGACAAACATCTACTCCTAGAACTCCACAACATAATGGGATAGCAAAGTGAAGAAATAGAACTCTACTTGATGCTGCTAGGACAATGTTGATTGAAGGGAATGTATCTCATGTACATTCTAGAGAGGCTATTGGAACAACAGTGTACACATTAAATGGTATTCAAATCAGAGATGACACAAGTAAGACTCCCTATGAACTATGGTTTGATCATACTCCTATTGTAAAATATTTCATAATTTTTGGTAGCAAATGTTATGTCAAGAGGGATGATGAGATAGGAAAATTTGATGCCATAAGTGATGAAGGTATCTTCCTTGGTTTTTCTATTAAAATTAAGGCATACAAATGTTTCAATATGAGATTAAGGAAGATGGTTGAAAGTAACAATGTAATAATAGATGAGAAATTTTAGATACAAAAAAGAATGTATGACAATAGTCAGATATCAGAAGTAAAAGAAGCCACTACTATTGCCGAAGAAGAAGAACTTGTTGAGGAAGAAAGTGAAAAAGAGGCTTGTGATAATACAAACAAGACCACTAAAACTCCTAAAACTCCAGTGTATGTAAAAAATAACCATCTTGAAAATCAAATTATTAGCAATACTAGTCAGGGAGTGCTAACTAGATCTAAAGCTAGAGAAGAAATTTGTTTGATTTCCCAAGTTGAGCCAAAGACTACATATGAATCCTTTAAAGATGAATCTTGGATAGATGTCATGAAAGAAGAATTAGTTCAGATAAAGAAAAATAATACTCAAGGGAATTGGTTCCAAGACCTAAAAATAAAAATCTTATAGGAACAAAGTGGGTCTTTAGAAACAAAATGGATGAAGAAGGAACAATTGTAAGGAACAAAGCAGGACTAATGTGTAAGGGATACTCACAGCAAGAACGCATAGACTTTGAAGAAACATTTTCTCCTGTTGCTAGAATATAGGCAGTAAGATTATTTCTATCTTATGCTGCACACAAAAAACTTCAAAGTGTATCAGATGGATGTTAAATCTGCATTTCTGAATGGAGATCTTGAAGGAGAAGTATACATAGAACAACTAGATGGATTTCCTCTATGTGAAGACAAAGACATGGTGTGCAAATTAAAGAAAGCACTGTATGGGTTGAAGCAAGCTCCTAGGGTTTGGTATGCAAGGTTGGACAAGTATCTACTCTAACTTGGATTTAGAAAAGGTAATGCGGACAATAATTTGTACTTAAGAACCACTGAAGATGGAATCTTGATAGTAGAGGTATTTGTGGATGAGTTTGTCTTTGGAGGCAATGATGATCTATGTAAGAAGTTTGCTAAAGAAATGGAAAGTGAATTTGAAATGTCCATGATAGGTGAAATGAAATTCTTTCTTGGACTGCAAATAACTCAGAATGAGAATGGTATTTTAATTTCTCAGACCAAGTATCTCAAAGAATTGCTTAAGAAATTTGGTATGGAAGATTGTAAACTAGTAGGAACACCTATGGTGACTCAAAACAAGCTAATAATTGATGATGAATCAAAATGTGTTTTTTAGACTTTGTATAGATCAATGGTTAGAGGGTTACAATATCTAACTCACACCAAACTAGATATTGCTAATGTTGTTGGAATTGTGGCTAGATATCAGGTAGAACCCAAAGAGACTCATCTAGCTATTGTTAAAAGGATACTGAGGTATCTCAGGGGGACCATAGACTATGGTTTATGGTATGACAAGAATGATAGCTTTGAACTTCATGCTTATATTGATGTTGATTGGGTAGGAAATATTGATGACAAAAAAGTACAAGTGGTGGTGCATTTTTCCTTGGGAAAAACTTAGTTTCTTCACTAAGTAAAAATCAAGATTGTATAGCACAATCTACTGCTGAATCAGAATATGTTGCTACTACTATAAATTGCACTCAAATTGTTTGGATGAAACAAATGCTGACAGACATTGGAATAACTTTTAATGAGCCTATGGTTATCCATTGTGATAACACCAACACATTAAACATGTCAAAGAATCTGGTGATGCACTCTAAAACTAAACACATTTCTATCAAATATCAATTCTTAAGAGACAAGGTCGCAGAAAAAGAAATCAAGCTTGAATATATCAGTACAAAAGAGCAGATTGTAGACATCTTTACAAAGCCACTATGGAAAGATACCTTTGAATATCTCAGAGGTATGTTAGGGGTTCAGGCCCCTCCTAGTTAGAACTAAATGATGCAAAGATGCATCAATCCATAAGTGCTTAGAGCCTCATCATTTTCTAGACTAGATGTAAAGATTTACTCCTCAGGAGGAGTAATCATGGAAGAAAGTTTATATGTGAAGGAAGTTGGCACCCTTTTCCATTGTTGTCAAAGGGGGATTTTTGTTGTGAGAAAATCCTCACTGATTGGGGAGATTGTTTAATTGAAGGACTTTTGGGTTGATACAACTTTGGGATAAGATTTTCCCGTATGTTGACATCAATGCCAAATAGGGAAATTTTTTGATATTGCTAATGTATGGGTGGTGATTGAGACATTTAATATGTTTAATCACTATGTTACTGAATGGGCACTCATACTGTTGTCATTGATGTCAACATATGCTTCTATGAAGGAACCAGACTGGTAAACATAGTGTAGGGAAGGTGTACAGATGTTTCAGATGATGCGAAGTTAGAAGAGAGTTCAGGTGGATTTTGTGATCTTATATCTAAGATCAAATCATTAATGGATGCATATTAAGGAAGATACAACTATTGTGGTAAAGACTGGTCACTGGACTGCGACAGTGAGAATTAATAGAGTTAGTCTCTGAGTTTTTGGTATAGATTTCAGAGGGATTGGATTCAAGGTATGCGATCTTGAAGGATGATGGAAGAGGTAATGATAGATGTTCATGTTACCCTAATTTTCATATGCATGCAAATTTGGCTAATACCTATTCCAAGGTCTCTATTTTTATCTTGCCAAGCATCCCTGAAAGTATCATGAAGTTATGCCTTATCCTCTGGCCTCTGCAAATTGTTTTACTCCCTGGTCTGTAGGTTAGAAAATTCATAAAAACTAGCCATTGTGTCAAAACCCTTGAAAACCCCTAAGCCCTGTATAATCCTTCATTACTTTATCAGCCACTTAAAATTCCCTTTTAGCATGTGCACATTTTAAATCCTTCAGTCAACAAATCTCCAATTCTCGGCGGTCAAAGTTCTAACTTTTAGCGATCCCACGAATGGTTACCTTTTTGAGTTGGCGGTCTCTACCTAGCGGCTAGCGTCAAGATTCTAGATCTAATGGTTGTCACATGATCTCATGGACTCGAAAGATTCCATGAGATCTTGCGATGATCATAGATCTTCCTTTTCCTTCAGCGCAGTATCTTATCTATGGGACTGGTGCCACCTCATCCTATTTCACAGCTTCTGATTCATCAGAGGTTGGTGATTCGGTTGTTTGTCAGTGGGGCCATTATCAGGAAATGTGCTACGTGTATCCAAGGGGGTGGCATTTGATTGGTTGATGAGAGTACAACATGGAGACAGGTCAGCAAGGGCCCAGTGAGCTACCTTTCCTTTCAATCCAACGGTGATTGCATGATTGCAAGGGCCCAAAATATTCCTTGCGATCATGTGACAATCATTGATCTTGCTTTATCTCTGAGCTCTGTTGGGTGGGTCCTTTTCTAGTGACGTGCTTGTTTTCTATTGGCTCCTAGGTGACAGCTAGGATCTATTAGTGGGACCATGTCAGAAGGTCCGTGGATGTGTCAAAAGGCTAAGATCTATGGTGGTCATAAGATCTCATAGGTTCCGTCAGAGGCTTGCGATCTTATGACAAAAATTGATCTTCCCTTATATGTAGTGCTTCAAGGTTCAGTGGGTCCACTACCAAGTGTACGCAGTTGGTGTTTCTTGATTGGTCCATGTGGTGATGATGGGGTTAGCAGTGGGTCCATTTGTCAAAAGGGTCCTAGTTTAATAAAGATCTACCGTAGGCATATGATCTAAAGGAATATTCAGCGGCCATGAGATCATGTACCCGCCATTGGATGGGAATCTTGTCTTTAGTGGGTCTGATGTCAGAGAAATATCAAGGTGTATGCCTACTAAGTAGCCAGAATGAATAGAAGAATGCGATGTGGCAGGTCTGGGCCCAGAATTTGAAAGGGTATTTAGTGATTTAGTGAATAAAGGTTTTCTTGTGTTCACTTAATATAACCCAGGGTTAGTTAAAAGTTTAGTGATTCAGCAAAATGCCTTGTTCGCTGAATCGCCTAACTGGACCAGGGTGAAGCTAAGGATTTTGTGACTTAGAAATAGGTCTTTAGTCATGTAGTCACTAAATTAATTAAATGAAGAAGGCTCGAGGTGGGTCCAAACATGCTGACATGCTAAAATCTCATTGGTCGTAACTTGCTGATATGGTTATGACTTTTCAAGGGGGGTTTGTGACTGTTATAAAGTTGATCTAGGCCGTTTATTTGCTAAGAAATAAAGAATATCTATGGTCACATTTTAGATTTTTTGGCTAGCCGTTATATTTTTGAATTCAAATAGTTCTGAGTGGGTTTTCCACTGGCGTTTGATTTGCAGACCACAAGCGGTGAGGTAGCTAGAAAATTTATGTCTACAGGACATTTGCAGTTGAAGGGGATGATGATAGGGGTCTGGGTAGCCGTCTTTGGTCATTTCTTGTTTTCCGATGGTACCAAATTAGTGCATTCATGACAAGACTTTGTGCTAGAAAGGTAGATGAGTTTGGGTTGCTTGTCTATAGGCTGATTGTAAGGTACAGGGAGGAGCACTCAAAGAAGTATCTGATCTGGTTTGATTCTGTAGGGATATATTTATGATCAAACTTGACAGAACTAGGGTTTATCATTATGCAAAATTCTCTAACCCTAGTTAGATTTTTTACTCTTGCCTGCATGCAAAGGAGGATGTATATATTGTATTTTTGGAGGTTTTGAGCTCAGAGGGAGACAATTGTAAAAAATAAATGTATCTTTCTTAAGGGTTATCTATGGCACTTTTCCTACCCTCTGGCTTCTATAGTTGTATTTCTTTCATTGGTAATACAAACATTGTAGAGGTATTTCGTGACAGCTCTTCATGTCCCTATGCTTCCTTGTTTGGATCATCTCTTATTGGATTAAAGCATATGATGTTTTCAGTGATATCTTAGGGTTCATGATCCCTATTACTTTCTGCAATTGTGTGTGTTATTGTGTTTGATATGATTTAGATGTTTTTGTGGGTATACTTCAGCCCCTTAACAGTCTTGTCTCAATCCTACACCGACTTGTAGAGATGAATGTCTGCTTGTAGGTCATAAGTTGTGCCTTATGTTTAGGCCCTCCTATGAAACACTTATGCAAGCCTATTCAGTAAGTTGTGACCTACTAGACCTAAGCCTTCCATTGATTCCATTCCTCTATACTGAGATCTAAACCCTAATTTCGATGCATCACCTAGTAGGTAGTTTGCTTTCAAGTCATTTTCCCCTTCAAGCTTTCCTTCTATCCCTTTCCCTCAAAAGTTTTACTTTTATGTCTAGAATCAAATTAAGGTGATTATCCAAGAGGAACCAACCTAGAACCTGGAGGTCTCATCTCAGTTAGCATAGGTCCCACAACTTGTAGATGATTCCCATGTTATACTAGGTTATCAAGACTATGAGAGCTTGAAACAAGGGTGCAAACTTAGTGTATAACAATTCTGGCACACTCAGTGGGACTAAAAAGAAGTTCATTATTGAAGATTGTGTTATCTCTGATATACATATTGCATAATACAAACTTGAAGAAGTTTTTTCATCAAGTATATCTAGTGACCCCACTAATTTCAAAGATCCAGGCTAACCTTGTTTAAGGTTTATGAGAAAGATTGAGACCAAGAGCTCAAAGCACACTAAATTTTCAGAGTTTCCCTCAAGAAGAAGTAATAAAGGTAGGTCAACTCAAAGAACATCCCCTGGAAGGAGAGTTCAATCAATAGCACTTGATACCTCAGAAGGGAGACCTTTTCCCTTTCATTCTAGAAGAAGAGGTAGATCTCTAACCAGAGATCTAGAAGAGGATTCAAATCCAGTAGCAAATGCAGCTCATATAGTTGTTAATCTTTAGATTCCAACTCCTACAATGGCTAGACAATTTGCCTTTGCACCTTCCAATCAGGGTAGCCCATTAAATTTTTCCCAACTTCATGATGTGCACTTGGTGGCACTTAAAAGTATACCTGATTTCACAGGTGAAGGGTAGACTACTGTTTTTGAACACATAAGAGATGTGACCACCATCTACAATATACACAACATAACTCAAGAGGATGTGGCCGCAAAATTATTAGTAGCCTCTCTAAAAGGTAAGGCTCTTGAATGGTTCATAACTCTAACTGTTGGTTCCATTACTTCATGGGATGAGTTAGGGGATGCATTAAGTAAACATTTTGAGGATAAATCAAATAACTTGTCTTTGGTTGAGTAGTTGACAACCATTAAGAGAGACCCTCAAGAAAAAATGACAAATTACAATAGTAGATTCCTCAAAACATGGAATAGAATTCCAGTCTCGATAAGACTATCAACTGACCATGCTTTCCTATATTATTTTCAAAGTTTGAATGGTCATATTTCTATCATGATCCAATCTATGGGTGGTACTTCTTTACCCTAGGCTTTTGACATAGTTGTCAAGGCTGAAAATTGTTTGATTCAAGCAGGCATGATTGCTAGAAGACCACCAATGCCCATCTTCCCTAGCCGTCAACCTATTGCACCTGGCCAAGTAGCTCCATTTACCCCTATTCCCACCATACTAGCACCTCAGGCTAGTACCAGTGGTCAAGAGCTAAAAACTAGTCTCTCTCAAGAGCTGCAAGAGATAAAGAATAGCCAACAGAGCAGTCAGCAAGAAATGACAAACTTGCTACAGACCTTGACTAAAGAGGTCACAAATCTAAAGAAGCAAGGTCAAGGAATCAAATTACCATTTCAGACACAAGGCCAAGGTCCCAATCAGCAATATCAAAATCTAGGCCAGCCTCATCAACAAAATAGGCCACCATACCAAGGAGGGTATCGAGGACAAAGACAAAGTTTTAATCAGAGACCATTCCAACAATATAACCCTGCACCTCTCAATTCTGTATATCCAGTGAGGGATATGGTTCCTAATCAAAATAATATGGCTATGGATAATGAATGGTGTTTTCCTTGTGATCAGCCTCATAATCAGGCTACATGTTCAAATAGATGGATTAACCAAGCTCTAATGGTTCAAAATGCCTCAGAAGCTCAATCAAAGGTTTCATCCAGTGGGTCAGTTCCTCAACAAGAATCACAAGAGAAAGAGACTGCTCTCTTTAATTGGGAGCAACCAGACTTCAATGAAGTCAATGATGAGGTTGCCTTTGTTGCCTATACAAGAACAAAGAGTAGAGCTCAAGACATGGAGAGAGTAGATTCCAATGCCAAAGCCACTACACCTACAGAGCCACTGTAGCAAGCTACTCCCATCACACCTAAGGAGGTCCCTATCATCACAAGCAAAGAAGGCCACCATCTCAAAGAAGTGGAGCCCATCATGGTGAAAGAAAAACAAAGAGTACACACTCTTACACCTTTTAATATTGTAGACAACATGAAGAAGGTTAATGTCACCATGTCTATGTGCGACTCTTTGGCTCTTCCAGGACAACCTAAAATTTTGAAGAAGGCCATGACAAAAGTGGCATCTCCTCAACCTGCAAAAGAAAATTCAAAGGCAGTGTTAGTTAACACTGATCAAGAAGAGAAGGCTCCAAGTAGAAGCTCCAAAGGCAATGCCACAGAAGGTAGGAAGTCAAAGCCACCTCCCTTTTATGTATCTCTAATTATTGGAAAATCTTTAGTACATAATTGTACGGTAGATAGTGGAGCCACTAGCACTGTAATGCCCAATAAGGTAGCTGACCAATTAGGACTAAAATATGAACCCTTCCAAAAGAAGGTGACCCAACTTGATGGATCCTTAGTCAATACTATAGGTGTGGCTAAAGATACCTGCCTGATCCTTCATGCTAGTCCTAATTTTTCCATCGTCCTTGATATATATATCACAGATCTCCCTGCATTATTTTCTATATGTCTATCAAGGGAGTTTATAGCCAAGATAGGAGGGTATCTATCTTCTGACTAGTCTCACCTACTATTTCATACAAGATATGGGACCAAGGTCACCATTAAGTCAGAACCATTACTGGCACACCATATAGAACCATATGTGTCCAATACCATCAATGTAAACTACCCCATATTTGATGACAGTGACTTCCAAACCATTAGTGAAGCAAGCACAAAGATAGAGAGTATCCTTGATATTCTTCTAGATGAAATAACTTCAGTGGCCCAAGAGAATCTTGTTTGGGATTTTGGTTTGGGAAGTTATTTGATACAAGAAAGTGGAGTTATAGAGCCAAACCTTCTCAAAGATACTGATTTAGAGGATCAAAATAATTAGTTTTGGGAACTATTTTTTGATGGATCTAGAAGTAGACATGGTTCTGGTGGTGGTGCTATGTTAGTGTCCCCAAAAGGAGAAAGGTATTATATTGCCTTTAGATTCAGTTTCTCCTGCACTAGCAACACTTTAGAGTATGAAAGTCTAGTCAATGGACTAGAGTGGGCTAGAAAAAGAGGGCTTAAGGCCCTAAACGTTTATGGTGATAGTGAGTTGGTTCTCAGCCAAGTAAGAGGGATAAGCGCAACCAAAAATGATACTTTGAAAGCATACAAACATAGAGTTTGGGATGCAATTGAAGATTTTTGTGCTTTCAATATTGTTGCTATCCCTAAGAAGCTAAATCAAAATGCAGATAGGTTGACTACTATTGGATCTTAGTATGACATTCCAAATAGCATTTGAAAAGAGCTAGATCAACATCATATCAAAGTGATTGTCAGACCCTCTATTCCTGATAATGATGTCAATTGGTAAGTGTTTGACAATGATGAACAAATTCTACAATTCTTGTTTGAGGAAGATGTTTTTTCAAGGCATAATCAAGAGAGATTATCACAAAATTATGGTGATCAAGTGATACAACTAAAGTCCAATAAGATTCCTAGAGGTCTTGTTACCTTAGAGACTATCTTCAACAAGGATGATGAAGTAAAAAAAAACAAAGCTGGCCTAGTAGTCCAACAAGAACATTGTGTTGAACTAGAGTTGGAGCCAAGTAAGAGCTTACAATTTGGAAAGATAAACACTGATTTGGGAAGGCAAGATTACACACCACTTTTCAAAGAATTTAGTGATGTGTTTGCATGGTAGTATGAGGACCTCAAAGGTTTTGATCCTGCCCTTGCCCAACACACTATTGAATTAGAACCTAATGCAAAACCAGTGAGGCAAAAGCAAAGGCCTGTTAATCCCAAGCTTGAGACACTTATGCATAAAGAAGTACTCAAACTAATAGAAAGTGGTATCATCAACCCCATCAGGCATACTAGTTGGGTTTCTAACCTTGTTCCTGTCAGGAAGAAGAATGGGGAATTGAGGTTATGTGTTGAGTTCAAGGATCTTAACAGGGCCTCTCTAAAGGACCGCCATCCACTTCCCTCCATGGAACAAATCTTACAATGTGTCTCTGGATCTGAGAGATTTTCATTATTGGATGGCTATTCAAGATACAATCAGTTCCTGGTGAATGAAGAGGATCAATACAAGACTGCATTTACAACCAAGTGGGGAAACATGGCTTATCAAAAGATGCCCTTTGGTTTGTCAAATGCAGGTGCTACATTTCAAAAGGCAATGGATATGGCCTTTAAGAGCCTTATGTACAAGTTTGTGCTAGTCTACTTGGATGACATAACTATCTATTCAAAGCATGTAGTAGATCACATCAAACATTTGAGGAAGATTTTTGAAAGGTGTAAAGAATTTGGGATATCTCTTAATCCCAAGAAATGTGTGTTTGCAGTCCATGAAGGAAAATTGTTGGGATATGTAGTATCCAAAGAAGGGATCACAGTAGATCTTGAGAGAATTGAAGCCATCCTAGAGCTACCCCTGCCACATCATAAGAAAAGTCTCCAATCTTTCATAGGAAAGATCAATTTTGTTAGGAGGTTCTTGCCTAACATTGTAGATTTATTAAAGCCTTTGACAGCCATGTTAAAGAAGAGTTCAACTTTTAGTTGGACCAGAGAAGGGAGAGTTAATTTCCAAGCTATCAAAGAGGCCTTAATAGAAGCTCCTGCTCTCCTAAACCCAAATTTCAGTAAGGATTTTATCCTTTATGCTTATGGAGGTCATGATGCTATATCTACAATGCTAACTCAAGAAAATTTAGATGGATTGGAGCAACCTACTGCTTTCTTTAGCAAAGGTTTGGAAGAGTATGAACAGAGATACTCTTTTGTAGAGAAACATGTACTTGTTGTGGTAAAAGAAGTTCAGATATTTGTTGACCTATAGCAAGGTACACTTGAAAGTTACTCATCCAAGTGTCAAAGAATTTTTTCTTTCCAAAGACATAAATGAGAAAAGAGCTATTTGGATCACCAAGGTGATGGAATATGACATAGATATCCAAACTACCAAGCTGGTTAGAGGAAGAGGTCTTTGTGAGCATTTGGCATCAGATGAGAGTTCAAAGAAATCAAAGAAAATAGATGCATCTCTGGTGGTGCATTCTACAGAAGAAAAAGCCAAGGCAACAAGCTGGTTGCCTAATGTGATCAATTATTTGAAGACAAGACAATGTCCTGGAGGTTTGGATTCAGCAAAAAGGAGGTATTATATGTTACAATCTATTCCTTTTTTGCTGATAAATGAAATTATTTTTAGAAAGGATCACAGTGGTGTCCTTTTAAGATGCATAGATCCAGAAAAGATAGCTGATGTCCTATTTGAGTTTCATGATGGACCTTCTAGAGGTCACTTTTCTCCTAGGACTACTACTTTTAAAATCATGAGGGCTGGATACTATTGGCCATCTATCTTTAAGGATAGTCATGAGCATGTGAGAAAATGCATCAAGTGTGCCATGTTTGCAAAAAAAGAAAGGCTTGCAGCCTTGCCCCTACAGCTAGTCAGAATAGAGAAACCTTTCATGAAATAGGGTATAGACTTCATTGGCATGATCAATCCTCCATCTAGTGCAGGACATAAGTGGATAATTACTGCAATAGATTATTTCACTAGATGGATAGAAGCAGTTGCCTTAAAAGAATCAAATGATAATGTTGTGTTGAGTTTTTATGATGACATAGTTCATAGGTTTGGTACTCCCGATTCCATAATATCAGATAATGCATTAGCATTCACAGACCCCAAAGTCTCAGAGTGGGCAGTCAATACCAGTTCAAATTATTACCCTCAGGGAAATGGCTTGGCTGAATCAACAAATAAGATCTTCATTAGGATAATCAAGAAGACTCTGCAAGACAATCAGAGAGATTGGCATACAAAGCTTAGGTCTGCAATGTGGTTAGATAGAATTACCCCAAAGAAAATCATTGGGAATTCTCCTTATGTGCTAGTGTATGGTAGAGAGTCCAAGTTGTCCATTTCAACTGAATTTCCAGCTCTGGACTTGGCTACTCAGTATGCTCTATTTGAGGAAGGAGATCCTTTGCAGATTAGGTATGCTCAGTTGATGGAATTGGAAGAGATCAGAGACAAATCAATGTAGGATAAGGAATTCCATCAGATTCAAACAGAGAGGTGTTTTGACAAGAGAGCCAGGGTCAAGAATTTCAAAGTTGGAGATGTAGTCCTCAACTAGGATGAGTTCAGATCCAAGCTTGGAAGACATACAACATTTGATTCATTTTGGGGTGGACCATTTGTTATAACAGAGTGTAAGGGATCCAATGCTTTCCAGCTATCAAATCTTGAAGGAGTTCCCTTGCCTATCTCATTAAATGGTTTCCACTTGAAGCCCTACTTTGAGGTTAATCCCTCTCTATATATTCTTGTAAATTTGTGTTTTTCTACTTTTGTTCCCTATTTTCTAAGTTAGTTTCCTACTTTCCAAGAAGTTCCTATGCACAATTCTATCCCTCTATCAAGTTTTGTGTGCCAGAATAGCCCCCATGCCCAATGGATATGTCAACGCCACTAGTTTTCCCTATCTAGTAGGCTGACATCCAGCAGAAATCGCCAAAATGTTACCCTAATTATCATATGCATGAAAATTTGGCTAATACCTATTCCAAGGTCTCTATTTTTATTCTGCCAAGAATCCCTGAAAGTTTCATGAAGTTATGCCCTATCCTCTACCCTCTGCAAATTGTTTTACTCCCTGGTCTGTAGGTCAAAAAATTCATAAAAACTAGCCATTGTGGCAAAACCCTTGAAAACCCCTAAGCCCTATTATAATCCTTCATTACTTTATCGGCCACTTAAAATTCCCTTTTAGCATGTGTGCATTTTAAATCCTTCAATTGCCAAATCTCCAATTCCTGGCGGTCAAAGTTCTAACTTTTAACGATCCCACGAACGGTTACCTTTTTGAGTTGGCAGTCTCTGCCTAGTGGCTAGCGTTAAGATTCTAGATCTGATGGTTGTCGCATGATCTCATGGCCTTGAAAGATTCCATGAGATCTCATGATGATCATCAATTTTCCTTTTCCTTTAGCGTAGTATCTTGTTAGTGGGACCGGTGCCACCTCATCTGATTTGGCAGCTTCTGATTCATAGGCAGTTGGTGATTCGGCTATTTGTCAGTGGGGCCATTGTTAGGAAATTTGCTAAGTGTATCCGAGGGGGTGGCGTTTGATTGGTCAGTGAGAGTACAGCATGGAGATAGGTCAGTAGAGGCCCAGCGGGCTGCCTTTCCTTTCAATCCAATGGTGGTCGCATGATCGCAAGGGCCCGAAATATTCCTTGCGATCATGCGACAACCATTGATCTTGCTTTATCTCCAAGCTCTATTGGGTGGCTCCTTTTCTGGTGACATGCTTTTTTTCTATTGGCTCCTAGGTGACAACTAGGATCTGTTAGTGGGACCATGTTAGAAGGTTCGTGGATGTGTCAACAGGCTAAGATCTATGGTGGTCATAAGATCTCGTAGGGTCTGTTAGAGGCTTGCGATCTTACGACAACCGTTGATCTTCCCTTCTATGTAGCACTTCAAGGTTCAGTGGGTCCACTACTAGGTGTACACAGTTAGCATTTCCTAATTGGTCCATGTGGTGATGACGGGGTTAGTAGTGGGTCCATTTGTCAAAAGGGTCCCAGTTTAATAAAGATGTACTGCGGGGATATGATCTGAAGGAATATTCAGTAGCCATGAGATCATGCACCCGTTGTTGGATGGGAATCTTATCTTCAGTGGGTCCGATGTTAGAGAAATGCTGAGGTGTATGTCTACTAAGCGGCTGGAATGAATAGAAGATGACATGTGGCAGGTTTGGGCCCAGAATTTGAAAGTGTATTCAACGATTTGATGAATAATGGTTTTCTTATGTTCGCTTAATATAACCCAGGGTTAGTTAAAAGCTCAGTGATTTAGCGAAATGCCTTATTTGCTGAATCGCCTAACTGGACCAGGGTGAAGCTAAGGATTTTGCAACTTAGAAATGGGTCTTTAGTCATGTAGTTGCTGAATGAATTAAAGGAAGAAGGCTTGAGGTGGGTCCAAACATGCTGACATGTTAAAATCTCATTGGTCATAACTTGCTAATATGGTTTTGACTTTTCAAGGTGGGTTTGCGACTATTATAAAGTTGATCTAGGCCGTTCATTTGCTAGGAAATAAAGAATATCTAAGGTCACATTTTAGATTTGTTGGCTAGCCATTGTATTTTTGAATTCAAATAGTTCTAAGTGGGTTTTTCGCCGGCGTTTGATTTGCAAACCACAAGCGGTGAGGTAGCTAGAAAATTTATGTCTGCAGGACATTTGCAGTTGAAGGGGTTGATGACAGGGGTCTAGGCGGCCGTCTTTGGTTATTTCTTATTTTCTGAGGGTACCAAATCAGTGCATTCATGGCAAGACTTTGTGCTAGAAAGGTAGATGAGTCCAGGTTGCTTGTCTGTAGGCTGATTATACGGTACAGGGAGGAGCACTCAAAGAAGTATTTGATCGGCTTTGATTTTGTAGGGATATATTTATGATCATACTTGACAGAACTACGGTTTATCACTATGAAAAATTCTCTAACCCTAGTTAGATTTTTGACTCTTGCCTGCATGCAAAGGTGGATGTATATATTGTATTTTTGGAGCTTTTGAGCTGAGAGGGAGACAATTGTAAAAAAGAAATTTATCTTTCTTAAGGGTTATCTGTGGCATTTTCCCTGCCCTCTAGCTTCTACAGTTATATTTCTTTCATTGGTAATACAAACATTACAAAGGTATTTCATGACAGTTCTTCATGTCCCTATGCTTCCTTGTTTGGATCATCTCTTATTGGATTAAAGCATATGATGTTTTCAGTGATATCGTAGGGTTCCTAATCCCTCTTACTTTTTGTAATTGTGTGTGTTATTGTGTTTGATCTGATTTAGATGTTTTTGTGGGTATACTTCAACCCCTTAACAGTCTTGTCTCAATCCTACACCAAGTTACAGAAATGAATGTTTGCTTCCAGGTCATAAGTTATGCCTTATGTTTAGGCCCACCTATGAAACACTTATGCAAGCCTATTCAATAAGTTGTGACCTACTAGACCTAAGCCTTCCATTGATTCCATTCCTCTATACTGAGATCCAAACCCTAATTTTGGTGCATCACCTCGTAGGTAGTTTTCTTTCAAGTCATTTTCCCCTTCAAGCTTTCCTTCTATCCCTTTCCCTCAAAAGTTTTACTTTTATGTCTAAAAGCAAATTAAGGTAATTATCCAAGAGGAACCAGCCTAGAACCTGGAGGTCTCATCTTAGTTAGCATAGTTCCCACAACCTAGAGATGATACCCATGTTATACATGTTATCAAGACTACGAGAGCTTGAAACAAGGGTGCAAACTTAGTCTATAATAGTTCATTGGTTAGCACAAGGTACAAAATGATTGGTGATGTCATCTATGTCATGTGCTCTGGCGATGGCTTATCTGGAAGCTAACTCAGGGAATGAAGTGTATGTTTTGTTTGGCAAGCATAATTCAAAGATGTCATTCTATAATTGTTGTAATGTAATAATTATAAACTTGTTTATGACAATGTGTGTATCTTAGCAAGGATCTATGTAATTGTTTGTAATTTGGAAAGCGTTATGGGCCGACCTATTCTTGGTAAAATGTAATAAGGTATAAATAAAAGGTCTTTTCTTTGGAAGAGACATGGATGTGATAAGTGTGATATAAGGAGGTTGTGAATTTGTGTCTGATGTATGTAGAGCAGAGGATTATTGGTGGTCTTCATTGGAACTGATCAAGAAAAGATAGTTGCTGACAAACAGTTCAAAAGATTGTGTATTTCTTCATATACAGTTTTTGCGAACTAGTGAGTTCACAAGGTGGACTTAACCTTCTTTGGGCAATGAGCCCTCTTTTGTTCTTGACTCCTAACAGGGTCTATCCTCTAACAAGGACAATGTACTTTAATGTTTCAATAAGCTCCTAATAGGGCTATATCTTCTAACAAGGATTACTATACTCTCAGTACATCATTAGTGGGTGCTAATTCCCATTGGGTTTTTTACCTTTAATAGGGTTTCCCCGTAACCAAAATATTATGTTATTGTGTTGGAATTCATTGTGTTCATTGGATCTAATATTGATAAGCTTAAAGTTTAAAGTTTAATATTCTGTCATAAAACTGATTCACCCCCCCCTCTCAGTTGTATTGTGTACTGTTAATCCTAACAAGAATAGATTGAATATGCTCTTTATCATTAAGGTTTTCATGTTTGAACTTATTCTTAATAGGTAGGTTTTCATCATATACAGTTGATGAAGGGTACTCCCCTTAATACCACAAACACCTGACAGAAATAGAGAAACAACAACAATATGCAAGAACAGAAAATTGGCTTCTTATTATCTCCACAAATGTGGAATTACAAACTTTTAGAATTACAATATGCAAAGCCACATGGGCATTCCCTTACAATATTTTGTAGGACAAAGCCTCGAACTATTACCCAGATCTACTACCCAGAACTATTCTAAACTACCTAAGACAATAATACAGCCTTCCTTATATAGGCAATTTTTCCACCGCCTGGGAAGGTTCCAAAATTTTAGCCAATAAGGCCGACCAAACCTAGAATTATTTTATTTTACATTTTATTACATCATAGTCGGCTCAAGATAACCTTTGAAACCCAAACATAAATTTTGAAGAAAATTATTTTTCACCATTTCAGGTGACCCAACTTCCGAAGACCATAAGTCATCACCAGTTGACCCGATCGGCTATTATAACCCCATTTCAAAAATGCCACGAAGTGCTCTACAGGCTTGACTTGTACAAGCACCCATCACCCAAATTTTTGACCTCATCTGGGGCCTCTAAAGCCTTCAAAACTGAATTCAAAGTTTCTGTACCCTGCTGCCAATACTGAAAATCTTCAATATCTTCCAATGTACACTTGACCTGGCAATGAAACTTTACTGGCAGACTTATATGACCAAAATGAACCTCCAAGAAAGAAATCAGATCATTCTGAGCACATATAAAAATTACCAAAAATAGTAACTTTCCATAAATAGCAGCTCTACATAAAATAGCCCTTATTGAATACAAAAACATAAATATTTTTGGGTGATGCAAGATTGCTCTTACACCCAGAATGCTCCTGCATCAGATACCCAGGGTAATTTGAGAAGTGACCCTGTCACGACTCAGGTGTGCAGAGGAAAACCAAGACGGTTAACCTCCTCCTTTGTTAGCCATGATGAATCTTCAACAGGTCATCCTTTCCATTTGACCAAATACTCTTCAGATGTCCTGTTCCTTGTGCTTCTACCAACATGACTGTCCAGTATGTCTTCAATCTCCTTGATATCTGAACTCGTTGCTGGAATAATCCACTATGCTGCTGCAACCTCATCTTCAACACCTCCTTCATGATACTCTGTCAAATCTGAAATGTTAAACACTGGTGAAATATTTAGCTCAGTAGGAAGTTCTACCTCATATGCATTTCCTGAATCATGCTTCTTCAGTATCTTACATGGCCCAAACTTCTTCATTTTCAACTTGTTATATGTACCAACCGGAAATCGCTCCTTCCGCAAATGAACCATGACTTCATCACCAACCTGAAATTCCTTATACCTCCTTTTCTCATCTACCTTAGCCTTATATTGTGCGTTCATCCTGGTAATATGCTTCCTCACCTCCCCATGGATGTTCTTCAAGTGTTCTACAAAATCCTCAGCTTCAGCACTACTTATTTCTCCTTTATCTATCTTCCTCAATTCAGATGCATTTCTTGGACTACTTCCATATACAATCTGGAATGGTGATTTACCAGTGCTCCTATTGACAAAATTATTGTATGCAAATTCTGCCTATGGTAAAATTAAATCCCATCCTGTTGGCTTATCTCCAACCAAACATCTCAGCAAATTTCCCAAACTCCTATTCACCACCTCTGTCTGTCCATCAGTCTGTGGATGATGTGATGAACTGAACTTCAAATCTGTCTTCAACTTCTTCCATAATGTATGCCAAAAATATCCAACAAACTTAGTGTCCCGATCTGAAACTATGGTCTTTGGCAAACCATGTAGTCTCACCACTTCTCTGAAAAACAATTCTGCTACATGAACAGCATCATTAGTCTTCTTACAGGGAATGAAATGTGCCATCTTTGAAAATCTGTCAACCACCACAAAAATTGAATCATGTCCCCGCTGAGTCCTCGGTAAACCAAGAACAAAGTCCATACTGATATCCTCCCAAGGCTTCTCTGGTACAGGTAATGGCTGATACAACCCTGTATTCTGCTTCACTCCTTTCGCCATCTGACATACTCTGCAACTCTGTACAAACTTCTTCACATCTTGCTGCAACTGTGGCCAATAATAATTCTCACTAACCAAACCAAGGGTTTTATCACGACCAAAATGTCCAGCCAATCCTCCGCTATGCTTCTCCTTGATGAGATTCTCCCTCATAGAACTTCGTGGAATGCACAACTGACTCCCTCTGAATAGCATATCATCCTGGATGATGAAATCCAACCATTTCGTCCTATCTAGAGTAACAGGCTCTTTACAAGCTTTCCAAGCTCCACCAAAATTAGGATCATCTGCATACAAATTCTTGAGTTCCTTGAACCCAACCACCTCAATCTGCATTTCTATAGCAATAGTTTCCTTCTGCTAAGAGCATCTGCAACCCTATTAGACTTTCCACTCCTGTGTTTCAAAAAAAATGTATAACTCTGCAAAAACTCAACCCATTTCAAATGTCTTTGATTTAATTTTCCTTGACTATTCAAATATTGCAAAGCTTGATGATCAGTATACAAAAAAAACTCCTTAGGAAGAAAATAATGTCTCCACTTCTTTAATGCCTGAACTATAGCATAAAATTCCTGATCATAGATAGAATATTTTCTCTTGGCATCATTTAACTTCTCACTGAAATAAGCAACAGGTTTACCTTCTTGGCTCATAACAGCTCCTATTGCAGTACCACTAGCATCACAATCTACTTGAAACACCTTATTAAAATCTGGAAGTGCTAAAATAGGTTGTTCTGTAACTTTTTGTTTCAATAATTGAAAACACCTTTCTGCCCCATTAGTCCACTTAAACTCTTTTCTATCCCCTCTCATTATTTCAGTCAAGGGTCCACAAATACTACTAAAATTTTTGATAAAATTTATGTAAAAGCTAGCCAAACCATGAAAAGATCTTACCTCAGTAGCACTCCTTGGAGTAGGCCATTCAAGGATAGCCTGTACCTTCTCTGGGTCCATTTTTAGACCTTCTCCTGAAACTACAAATCCCAAATACACTAACTCTTTCTTCACAAAACTGCACTTCTTCAAATTAATCAACAATTTCTCATCTCTCAACTTCTCAAACACCATATGAATATGCATCATATGTTCCTCCAATGTCTTGCTAAAAATTAAAATATCATCTAGGTAAACAATGACAAACTTACCCAGAAATTCTTTCAGAACCTCGTTCATGAGCCACATGAAAGTGCTCGGTGCATTGGTTAACCCAAAAGGCATGACTAACCACTCATATAGTCCTTCCTTTGTATTGAAGGAAGTCTTCCATTTATCTCCTTCTCTGATCTGAATCTGGTGATATCCACTCTTCAGGTCTATTTTTGAGAAATACACAGCCCCACTCAAACAATCCATAATATCATCCATCCGTGGCAATGGAAACCTATACTTGATTGTGATCTTGTTTATTGCTTTGGAATCTGTACACATCCTCCACTCTCCATTCTTCTTTGGTGCTAATACCACTGGTACAGCACAGGGACTCAGACTCTCTCGAATCAACCCCTTCTGCAATAACTCATGTACTTGTCTGTTCAACTCTTCACTTTTTGCTGGCGTCATTCTGTGTGCTGCCTTGTTTGGAAAACTCACTCCTGGGATCAAGTCCATCTAATGACTAATCTTCCTGACTGGTGGTAATCCATCAGGCACGTTATCGGATATAATATCCTAAAACTCATTCAATAAATCTGCAACTTCTACAGGAACATCTTCTACTTCCTCTTTACCAGCTTTTGGAATTAAAGGAAAACATACATGCTCATGCCTCATACCATCTAGGAAATTTCTTCCATCAAAAAAAGTTATCCTTGCATTACCACATACCTATTCTTCAGTCTCCTTCAATGGTTTTAGCTTATGTTGCACTCCATCCTTTGTCAGGGAATAGGTATTCGCATGACCATCATGTACAGCATATCTGTCAAACTGCCATGGTCTACCCAGCAATATATGACATGCATCCATAGATATGATATCACACAGTACCTCATCTTGGTATCCACCAATCTTGAACTTCACTAGGCATTGTTCATTGACCATGACCCTGTGGTCATCCTGTACCCAGGCAATCCGATATGGATGTGGGTGTTTCTATCTCTTGAGCTTCAACTTTGTCACCATCTCTTCTGACACCAAATTGTCAGTGCTTCCACTATCAATAATCACATCACAACATTTACCTTCACACTTGCACCTGGTGCAAAACAAGCTCCTCCTTTGCTCAGGTTCATTCTCACCACTCAACAGGACTCTTCTGTTAATCAACGTTTCTCCTCTTTCAGCATCTTCATCTACATGTACAACTCTGGCCTGGCCTTCATTTCTCCTGTCTATTCTGCCTTGGCGCTGAGGACATTCAAATGCCCTATGACCTTCTTCTCCACAGTGAAAACATGTTCCACGAAAGCCACGTCTTCCAGATCCTTGTCCTCTTCCTCTTCCTCTCTGATCTCTATTATCCTGATCTTGGAAGCGATTGGAATTATTTCCTCATTGATTCTGACTGCTACTGGCCTCATCCTTCTTTTTTAGATCTTCATTTCGGCCACCATATGACTGTCCACCAGATCGTCCACCGCGACCTCTTCCATTTTGTCTACTCTCAAACTTCTTGTTCAGCTTTTCCTCTACTTTTAGGGAAAACTGGTATGCCTCTTCAATACTGTTCATTCGAACCAGATTCAGCTCCTCCTAAATGCTTGGCCTTAACCCATTAAGGTATCGGGCAACTTTCTCCTTATCAGCTTCTGCATGGCCTGTTCTGATGAGAAGTCGATAGAACTCCTCTGTATACTCCTGAACAGATCTTCTTGCTTGCTTCAAACTCTGCATTTTCTTCAGTAGGTCAAGCTCATAATCATCAGGAATGAACTGTCGCTTCAATTTATCCACCATCCGATCCCATCTTGTGATTTTAGCTTTCCCTCTTCTATTTCACTCCAATTGAATTTCTTGCCACCAGATCTTCGCATGACCTTTCAATCTGGCCTTCGCAAATTTGACCCTATTAGGATCCTCAACATCTTCATACTCAAAATATTCCTCACATTCATTGATCCAGTCAATCAATTCCTCTGGGTTAAGATTTCCAAAAAATGTAGGAACCTCAATCTTAGGTCTTTTCCCAATCTTGGAAATGGCCCGAAAAAGTCTTTCTTCCTCTTGGTTCACAATTTCGACTTCTCCTTCTTGATATTCTTCTTCGGCTTCATCCTCACTTTCGTCTCTGACATTGAGATTCATTCCTCTGTGAATCTCTTCTTGCAATGCTCACACTTGTCTCTGCAGCTCTCTAACCTCAGGTGTCATAGCACCAGCTCTTCCGCCACGTTCTAGTCATGGAGGTATTTTCACGATGTGCGCTAAAACCCTAACCACGGTCCTGGTGCAAACTGCCTCACAGTCGGCGATCTGTTTACACACTCAAGAAAACCTGCTCTGATACCACTTGATGAAGGGTACTCCCCTTAATACCACAAACACATGACAGAAATAGAGAAACAACAACAATATGCAAGAACAAAAAATTGGCTTCTTATTATCTCTACAAATGTGGAATTAAAAACTTTTAGAATTACAATATGCAAAGCCACATGGGCATTCCCTTACAATATTCTGTAGGACAAAGCCTCGAACTATTACCCAGATCTACTACCCAGAACTATTCTGAACTGCCTAAGACAATAATACAGCCTTCCTTATATAGGCAATTTTTCCACCACCTGGGAAGGTTCCAGAATTTTAGCCAATAAGGCCGACCAAACTTAGAATTATTTTATTTTACATTTTATTACATCATAGTCGGCTCAAGATAACCTTTGAAACCCGAACAGAAATTTTGAAGAAAATTATTTTTCGCCATGGCTTGACTTGAACAATAACCCCATTTCGGAAACGCCACGAAGTGCTCTATAGGCTTGATCAGCACAAGCTCCCATCACCCAAATTTTTGACCTCATCCGGGGCCTCTAAAGCCTTCAAAACTGAGTTCAAAGTTTCTGTACCTTGCTGCCAATACTGAAAATCTTCAATATCTTCCAATGTACACTTGACCTGGGAATGAAACTTTACTGGCAGACTTATATGACCAAAATGAACCTCCAAGAAAGAAATTAGATCATTCTGAGCACATACGAAAATTACCAAAAATAGTAACTTTCCATAAATAGCAGCTTTGCACAAAATAGCCCTTATTGAATACAAAAACATAAATATTTTTGGGTGATGCAAGATTGCTCTTACACCCAGGATGCTCCTGCATCAACAGTGTCCTCAGTGTAGAAACTTATCTTTTAATTCCATGCTCATTACAAAAATTAGTGAGCTCATCAAAAATAAACTCGCCACCTCTATTTGATCTCAAGCATTTCAACTATATTCTACTTTATGTTTCCACTTTAGCTTTAAACCATTTACACAACTTAAGAGCTTCAAATTTTTCTTTCAAAAAAGTAACAATCATCATCCTAGAGTAGTCATCAACAAATAAGATGAAATGTCTATCTCCATAATAACTTTGATTTTTCATAGGACCACACAAGTCGGTATGAATGAACTCCAAAATAACATTAGATGAAATTTTTTTTTCTCTTAAAACTAGATTTTGACATTTTTCCCAGTTGACATTGTTTACACATGATATGGTCAAGCTTAGGTAAGCTCGGTAAGCCTCTAACTCTCCTCTTCTTACTAATTTTAACCATGGTGTCAAAATTAACATGACATAGCATTTTGTGCCATAACCACACATCTTCATTTCTAGCCAATAAATAAGAAGTTTTAGCATTGTCAAGATAAAATAGATTATCGTTCGATTGTTCACCAGTACCAACCAACTTTCCAGTCTTATCATAGATTTTCACCTTTCTATTTTCAAATGCAACTCGGTGACCTGTGTTATATAGTTGTGCTACACTCAACAAATTATACTTAAGTCCCTTCACCCAATATGCATTCTCACATCTAATCTTATTGTTCAACAAGATAGATCCTTTTCATTTTACTAGACAAAGTGTATCATTTCTCATTTTAATAGATCCAACATTATAATGTTTAAGGTATTCAAATTTGTCTTCATCACCATTCATATGATGTGTACAACCACTATCAATAATCCAAGTATCATTCTTGATAACTTTAGAAATGAGTGTTGTTTCAACATACCTTTCTTCTTCTTCTGAATCTTCTTTTAAAGCTACGAATACCACCTCAATGTATTCATTAGTTTTGGTGTTGGTATCAGTGTCATCATCATCTTGAACAAGGTAACATGCCTTCTTGTTAGTTTCTTTGTAGTCTCGGTTGCTTCTTATGTCATACTATTGGTTGCCTCTATGTTCTCGATTATCTCACTTGTTAAACTTTCTTTCACCAGATTATTCATTGTCTTTGTCATCTTCTTTTTAGTTAAGACATCTTGCAGCAATGTGGCCAATTTCTTTACAGTTAAAACATACCAAAGTTAATTTCCCTTTATATCTTCCTTTACCTTTCTGCAATCTTCTAGCCATTAATTCTTCAAGCTCATCAAGCTCATCCTCATCACTATCACTATCACTCTCATTTCTTATCATGTATTTACTACTTTATTTACCAATTTTCAAGGATAACATAAATGTAGACTCCACATTAGGAACAATATTGTTATCAAAGTTACTGAACTCAAAAGAAGTCAGATTGCCGATTAGACTATCAAGTGTAAGATGATTACCTAGAGATTATCTCAGTTCATGGATTGTAGATACTCTAATAGCATAAGTAGACAACAAGGTTATGATAATTTTACTTACAACAATGTCTTCTTCAATAATACCTCATGCTCCTCGGACAGTATTGACAATCTCCTTAATTCAGTTGTTCGATTGTGAAATGTTTTTCTCCTTCTTTCATTTTCATATCGTCAAAATTTCCTCTAAGACTCTTAGCCTTTTCCCTTAGCACATTTACATCTCCTGTGTGAACTAGTGCAAGTTTGTCCCACATTCATTTAGAAGAAGTGCATGTCTTGACATCTTCAAACTCAGGATCTGATAAGGCAGCAACAATCTCTATCATTGTGACATTATGTTCATGTCTATCTCTCATTTGATCAACAGTAAAAGGTCCAATGAGCTATATGAATTCATTATCTAAGTAGTATATAGAAGATTCTCCAATTCCAGATATATGCAATCTCATTCTTCTTTTCCATGTCGACAAGTTATCTTGTTCATATTTGGTGCCTCTCTCTTATACAGCTTGTGAACTTTAGCTCAAGTCCTTCAAAATTTTCTTTCCAAGCACTCTTTGCTCTGATACCAATTGTTAGATAACTATGAGGGGGGGAGGTGGATCATTTAAATCAAGTTATCCTATAGTCCCAAATCTCCCAAGTGTATATATTAAAACTTTTCTCTCAAGTAATCAACTCAATAAGATATGAACTATGCCTTTATCTTCATCTATGAATTGCAAGTAAAATAAATACCCTTGTTCACTCATCTATCCAGTTATGAAATGTGTAAAACAAAATAACAATTCAACACATCATACACATAGAAAACATATATTTTCAACATGGAAACATTGTTAAGGAAAAACAACCAGGGACCATTAACCAAAAATAATTCACTCTTCTGAAGTGAGCTCAATTAGGAGCCAACCTTGTTAAAGAATACAAAACACACTGTGAGGTGTGACCTAGTTAGAGGATTTATCACTAATAGTTCTTCTTTGACCATGCATTCACTATGGGGTCAACAAGAAAACAATCAACATTCATTGAATGCCATATTGGAATACAAAAGATTATTAAGTCTCACTCGGTTAAGAGATTTATTTGTAATAATGGTCAAACTAATATAGTAATGATGTGAATCAAATAAAACTTTGATTTTTAGATCTATGCTAAGCTCAAAATATGTTTGATCAATAATCAATTTAATCCTTCATATCCTCCAACTTTGATTCACTCGGTATATGCTTCTCTGATGCTCGGTGTTCTCTGCAGTTCATCTCGATTTTGTCTTAAACCAGTTTTATCAGTGTTGCATGAAAATATTTCTTTTCATGCAAATTCTCATACAGCATCAAAATCCCAGACTCAATTAATGAATCTCATGTCTCCTTATATAGACATCATAAACCATTTTCTTTTCATCCGTGGATTTTGCATCTTAATCTTCACTATTCATTTTGCCTCTTTAACCTTCCTCCATAGTTGTATTATTAACACATTTCATTCTCCTTCATTTGATCAATCTTGAATTTTTCCATCCATTAGATCATCATAACAAACATTATCTTCTACCTCAGAATCATAAGAAATTGTCTAGATCATCATTTTAGTTGGCTGTTATAAACTTTATTTGTTTCTTTCACTCAATCAATATTAGAATTCATTGGCGATTATCTACTCGGTTAATACTATACTCGGTATACACTACACTAGCTCAGTGTATACATAAATCTTAATTTACCGACCACACAAACTTTTTCAGTCATGATCTTCAATACATAACAAAATCATGTAATACAATCAAGTCATCAACATGATCCCATAGACTCATGAATAAGTTACCCAATGTATACCATAGCCATATCTTTCATATCCATCTCATCTTCGTGTAGGTATCTCATTCCTTTACCATTTTTCTTCTTTATATGTTTATAACCGTCATGATAAGTATAGTCAAAGCTAGTTGACATCAATGAAAATACATTGACTAATTTAATTGTCTTACATATACTTTCGTAGCTTGATGATCATCTATCACTATCTTTCAATTATCCATTCTTTCCTTCAAGATATTCAATCAATTGTAGGTTATCACATCTATAGGGAAGATAATTTTGTGATAGATTCCATAGCTATTGTTGGTGTCATGTTTGACATCTTACGATGTTGGAGGGTTGTTAATTAGATTGCTAAGTCTACTCAAGGCCCAATTAGCTAGGAAGAGAGTGCTTCCAATGGGACCCACAATGATTTTTAAAACCCAATGCTATGGTTGGTCTCAACTTGGCACAAATGGGCCCACCAAACCCCTCCCCTTCACCACTAGAATTTTGAATTTTGATTTTGGTGACTTTTACCCTTGCTAGCTTGCTAGTGATGGGGTTCTTATGGTCACAAAAAGGATAAGTTGGAATTACAATCATTATTTTTTATGTATCCTTCCCAATATAAATGAAAGTGTGGGTTTAATGAGGAGTATGTGGCGGTAAATTTATGGAATTTTCCCAATGTGATGGATTGTCTTAGATTTGGTGTGTACTTTTATGATAAACATTGCAGTTTTCAAAAATCCTCTCATGTATAGAGACACCTATGTGTCCTAGATGTTCAACTTCGCATTCATTTCAGTTACAACCTAAATTACAACAACATTTATGGGTGGGTTACTTATTTACATAGATATTGTGCTACTTTTATTTCAGCCAAGAACTGGGGTTATTCTTGTTTTCACTAGAATTTTTTTACTAAAATTGGGTTATTTTCTCTTGTTGTGCCTTTCTCCATAAAACTCTTTTTTTTTGGCACTGGGTCAAGAATATCAGTGGAGACAGGTACAGAATTGAGCCTTAAAAAATTGATGAGGAGTTCAAAACCAACCCTATGGTGATTTGTTTTTCAAGGAAGGGGGAATTATCTCCTTTATGGAGAATATGACTAGTTTTGATGAGATGATATCCCGCCAATTTGTGGTCACTTGGAATGAAAGGAAAGTCATAGTGAAATACATTACATTGAAATCAATGAAGATGTCATTGGAAAAGCCATTCGGATTCGACCACTGGTCGTAAATGGAAGAAGACGAGCATAACCCCTAACCAAGTAGAGTTAGACTAGCTCTTTTGTGGCCTTGATGAGAAACCTATTTGCAAGCAAGGTGACTACAGAGTGAAAGACCTCTCAAAATTATGGCCAAAGATGTGCAAGATCAACATCAAGTATTTCACGTTGGAGGCTCAGTCTACTATTTTTTACTACTATCATCCTCCTTTCCTGAATCATCTTAGGCGCAAGGATTTAATTTCTATTCCTTTATTTTTTACTCCACTCTATGGAAAGTAATGTTGATTGTGTGGTAGAAGGTAAGGCTCTAGGAAAAATTGGGTCATCCTCCACTAGGGGTTAATGTTTCGGCTCTAAAGCTTCCACCGTTCCCTTTGTCTGTCACCTAACATTTATGTTCTTATTGTCATCTAGTAGCAGCCCAACCCCTTGCCTTCTTCATCCCGGGATCATGGCTACCTCCCTCATCCCTCTAGGTCGATGGGAAAAAGATGCAATAAAAATCCTTGCATGAGCTTTGACTCTTTTGAAAAAAACATTGTCCTTAATCACGATTGTGAGGGAGATGTTGACACCCAACAACATCACACCTACTTCTCTAATAGATTGACTAAGTAGAGGGGGGAAATGCTATAAAGAAAATGGTGAAAAAAGAGGAGACCTTGGCAGAGTTTGGTAGAAGAAAGGGCACTGAAAGTAATTTTGAAGGAGGCTCTTCCTATAAAGCCTCACAGAATCCTAGAAAGAACATCTCGCATGCTCCTTCTATTAATCTCCCCTCCCCCTTAGGTTCCCACAAAAAAATAATCCCCTCTCCTCCCCCATGTCCCCTTTACTGAACTTGAGCAATTTTGTCATGGAAGGGCTCAAAAAAAACATTGTTGTCTCTAGTAGCATGGTGGGTAAGTTTAAACATCAATTTTTTGTTTTGGAGAAGACAATTGTTCAACTGAAGGAGGAAATGACTAGTTTGAGCAACCGTCTCTGAGATGTTAGCAAATTTGCGCTCAAGGTCATGGATGTCCCCAAAACCACCTTTTGCCTACTTGATAAGAAGGCGTCTAGAGGTAACTTTTTTTGGGAAGATAATGCTCGGGAGATTTCCAAGTTCCTTCAGAAGGAATGGGCAGACATTCTATTGTCAAAAATGCTGGTGAGAGGCAATTGATTGTTTTTATGTGTTTTTATCTGGATAACTTTGCTAACCTCAAGCGTTGTTTCTACTTTTTCTGCTATAGCCTTAGGACTAAGATTGTTTAAGTTTAATTACAGTCATCCGTGGCACGATATGAATATTAGCTTTTTTGCTAAGTACCTTATTTTGGACTATGGTAATTTTGGTTTTGATGATAAGTGGTGGTGGTGCTCTGAATTTCTTAAACTGATTTTTGATAGGTTTAGACTTACTATTTTGTTTTGCATTCCTATTTGATCTCGATACGATTAATATATTGTTAATGTGTATCTAGTGTGTTGTGATTGTACCATGGACCAACAACCTCTTGCTGCTTTTTTTTTCAAAAACTTTCCGTATATTACTTTAAACTTCAAATGAAGTACAATATTCACAAAAAAGGGTCGGGGGAAATAATCACCACACAAGTTCACATGGCACTTAGGCCGGAAACAAACAACTATTCATAAAAAAAAACTATAAAACCAGAAACCCTCAGGCTGCGAGAGCAGTAGCAGAAGAGGGAGGAGGATCTTTGTCATCCGGATTGCCCCAGACATTGGGCCCAGGGGGGTCTGATCAAGAATGACCTCTATTCATAAAAAAATAAAAAATAAAAATTCAAATGAAATATATATTTTATTCAATTTTTTTTATATAAATATGTTTTATTCAATATTTATGATTAATAATATTGATAAAAATATTTAGTTGTCAATTTTTTATATAAAATTACTCATAAATTAAATATTTTTCTACTGAATGTTTCGAGTAAAAGATATTGAAATGATGAAACCGACATTAAACTTTGATTGACAGATGGTAGTCACCGTCTAATTCCAGGGTGAGATGGAAACATCTCGGGATCATACTTTCTTCTTGTATCCGTTCAGATTCCTTTTTTAGGGATTTTGCAAGAAGAGAAGAGGGGTTATATACTCTTATCGGAAATCTTGTAAATAGGTTTTTTTTCCCTTACATTAATGGAGATTTCATATTTCGGCTTCTTTCATCCACAGCTTACAGCAGATTTGAAGACTTTTTTGCACATTGCTGACATATGCGGCAGGAGTACATTGTAAGCTTTATTAACAAATACAATGAAAACTCGAAACCTATATTTCTTTTGTTTCAGATTTCAATTTTTCCTTTCCATATTTCAATCACGGTAACGCATCAGACGATTTTTAAGATTTGTAACTAAATGGTTAGAGTGTTTGACAAAATGACTGATTAATGCAGACAATAAGATGGGCAGGCGGCTTCAATGACGGCAAAGCATTATTCTGCCTCGACCTCGGTTTCTGGTGAGCCTCGCCACCTTCGATGCACCGCATAATGATTTCTAGGGTTTGATTCTTGTGCCATTCGGGAATCGAACTTTAACCCTCCAATGTTCAATGTGAGCTGTTTTGTGAGAAACAAAGAATCATTAAGGTTATCCTTTGTCGGGGATTTCAATGCTGTTCTATACATCAGGCTGTGAAGCGTTTTCCTAGGTCTGGCTTTGAGCTTTAAAGATGATTGTGTTAGGCTTAGGGTTATGCAACAGGCCGTGGCTGTGGAAGAAGCAGGGAAATCGCATCTCTATGGGTAGGGGAACAAGTTGTTTGCGTCGATTGATCAAGAGAAGGATCCCAAATTGAATACAGTTGATCTGTACGGTCCTTTGGACTTTGCATTTAATGCTCTGTTTTCTATTGTTGCGCATTGAAAACATGTATTGCTTCTAGCCATACACAGGATCGGATTTGTAGATTATGTTGTAATTGGTAATCCATAGTTTAATTTTGGACACTGCTTTGATTTTAGATGTGCATTGATGATCTTTTTATTTTAAATCTATCATTTTCTTACAGGTTTTGAGCTTATAATAGTTAAGAATTTAGAGTCTTTTTGTGGAAGCAAATTTGGTTGTAAACATTTTAAATAAATTTACTTTGGAAACAAATTTGGTTGTAAACATTTTAACAGTTTAAAAAATTCACTTGGCTAAAATTAATATTTTTTATTTTATTTACTGACGTTTTCATTCAGGAGATTAAAAAAATGTCTTAAGCAACAGCTCAGCAGTTCTACCAATTCTACCAATTTTAGAGATGCACACAATATGAATTGTTTGTTTTCCAAAAGAATGAAAATCCCCCAAATATGAGCAGAATTTTGAACACGAAGGAAATAGTATTCTTTTGTTTTACTCCATAATTTATCTTCTCTTTAGACATCAGGGGGTTTCTATTTTTGTCTCAAGTTCATATAATTTTTGGGAAGATTTCCGCATTAATGTATTTTCGGGAGAAAGCCAAAGTGGTTTTCATATATCTAAATATCAAAACACTGGTTGTTCAATCATTTCAGGTACCATTGTCTAAATCTTTCGCTTCGTGCTTCTTTGCCTGATTGATTTATTCAATTTTCTATTCTATATAAAAGTATAAAGTAGGTTTCTTAGAGATCACATTCCCATTAATTCTAGGGTTGTAACTGTGCATGGTAATTTTTATCTGAAGATTTAACGGAATATATAGGGTGTATACCATTCAGAAGCAATTTGATGGAGTGTTCACTCAGCCCACCTTGTATTCTCTCCTACAAATATGGAGGTCCTTGTTGCCGCAGCACACCAACCTCATATAAAAGTTCGACCATGCAAAAATAAGTACGCATTTGAGTTTTTGTAGATCCAAAAATTGAAGAACTATAACATCAAATTTTCCTGATCCATGTCATGTGAGAATGACTTTAGCAAGTGATTTTCTGGAGAACTTCTGTACTTTATTACTTTTCAGTTTTTCCCTTTAATACATCTTGCAGGCAGAGTTATTCCTGAAAAAGAGAATCAGTCTAAAATAAAAAAATTAAATGAATGATTTTCAGGTTTTATATTTAATAAGTCAATTATAAATTATAATATTACTGTCTTGATTTTTAATTTACTTATTAAATATGGAAAGCTGTGACAGGCTTTTTTGATGTATAGGAAGAAAATTTTCAAAACTTTAATCTTCATTTATACCTTTATACCTTGTTTTATCAGCTTCATTAATTAATCTTCCTCTCTGCTTATTCAATTGTTCTGAACATGTTGCATATTGATATCTGATATTATACAGTTGGTGGAGAAGTACCAGAAGAACATCACTAAAAACGTATTGGCGAAGGCCAAACGCATTTGTAGTGGGGAAAATGTAGGCTATATTGTTACCAATCTATTAACTATGTTGGTCCCAGAGACATGATTTTCAATATGAACTTTTAAATATATATATTTTTTTTTGTTTGGGTTTTTTCAGGTGTATGTGGAAAGTAGAGTTAGTGTATGGGGATGCAATATGTGAGGGAGCTGAGAAGGTCGAAACAGACATGGTGGTGATGGGGAGCCATAGTTATGGTGTCTTAAAAGAGACCTTACACTATTATAGCTAAGTATTAATTGTATTTGCCGCCTTTGAATGTAGGGAGTCTTGACAAATGTGTTGTTTGACAGCAGGGCATTTTTGGGGGAGTGTAAGTGATTAGTGGTTCCGATTGTAAAGCATCCCAATAAATGAAATAGAGGATTTTTTAATTCAAAGGCAATATTGTATTGTGCTTGGACAATCCTCTGTAGTACATTTTGTGTGTGTCTGTTTTTCCCAAAATTTTAATTAACTATAAAGCTAATGAATATTTAGTTCTCTATAGTGTGACAGAGGTTTTCTAAATTTCTTCAAAGGAAACATTTCAATGCAGTTGGACATTGTACATATTAGGTGGCTATTAGAATTACATCATGTGCAAAACATATGCTGATGAATCATTTTCTCCTTGTTTCTCAGATATTAATTTTTTTAATCTGTAAAGAATTGGGAATTAGGTTTTTTTTACCATATATAATTATAATTTAAGATTTTATATAATCATAAAGCAATAGAGTTTTTTTTATCATTTCTTATTCAATGTATTGAAGAGAGAATTGTAAATCATTACATATATTTAATATTTAGTAATTTATAAAATTTATTGTTTGTTTCATTTAGCATTAATGGAAGGTCTCATGTGCCTTAAAGCTTATTATCATATTTATAGAATAAAGCATAAAAGAAATCTATGTTGCAGTTGCAATTGATACATTTATTTTAGTGGACAAGGAGTTGCTTAAAAATTGAAAATTAGCATTGAAAAAAGAGGGCTAGAAATAAATAACTAGTTATTGGAAAAATGCTACATGTTTTTTCCATGCTTTTTTTTCTCTTTTTTACCTGCCTAAAAATTTTCTTCCACCTTTTATTTGCAACAAATATTGTCAAAATTTTCATTCAACTTTTTTTAAAAAATAGTTCTTAAATAGACACTACTTATTAGAAATATGCCACATGTAGTCTCCATATATTTCTTTCTACTTTTTATTTTCCTAAACTTTTGCTTCCAATTTTTACTTACAACAAATATTGTTAAAATTTTCATTAAAGAGTGGATATGTATTTTTTTTGTGAGTAAGAGATAAAGTATAAGTTAGATATAATTTAAACATAAATATAAATATAAATACAATGCTCTAAAATTATTTATTTGATAGTTAAAAACACATATTGTATGGTTTTATTGTTAGTGGGAAAAATATAAAAAATTATGAAAAAAAAAATAGATGTGTTGAACAATCTTGTAAGGAATATGAGACATGAATGCTTGGGAAATAAAGTATAATTAAATTCTAAGAGGAAAGCATATAGATTGAAGGAAAATATACCAAATAGAAATGAAGAAAACACATTGCATAAATTTTAACTTATGCACCATGTGGTAAATGCATACAGGATGTGGACAAGGTTCTCAATTACAATCTGAAATTTTTGGAATGCACTAAACCTAAACTAAGCCTTGATTCTTATCATAAACCCTAACCCCAAATATTATACTAACTGTGATGTAACCCTAATCATAATCCTAACTATAATCCCAATTCAAAACCAAAAAGCTTAACCCCAAACTTAAGCACCTTAACAATAATTTTTAATGATACTATTTAATAAATTATGGTTATGGTTATCTTTCTATTATGCTTATAATTATAGTTGGGATTGTCTTGTCATTGATGTCAAACAATTGATTTCTATTTTATATTATGTTGCCATATCATTCGGTAATGTTATAAGGAGAAGAAGAAATGAGATGTTTTGAAGTTGAAGAACTTAATTCGGCAACTGATACAGATTGAAAAATGATTAGATTATGTTGATATAATTATTTTCTACCTAACATATGATTATGCTAAGTCGATAAAGCATGGTGATAAAGATTTTTCAATTCGTTAAGTTAAGTTATTTTGGGTACCGAGCAAGAAGTGTCACTCGGTAAGGAAAGGTAAAAATGAAGGTCATTGAGTAAAGAGAAAGGAACCGAAGACATGAAAAAATGAGGAAATGTTTGGATACCGAGTGAAGTTAACCAAAAATGAAATGAAAGACACATAGCAAAGAACAAATTTTAAATAAGGATTGAACAGACATTATAATGATTAGCTATGATGAATTGGATGATCATAATAATGAGGAAAGGTAGTTAAAAGAGATCTACGAACAAGAAAAATCAAGATCTACGTCAAGATCTAAGAAGAAAAAGAGATGGAACAAGTTCCTAGAAAAGTTCAAATTTCTAGGTGAAAACAAAACATGTTCGAGATATAATGAATTAGATAGTTAAGATTGATCAAAGAAAAACATAATAGAGGAGATTAAGAGATAAAATTTATCTATATAAAGGATGATTTTGTATGAACAAAGGGCTGGCAAATTGAATAGTTGAAGGGTTAACAACTGTTGCAGTGAAGAAGGAATAGAGAGATTCCGAGTGGAAAAGAAGGATTTGATGAAGTGTTTATGCGAGTGGATAATGAAGAATTGAAGTGAAGACAATAGAGCACATAAGATCTAATTGAACAAAGATAGTTGCAAATCTACAAGTCATTTTATTTACTAATGCTTACAAGCATTTTTAACAGAGTGGACCTAACAGTCTTATTGTTAATGTGTATTTAGTGTGGTGTGATTGTACCATGGGTGAGCACCCTCTTGCTTCTTTTTATCAAAAACTTTCCATATATTACTTTAAATTTAAAATTAAATATATGTTTTATTCAATTTTTTTAATATAAATATGTTTTATTCAATATTTTCGATTAATAATATTGGTAAAAATATTTAAATATTAAAAAATTATGTAAAATTACTGATAAATTAAATATTTTTCTTCAATATGTTTCCAGTAAAAGACATTGAAATGATGAAACCGACATAAAACTTTGATTGACAGATGGTAGTCACCGTCTAATTCCAGGGTGGGATGGAAACATCTCGGGATCATACTTTCTTCTTTTATCCCTTCAATTTCCTTTTTTAGGGATTTTTCAAGAAGAGAAGAGGGGTTATGTACTCTTATCAGAAATCTTGTAAATAGGTTTTTTTTCCCCTTCCATTAGTGGAGATTTCATATTTCGGCTTCTTTCATCCACAGCTTACAGCAGATATGAAGACTTTTTTGCACATTGCTGACATATGCGGCAGGAGTACATTGTAAGCTTTAATAACAAATACAATGACAACTCGAAATATATATTTCTTTTGTTTCAGATTTCAATTTTTCCTTTCCATATTGCAATCACGGTAACGCATCAGACGATTTGCAGATTTGTAACTAAATGATTACAGCGTTTGAAAAAATGACTGATTAATGCAGACAATAAGATGGGCTGGTGGCTTCAGTGACGGCAAAGCATTAGTCTGCCTCGACCTCAGTTTCTGGTGAGCCTCGCCACCTTCGATGTACCGCATAATGATTTCTAGGGTTTGATTCTTGTGCCATTCGGGAATCGAACTTTAACCCTCCAAGGTTCAATGCGAGCTGCTTTGTGAGAAACAAAGAATCATTACGCTTATCCTTTGTCGGGTCTTTCAATGCTGCTCTGTACATCAGGCTGTGAAGCGTTTTCCTAGGTCTGGCTTTGAGCTTTAAAGATGATTGTGTTAGGCTTAGGGTTATGCAACAGGCCGTGGCTGTGGAAGAAGCGGGGAAATCACGTCGATTGAATACCGATGATCTGCAGGGTCCTTTTGACTTTGCATTTAATGCTCTGTTTTCTGTTGTTGCGCATTGAACACATGTATTGCTTCTAGCCATACACAGGATCTGATTTGTAGATTATGTTGTAATTGGTAATCCATAGTTTAGTTCTGGACTCTACTTTGATTTTAGATGTGCATTGCTGATCTTTTTATTTTAAATCTAGCATTTTCTTACAGGTGTTGAGCTTATAATAGTTAAGCATTTAGAGTCTTCTTGTACCAGTAAAATTTGTTGTAAACATTTTAACATTTTGAATAAACTCGATGTTGACGTGCAACTATCAGTACAAATTAACTTTGCTAAAATTTATATTTTCGATTTTATTTGGATCTTGCCACTGACGTTTTCATTCGGGAGATTAAAAAAAATGTCTTAAATAACAGTTCAGCACTTCTACCAATGTTTCAGATGCACACAATATGAATTTTTTGTTTTCAGAAAAGAATGTAAACCCCCAAATATGAGCAGCATTTTCAACGTGGAGGAAATAGTATTCTTTTGTTTTACTCCATAATTGATCTTCTCTTTAGACATCAGCGGGTTTCTATTTTTGTCTCAAGTTCATACAATTTTTTTGGACGATTTCCACATTAATGTATTTTCGGGGGAAATCCCAAGTGGTTTTCATATATCTAAATATCAAAACACTGGTTTTTCAATCATTTCAAGTACCATTGTCTAAATCTATCGCTTCATGTTTCTTTGCCTCATTGATTTATTCAATTTTCTAATCTATATACAATTATAAAGTGGGTTTCTTAGAGATCACATTCTCATTAATTCTAGGGTTGTAACTGTTGATGGTAATTTTTATCTGAAGATTTAACGGAATCTATACGGGGTATACCATTCAGAAGCAATTTGATGGAGTGTTCACTCGGCCCTCCTTGTATTCTCTCCCACAAATCTGGCACGGATCGATTGTTTTAATCAACCCGCATTGCAAAACCATGACTGTATTTAAGGAAAAAGTTCGACCTTGCCGTAGCAAACCAACCTCATATAAAAGTTCGACCTCGCCAGCATCTGTTTTCCAGATGTAAGTACGTATTTCAGTTTTTGTAGATCCAAAAATTGAAGAACTATAACATCAAATTTTCCTGATTAATGTCATGTGAGAATGACTTTAGCAAGATATTTTCTGGATACCTTCTGTACTTTATTACTTTTCTTTTTCCCCTTTAATACATCTTGCAGGCAGGTTATTACTGACAAAAAAAAATCAGTCTAAAATAAAAAAATTAAATGAATAATTTTCAGGTTTAATATTTAATAAGTAAATTATAAATTATAATATTTATGTGTCTTGATTTTTAATTTACTTATTAAATATGGAAAGCTGTGACAGGCTTTTTTTATGTCTCGGAAGAAAATTTCCAAAACTTTAATCTTCATTTATACCTTGTTTTATCAGCTTCATTAATTAATCTTCCTCTCTGCTATTAAATTGTTGTGAACATGTTGCATATTCATATCTGATATTATACATTTGATGGAGGGCACCAGAAGAACATCACTAAAAACGTATTGGAGAATGCCAAACGCATTTGTAGTGGGAAAAATGTAGGCTATTTTGGTACCAATCTTTTAGCTATTTTGGTCCCAGAGACATCTGATTTTCAATATGAACTTTTAAATTTTTTAATTTTTTTCTGTTTGGGTTTTTTCAGGTGTATGTGGGAAGTAGAGTTAGTGTTGGGGGATGCAATATGTGAGGGAGCTGAGAAGGCCGAAACAGACATGGTGGTGATGGGGAGCCATAGTTATGGTGTCTTAAAAGAGACCTTACATTATTATAGCTAAGTATTAATTGTATTTGCCCCCTTTGAATGCAGGGGGTCTTGACAAATGTGTTGCTTGACAGCAGGGGCATTTATGGGGAGTGTAAGTGATTACTGGTTCCGATTGTGAAGAATCCCAAGAAATGAAGTAGAGGATTTTTTTAATTCAAAAGCAATATTGTATTGGGCTTGGACAATCCTCTGTAGTACATTTTGTGTGTTTCTGTTTTTCCCAAACTTTTAATAAACTATAAAGCTAATGAATATTTACTTCCCTATAGTGTGACAGAGGTTTTCTAAATTTCTTAAAAGGAAACATTTGAATGCAGTTGGACATTCTACATATTAGGTGGCTATTAGAATTACATCATGTGCAAAATATATGGTGATGAATCATTTTCTCCTTGTTTCTCAGATATTTATAAAAAGATTTTTGTAACTATAAAGAATGAGGAATTAGGTTTTTTTTATCATATATAATTATAATTTAGGATTTTGTACAATCATAAAGTAATAGGATTTTCTGTAACATTTCTTATTTAATGTATTGGAGACAGAATTGTAAATTATTACATATATTTAAGCATTTAGTAGTTTATAAAATTTATTGTGTATTTTATTTAGCATTAATGGTAGGTCTCATGTGCCTCGAAAGCTTATTTTGGCTATCATTGTCAATACATATATTTGATTAGAGGAGATCAATTTAGAGGATTTTTAATTAGAAGTTTTTATGACTTCTTGTCAAGACAAAAAAAGGTTACACTGCAAATCTATATTGTCCACTTTCTCAAATCATATCTATAAAATAAATATTGTTAAAATTTTCATTAAAAAGTGGATATGTATTTGTTTTTGGGAGTAAGAGATAAATTATGATTTAGATAGAATTTAAAAATAAATATAATTAGAAATATAATATTCTAAAATTATTTATTTGATAGTTAAAAACACATATTGTATGGTTTTTATTATTAGTGGGAAAAATATAAAAATTATGAAAAAAAAAAGATGTGTTGCATAATTTTGTAAGGAACATAATTTCATCTTAAGAATCAAGAGTGATTGATTGAAGAAAAATGATAGACATGTATGTGTGGGAAAAAAAAGTGGCATTAAATTCCAAGAAGAAAGCATAGATTGAAGGAAAACATACCAAAGAGAAATGAAGAAAACACATTGCATAAATTTTAACTTATGCACCATGCGGTTATAGCTAAAAACTAAAAAGACAGATAGCATAAATGCATACAGGATGTGAACAAGGTTCTCAATTACAATTTGAAATTTTTTGAATGCAATAAACCTAAACTAAGCCTCCATTCTTATCATAAACCCTAACCCCAAATATAATATTAATTGTGATGTAACCCTAACCCTAATCATAACCCTAACTATAAACCCAATTAAAAACCAAAAATGTTAACCCTGAACTTAAGCACCTTAACAATAATTGTAATCATAATATTTTATAAATTATGGTTATGGTTATCTTTTTATTATGCTTATAATTATAGTTGGGGTTGTTACTATAACGGACAATAATGTTGAAGATTGATTATCTAATGGAGATAATGATGAAGATCGACCAAGTTAAGAAAAATACATGATAGTAGAAATGTTAGATTTGTTATTGTCTTTTCATTGATGTAAAGCAATTGATTTCTGGTTTATATTATGTTGCAATATCATTCGGTAATGATATAAGGTGAATGATTTAAGGAGAAAAAGAAATGAGATGTCAATGAAATTGAAGAACTTAATTGGGCAACTAATATAGATAAAAAAATGATTAGACTATGTTGATATGATTATTTTCTACCTAACATATGATTATGTTTAGTCGATAAAGAAGATTTGTTAATTCAGTAAGTTAAGTTTCTTTGGCTACCAAGAAAGAAGTGTCACTCGGTAAGGAAAAGGTAAAAAGGAAGGTCACTTGGTAAAGAGAAAGGAACTGAAGACACCAAAAAAGAAAGCAAAGGTTTGGACACTAAGTGAAGTTAACCGAAATTCAAATGAAGGACACCGAACAAGGAACAAATACTAAATAAGGATTGAATCAACATTTAATGATTAGCTATGATGAGATGGATGATCATAATGATGAGGAAACTTAGTTACAAGAGATCTACAGACAAGAAAATTCAAGGTGAATATCTATGTCAAGATATAAGCGAAAAAAGAGATGGAACAAGTTCTTAGAAAAGTTTAAGTTCCTAGGTGAAAACAAAATGTGTTACGGAGATCTAGATTCAAGATATAATGAATTGGACAGTTAAGATTGATCAAATAAAAACATAATAAAGGAGATTAAGAGGAAAAATTTATCTATATAAAGGATGATCTTGTATGAACAAAGATCTAGGAAACTAAATAGTTGAAGGGTTAGCGACTGTTGCAGTGAAGAAGGAACATGGAGATTCCAAGTGGAAAACAAGGATTTGATGAAGTGTCGATGCCAGTGGATAATGAAGAATTGAAGTGAAGACAAAAGAGTGTACAAGGATCTGATTGAGAAAAGATAGTTGAAAATCTACAAGTCATTTTATTTACTGTTACTTACTCACATTTTTAACAAAGAAAACTTTGAACAGAGTGGACCTAACAGTCTTATTATAAAATCCTTGAAAAAGGTTACATTCCAAAGAGTGTTTAAAGTCTTCTAACAAGGCCACTCCTAAAAGGGTGAATATCCTAATAGATCTAAGGTAAATATCTTAACCGGGACACACCTAACATTGTGTATTATAATCTTTAACTATATTGATTCTTAACCTGGCATACTTCAAAATAGCATTTTCTTAGTGAGTGACAATTGTCAAAGTGGTTTTTCCCAAAGCTAGGTTTTCATCTTAAATATTGGTGTTACATGTTGTGATATATCTGTATAAATTATTTACTAATTGTTATAGTTTAATTACTCTTGTTGGTAAATAGTGAACTGTGTATTACTGAGTTACTACTGATTTAATCAGAGAAAAAATGTTATGGTATTTGGGATCAGGGATTACTGAATCACACCTCTCTCTGTAATCCAAAAATTGGCATCAGAGCTAAGTACTCTGAATAGATAAGTTTAAAAGACTTGATTAAAATATCCAAAGATGTATAGGAGAGATGTACCTAAGTTGAAAAAAGAAAGTTTCTCTACATGGAAAACTAGAATGAGATTATATCTATATGAGATTGGAGAATCTACATTGAATCTGTTGGACAATGATTACATTGCATCTCCTACTAGACCTTTGACAGTTGATCAGATGAGATAAAATTAGGAACACAACTTAGTTATGATAGAGATTTATTCTTCCCTCTCCGATGATGAATTCAATGACGTTAAGGATTATGCTAATTCAAATGAGATGTCAGATAGGCTTACACTTATCTATGGAGGAGATCAACATGTACCAAAAGCTAAGGTTGATAGTCTGAGAGGAAAGTATGATGAAATGAGGATGAAAGATGAAGAGAACATCACACAATATACTAGCAGAATAAAGGAAGTTGTTAGTGCCATCAGAGGTGCTGGTGGATCTTTGACCAATGAAGAAGTGGTAAGTAAAATATTTAGAACTCTTTCTTCTAAGTATGATATCAGAGTATCTGCAATTCAAGAATTGAGATCTATACCAAACAATGTTGTCACTCTTGAAGCCCTAATGGGTAAGTTGACTGCATTTGATCTTAGCAATTATGATAATAGTCTACCAGTTATTGAAACTACCTTCAAGTCATCTGTGAGAATTGGACCATCAAAGAGAGAAAGATAAAATCACAATAATAAATATAGAAGTGAGTATGACAATATTCTGAATGAAGAAAAAGAGAAGAAATAATTGGAAGCACTGCTGGATAACTGACTACCTAGAGGTAAAGGAAAGTACAAAGACAAGTTACCATTGAAATGTTTCAATTGTAATAAGATTGGACATATTGCATGTAGATGTCCTCACAATGATAAGAATGACAAAAGAGACAACCGACACTGAAGATTCAAATATTACAAGGACAAATGTAAGAATTCTTTCTACCTAGCCGAGGAAGGTGTAACTGATGATGAATCTAATGATACCAAAGAAGGATATTAAGTTGTCTATGTTGCTATAAAAGAGGAATCAGATCAGGAAAAATTAAAAGATGAAAAAGAACTTGTTTTTCATGTAACTAAACCAGATCTGTGGATTGTTGATAGTGGATGTTCACATCATATGATTGGTGATATTGACAAGTTTGATAACCTAGAATAGTATGATGGAGCATTTGTCTGATTTGGGATGTTTCATGCCCTGTGAAAGGGAAAGGATCCATTGTATTAAATGAAAAGATGAAAGTCAATGATGCATATTAGGTTAAAGGATTGAACTATAATTTGTTGAGTGTTGCACAACTGAACAATACTAGACATCGACTAGAATTTTCAAACAAAAAAGTTAAGATCTATGGTGCTAATGGAGATTTGATTGTAACTAGAGGACAATCAAGAGGTAATTTATTTTATCTTGATGCTGATGCAAATAATTCTTATTTGTCAAAATTGAAGATATATGGCCATGACATAAGAGACTTTGTCATGTGAATTTTGATAACTTGATCAAAGTAAGTAAGAAGAGTAGAGTCAGAGGACTACAAGGATTAAGCAAATCAAATAACGTGATGTGAAAAGAATGTTGATTTGGTAAGATGACTAAGTCTAGTTTTTCAAGGAAATATTACTCTATCAATGGTATTTTGGAATTGGTTCACACTAACCTTTGTGGTCCTATGAGAGTTTAAATCTATTATAGAGATCAATACCTTATTTTTTTTGTTGATGATTATTCAAGAATGATGTATGTTATGATTCTAAAAGAAAAATTTGATGCATTTCAAATATTTAAGTGGTATAAAGAAAGAATGGAGAAGGAAACAGGTAAACAACTAAAGTGTTTGAGATCTAATAAAGGAGGTTAATTTATCTCTAATGAATTTTCTATCTTGTGCAATGAACATGGAATTAAAAGATAAGTATCTACACTAAGGACTCCACAACAGAATGGGATAGCATAGAGAATAAATAGATCCATTGTTGACTCCGCTAGAAATTTTTTGATTGACAAAAGGGTTGCACAAACATTATGGAGAGAAGCCATAAGTACTTCATTTTATACTCCCAATATAGTAGAGTTGAAGAAATGTACGAAGAAGATACCCTATGGACTTTGGTTTCACACACCGAATGGAGGTTATTTCAAAAATTTTGGAAGTGGGTGTTACATACTGAAGGATTATAGAAATGAAAAGTTTCACTATAAAGGAGATGAAGGAATATTTCTTGTTTATTCATCAAAAACAAAATCATATAAATGCTTGATCAAGGATACTAAAAAAATTGTTGAAAGTACAAATGTGAGAGTTGATGAGTTTGTAGAAAGGAATGAAGAGCATAGAAAAAAGGAACCCAAGGATTACAAAATATTTTTTTATGTCTAGGATGGAAATTTGATTGACACAACCGGACAACAACAAGATGAAATAGATGAACAAGATGAGCCTCCACTAATAAATGAAAACAGTAATGAACAGTCTATCAATCTTGTATTAAAAAAATATGTGAGAAGACACCACTCACCGAGAAAAATTATTGGAGACAAGAATGAAATATTTATGACAAGAAGTAAGTTGAAAGATAACATATGTTTGATTTATGAATTTGAGCCAAGATTAGTAAAGTATGCACTAGAGAATGAAGATTGGATGAATGCAATTAAAGAAGAAATTGATCAGACTTAAAAGAATAAAACTTGGTCACTAGTACCGAGACCCAAGGACATGAATGTGATTGGAAAAAAAGTGGATTTTAAGAAATAAACTCAATGAGAAAGGAGATGTGATTAGAAATAAAGTAAGATTAGTCTGCAAAGGGTATGCACAAGAAGAAGGTATTTATTATGGTGAAAATTTTGCACTTGTTGCTAGATTAGTAGGTGTAAGGATATTGATTGCATATGTTTCTTATAAAGGATTCAAAGTTTATCAAATGCATGTTAAGTCTACATTTATGAATGGAATTCTTGAAGAAGAATTTTATATTGAATGTCTTGACAAATTCATTGACAAAAGCAATAAGGATATGGTATGTAAACTGCATAAATATTTAGATGGATGGAAGTAGGCACCCTGAGTGTGGTATGAAAGACTGCACTCCTACTTAGTTAAGAATGGATTCAAAAGGACTAGTGATAACATCAATTTATACTTGAATTGTGATAAGTCTGATGAAATTTTGATTGCTTAGATATTTGTTGATGACATTATATTTGGTGGTAATGAGATAATGTGTAAATCATTTGTTAAGGAAATGAGAAAGGAATTTGACATGTCCATGATTGGAGAGATTAAACTCTTTATTAGACTTCAAATTCAACAAGTAAATGATGGGATCTACATAACTCAATCAAAGTGTATCAAGGAGATCCTGAAAAACATTCAATATGGAAGACTCAAAACCGGTTGGAACACCAACGACTACTGGTTGTAAATTATGAAAAGAAGATGACACAAAGGAAGTGAATGAGATACTTTACCAATCTATGATTGGTAAACTATAGTATGTTGTACATAGTAGACCTGATATTGCACATTCTATTAGTATAGTTGCAAGGTTTTTTGCAAACCCAAAGGAGACACATTTGTTTGTAGTAAAAAGGATATCCAAATATATGAAAGGGGCTAAAGATTTCAGTCTGCTATACACAATGGGGGGATATTTTGATCTCAAGGTATATACTAATGCTAACTAGCTTGGAAATATTGATGACATAGAAAGCACTAGTGGAAGAGATTTCTTTTTAGGAGAAAGTCGAGTGACAGTTAAGTAAGAAATAGAGCTATATTTCACAATCTACTGCCGAAGCTAAATATGTTGTAACAACTATGAATTTTTTTAACATTTTATGGATCAAAGAACTAATGGAAGGTATGCATGAATACATTACTAATCCAATTACAATTTATTATGATAATACTAGTACTATAAACATATCAAAGAAACCTGTGATGAATTCAAAGACAAAACATATATCTGTCAAGTATCACTACTTGAGAGAGAAAGTACAAGATAAGAATGTGACATTGGAGTATGTGAATTCTAAAGAATAGAGAGCTGATATATTTACAAAACCACTACTGAAGGATGCTTTTGGGTATCTCTACGTTAAGTTAGGGGTTCTTGTTGGAGATTTTCTAGCAAGCCAGTGCTGACTGTATATTTGTCATTGATGAAAACCTATGGTAAGAAACATTCATGGAAGCCTGATGGAGAGAGACTTGAGCATATGGTTCCTAGATATGTCATCAACATGGTATCATAGATGTAGAGGTTTATTCTAAGTGAAGACAGTAATACAGTTGTTTGTATTAGTAGTGGTCCTGACAAGTCCTAGGAAGATTTTTGTATGTGATTTGTAGTATGGTTGTGATCAAGCCTTGGGCATTTATATTTATGTTGTAGACATGTTAGTGAAGTTATGTTCATGGATGCATAATCAGTTGTGTAGTACAAGTGGAGTTATGATGTTTCTAGTTGATAGTTACAATCTCCTGAGTTTATCTGATGGAGCCGACACTATTTTTATTGTTGTAGTAGTTGCACCTATCATTTTGATATGCATGTTTGGATTAGTGTTTGGAGAAGAGTTAATAATATCTGGTTAAGACAAGTTTACTTATACAGAGTTGCGCGGTCCTAATTTGTGGTTTGTGCTTAGTATGCCTATTGAAGATTTTGTTGCAGAGTTATATTGCTTTTCTAATATGATTTCAAGGAAGTTCTAACAGGCCGACTTGATTATATCATTTGGAGAAAGATTCTTATAGCCAGTCAGTTGTGATCGCTAAGTATGGAAGATAGTTGAAAGAGAAAAGAAGATCAGAAGGTGTGAAGTATTGAGCCATTAGTAGAAGGTATATGTGACTAAGAAGGAAAAGTATTCTATTCATTGGAACTAATCCAAATAGAAGGTCTAACTCGCAGTTCACTAAGATCCAAATATAGTGTGTATCTATTAAGCAGAATGTTGTAGCCTTCACCCCTTTGAGTAGTGTGCTCCTAGGTAGTGTGTCTTCACCCCTAACAGGGTCCCACCTTTGACCAGGTCACTGTACTTAATGCATTGTAAAGATCAACTCCTAACAAGGATCATTATACACTAGTACAGTTTATACCGGGTGCTAATTACCACCGGGGTTTTTACCTATAACAATTTTTGCATAACCAAAATTGTGGTGTTGTGTTAAGTGTTATCATATTGTGTTTATGCTTAATGTTCTTTTGTACTTAATTGGATAAATTATTGAATCTCTTAGATAACTGATTCACCCCCCCCCCCTCTCAGTTATCTCTTGGGACTATTCCTAACAATTCATATCACAGCCAAGTGCCTCGAAGAGAAATTTTAATAGCTTGAGGTTGATTAGATGCCATTATTTAGAAAATAAAGTCCTAAATTTGATAGAGAGAACTATCTATATTGGAAGAACAAAATGATGACACATTTGTAGTGCATTGCCTTTGAGATTTTTGAAGTAGCTACTAAAGAAGTTCATATCCCTTCTTTATCAGGTCTTTCAAAGGAACATGCAACTCTTAAGAAGAAGGAGATGTTCACTCAAAATGCTATTTCCAAAGAAACCCTTATCAGCATCTTGTCTGATAGTGAGTTTTCAGAGATCAAGAAAGTAGATAAAGCCTACAAGATATGGAAGTATCTAGAAGACATGTTTGAAGGAGATGCCCAAGCCAAGAATGCGTGTAGAAAGACATGGAAGAAAAAGTACAATACATTGGAGATACTACCCAAAGAGAACATTAGAACCTACAATCAAAGGATTAATGAAGTAGTTGTAGGAATCAGAAATAATGGTGGAGAAATTTTGGAAGAAGACATAATGGATAAGTTGATGACTACATTGACACCAGAATATGAGAGAAAGATAAACATCCTAGATGAGACTATGCAATTTTCAAAACACTTCAAAAGAGAGACCTTAATAAGAAAGATTTCAGCATTTGAGATTTCAAGTTTGAAGACAGAGCCTAAGAGTGAAACAACCTTCAAAGCTTCAGTCCATGGTAAGAAGTCCTTTATCACTTCTGGTAATTTTGATGATGATGGTGAAGATAATGAGCTAGATAATTTTATTGCTACGATTTCTAAGAAAGAAAGAAAAGGAAAAGGAAAATATGAAGGTTAGTTACCATTCAAATGCTTTTCATGTAACAAGATTAGTCACTTTGCATCTAAGCTTCCTACAAGAGTCAAGAAGTTCAAAACTAATTACAAGCCTAAGTATACAAAATAATGTTAGTATGTTGGAGATGGAGTATCTGATGAAGATTCAGAAAAATATGAAATTGGATTCATTTCTATTGAAGATATGGAGAAGATGTTTGATGAGATGGATCTTGAAGATGAAAAGAAAGCACAAGAGCTAGAATTACTTTCACAAGAAAACATTAGAGCAGACTAGATCATTAACAGGGGTTGTTCACATCACATGATAGGAGACAAAGATAGATTTTTGCATCTACATAAGTACAAAGGTGACATGGTTATATTTGGAGACAATACTCCTAAACTATCATAGATAGAGGAGCTATCACCTTGGATGGAAAGAACAACACTGATGATGTTCTATATGTTGATGGTTTGTAGCATAACCTACTAACTGTTGGATAGTTGCTTGATAAAGGATATCAGTTGGAATTCAAAAATAATAAGTGCATCATTAATAAAAAAGAAGGAGAAATGATTACATTAGGTTCAAAGACAAAAGGTAATTTTTTTCAGCTTAATTTAGAAGCAAGTTGTTTTGTTGCTAAAGTAGATGACAGTTGGTTATGGCACAAAAGACTATGTCATATCAATTTTGATAACATAGTAAAGATAAGCAATGTAAAGGCAGTAAGAGACCTTCCTAGCATTGCAAAACTAGTTGATACAATATCTAGGGAATGTCTGATGGGAAAGCGTGTAAGGAATTCATTTAGAAGCAAGCATAATTCGACAGAGAACAAATTGGATCTAGTGCATATAGACCTATGTGGACCAACTCAAACAACATTAGAATATGGTGAAAGGTACTTTATTTTGTTCGTAGATGATTAGTCTAGAATGATGTGGGTTGCATTCTTAAAAGACAAATTAGAAGCATTTGAGAAGTTCAAAATATTCAAAGCTAAAGTTGAAAATGAGTCTGGATTAAAGATAAAATGTCTGAGATCAGATAAAGGAGGAGAACTCACCTCTAATAGATTTTATGAGTATTGTTAATAACATGGGATAAAGAGATAGCTAAGTGCACCTAGAACCCCTCAGAAGAATGGAATTGCAGAAAGGAGAAATAGGATCATAGTTGACACAACACACACTATCATAATTGAAGGAAAGGTTGCACACACCTATTGGAGAGATGTAGTCAATACTATAGTCTATACTATCAATAGAATTCAATTGAGGTCAGGCACAGATAAGACACCTTATGATCTATGGTTTGGGAATGTACCTATAGCAAAATACTTTAGAATCTTTGGAAGAAAGTGCTACATCAATAGAGATGAAGCTATTGGCAAGTTTGATGCAAGAAGTGATGAAGGTATTTTTCTTGGTTACTCTACTAAAAGAAAAGCTTATAGATGTTTTAACTTAAGATTGAAGAAGATTATTTTAAGTGTACATGTAAATATTGATGATAAGTTTATGATTCAAGAGAGATACCATGATTACGCACCTATGAATAGAGAAACAATTTTTGATGAAATGTTTGACAACATTGATATATTATTCAATGACCCTGAAATAAGTGAAGAAGAATCACAAAAGATAGATGAGAGAGTCACACCTAATGTTCCTAAATTCACATCTAGATACCATTCAAAGGAAGACATTATTGGAGATCAAAACAAAAAATTCATGACAAGATCTAAAGAAAAAAGTTCCACAACTGATGAAGCGTTATGTTTACTTACACAAATTGAACCTTTAAGTGTTGAAGATGAATGTAATGATTTAGATTAGCATGAAGAAATGAAAGAAGAACTAGATCAGATAATTAAGAATGATACATGTGAATTGGTCCCTAGAACTAGTGACAAGAATGTGATTAGAACCAAGTGGATATTTAGAAACAAGATGAATGAAGATGGTACAGTAGTAAGGAATAAAGAAAGACTAGTATGTAAAGGATATGCACAAAGAGAAGGAATTGATTATTTTGATACATTTTCCCCTATAAGTTGATTGGAAGAAATAAAGTTATTTCTAGCCTATGCTACATTCAAAGACTTTAAAGTATATCAGATGGATGTCAAGTCAACATTCTTGAATGGAGAGTTGAAGGAAGAAGTATGCATAGAGAAGCCTGAAGGATTTACTTTATCAAACAAACCTGATATGGTATGTAGACTAAAGAAAGCCATCTATGGACTTAAGCGAGCCCCTAGAGCATGGTATGAAAGATTGGATGGTTACTTGACAAAGATTGGATTCAAGAAAGGAGCAAAAGATTAAAACTTATTCATAAGAGAGAAACCTAATGGATTATTGCTAGTTTCTATATTTTTTTATGACATTATTTTTGGTGGCAATGACAAGCTTAGTGCAAAATTTTCTAAAGAGATGCAGAGGGAATTTGAAATGAGCATGATTGGACCTATAAAGTACTTTTTGGGACTGAATGTGTAGCAGAAAGACAAAGGTATTTTCATTCATCATTCCAAGTATGTGAAAGAGATATTGAAGAAGTTCAAGATGGATGATTGCAAGCCAATAAGAGCCCCTATGATGACAGGATGCAATATTTCAAAAGAAGATGATTCTACATGTTGGCATGTGATGTTTTGGAGTACTGGGAATCACTTAAGGGTTGCCATGCATGCAAAAAATTATGTTAGAGTGATCGCATGTGGTGGAGATTTCCACTGGAGTCACAATCATGAAAATCACTAAGTCCAAAATCAGGATAACACGGTATAGTGCCATAGTTTTGGATAGCGATGAAGATATACAAGGTATCATGGCTTGCGAAGTTAACTAGAGGTATTTTGGGATATTCACATGCTTGAGTTAAGATCACATAAGTTTTGGTTACCATATTTGTGAGATACACTGTTCGGAAGATATGTGAACATAGTAAAATAGTATAACAAGGTACATGGGTATGTGTAGGATCATGGTATGCCAAAAAGTAGCGATGTGAAAAAGAAGTCCTGATTGATAGACTCTTTGAAAAATAACTATAACTTTCAAACAATTTAACATTTCTTAAATCAGAAATATTCATCACAATCTATGCTTCACCTAATACAATAATAATAAACAATTCTTTCAATTTGATGAAGTTTAGACTAAGTTAAGGTGGTCAGACACGAGAGTTTTTATATTTAGGAAAAATTATAGCAGAAAAATCATAATTAATTATTTACTTAGAAAAAAATACAAAAAAATATACATCACATTCGGACACAAGTCTACTACTTTTATCTAGAATCTTATAAAAAAATATTATCATTTGATTTTGTTTAATATGGTTAGACATACACCTACTTGTTATCTTTCTAGTATTGATTGATAGACTTATTGAAAAATAGCAATAACTTTCAAACTGTATAACATTTTTGAAATCCAAAATATGTGTCACATTCTATGATTTTCCTACTATAAGAAAAATAAAAAAAGTTTTCAATTTGATAAAGTTTAGACTAAGTTAACATGGTCAGACACGAGAGTTTTTGTATACTAGAAAATTTGTAGAAGAAAAATCATAATTAATTATTTACTTAGAAATAAATTACAAAAAAATATGTGACACATCCGTACATGATTCTACTACTTATATCTAGAATCTTGTAAAAAAAATTTATCATTTGATTGTGTTTAAGGTTGTCAAACATACACCTACTTCTTATTTTTTCCTGAAATTTCCCTACTACTACATTGAAATTTCAAATTTTCAACATATAGAATAATTATTTTTCAAAAAAAGCCTATTATCTTAGAAACTAAATTCAATTTTCTACAGATTCTCTTGTTACATATTTTTGATATAATATTAATAACTTGTTCAAATTTTTATGTCAACTTTCCTAAACCTGTTTTTCTGAATTTTCATTGCCACTTAAGGGCATAGTTTGGCATACCATGATCCTACACATACCCACATGAATAGTTGCAAAGTTTAAGGAAGGAAAAGTGAATATGGTAACATGCTAAGATAGGTGAATAAAGTATATTTCCATCTCTTTGGTATTGTAAGAGTGTTGACTCCATAGACAACATTTACATGAGTTATTATTATGTTTTGCATGATAATTGGGAAGCCGACTAGAAGGCTGATTTTGTACAAGTATAGATTGGTTTTGTGAAAGAAAATGATGATAAAAATGATGTAGTAAGTTTTTGAATGTAAAAGTAGAGATCAGATGTGAGATCAGTAAAAGGCCGAGCTAAAATTGGAACTATCTAAGCAACATAAGTGCTTATATTGTTCCCCTTTGGAGAACTAATTTTGAGACAAAGTATTGATTGTAAGAGAAATGTGCTCACCACCTTTAACCAGGTGTTTTATATACCTCTAATAGGGTTTTGTATTCCTCTAACAAGGAAAGGTACTATGCAACAATTAGCTCCTAACAGGGCTAGATATCCTAGCAAGGATATTATACTTTAGTGCATATTTGTGGGTACCATCCCCACTAAGGTTTTCCCTTTGTCCAGGGTTTCCTCGAGAAAAAATCATGGTGTCATGAGTAGGGTGTTATGCTTATATGTTCTTTTCATTTTTGCATTACTTTGAACTATTTGTAATTGTTTAAAGTTAAAATCAAAGTTCTATAATACTAATTCACCCCCCCTCTTAGTATTACCTAATCCTAACAATTGGTATCAGAGCGTTTGGCCCTTTGAGAGAAATCTTAACAACTTAAGGGAGATTAGAATAGATTCAGAAGATTTACAAGTAAACTTTGAAGCTACACTTGAAGATCTGGATAAGATGAAAACTGAGAATGGTGAACTAAAATTCAAATTAAGAAGAGAAAAAGGTTACATGAGAAAACTTAAAGAACAATTTGAGATTGTTAAAAATCAGAGACAAGACCTTATGGAGAAAATCAAAGAAGGTTCAAACAATGATACATCAGACAATGTAAAGAAGTTGGAGTAATAAAAAGAACAAATCAATCTCTTGATGATCAAGGAGATTCAACATGAAAAGGATGAAAGAAACAAAGTTGAAGAGTCACTAAAATAAGCTAACTTGCAGATAGGACAAATGAAGACTGAACTTGACCATTACAAGGATAAATATTAGGAATTGGATAAATACAATTAGATCATTAAAGGTGAACTTACTCAAGCCAAACTACACATTGAGAAATTACACATGAGCAAAGACATAAATGATGAACAAAGAGCAGGACAAAAATCTAAAGAAGACATGAGTGGATCCAATAAGGCTGAAAGTTCAAAAACTCAAGAAGAACCAAAAGAAGCCAAGAATGAGGAAAGACCTATTCCTTAAGAAAGACCTACAAATGAAGAACCTAGAGAATAGTTCAGACCTTTCAGAGGTAGATGTTTCAGATGTAACAAAATTGGACACATGAAAAGAGATTGTAGAAATAAAGGTAATTCTAAGCCCTTTACTAGATATTGTTTTAATTTCTATGAGTATGGACACAAGAAGGTAGATTTTAGAAAACCTGATTAGTCCAGGTATAAGCACAACTATATTAGAGAAGAATTTGTAGCCAAGATTACATGTCAGAAATGCAATAACTTTGGGCACACAGCAAGGTACTATAAGCTACAAGCTAATCAAGAAAGAAGAGGACCACCTATTTTTTACAGATGTAACAATCCAAGTCACATTGCAAAGTTTTGTAGATACAATGGAGATGACAATAGAAGAGGACCAAGGAGATCTAGTGAACCAAAAAGGACCACCACCTGTGGTTATGAGGAAGAATATTAGTGACAGTTGTAAAAGCCTAAATGATTACATGAATGAACACAACAAATCAGAGGATGAAAAGATATGGCATGTAAAATTTCTAAATAAGGCAGTGATTCAGGGAGAGACAAGTAATGATGTTGTGTCTTCGCATGATGAGTTCTTTGATATATCAACCTTGAAGGCCCGATGGCCTTATGGGGAGCATTGGATGAAATTAACAGAAATTATCCAACCCCTAAAAAAATTAAAGTAAGCTCATGTGAGCTTAGATGTGTTATGTATAGATGTTGTGAAGTCTGTGGATGAGATCGCAACACTTGAAGATCCATCTTTCGTGTTCATGAGTTTTGCATTGACTAGACGACATGCGAAGTTGATCTACCTGTGTTTAATGTATACACTCAACTTGCGATGGATAAAAGACTTAAAATATTTCATTCCTACATCATTTGTCAATTAGCAACTAAGGAGAATAAAAGTGTGAAAGCAAAGCAATGATCCAGCATAGAGATTTTGTGTTTGCATGAAGCCAAACATTGGATTTGAGCACGTTTTAAGGTATTTAGACTTAATCACTTTGGAAAGTCATGGATGCACCAGTAATTTACAATGTGGTAGATAGACCTAGGTATAAATTCAAAATGCATCCAATCAAATCCTATGAGGATGATCCAAAAGGAGCATTTTCACAAACTCCCGTAGGCATATTACACATAGAAGATATTAGGGCATACATTCACTACAAGTATGAAAGCATTGGGGAAGTTAACATCTATAGTGAATTGGATAGTATGGTAGAAGCTGATGGATCCATGGTAGAATAATTCAAACACCTAAAAGATCAATCAATCCTTAAGTTAACCCTACTCATAGAATTCACAAAAGTTGAATGGTTTAAGATCATTCTTAGCATAATTCATGACCAATTTTTATGGATTGGTGAGCAACTAGGAAAGATTTGTGCACAGATGATTTAGTAGATCACATACCTTGATAATGAAGGATCCATTCCCATGGCTGAGAAAACCTAAGGAAATGGGCATAAATCCTAACTCATTCTGAATGGGATAAGAGCGGGATGACAATTAATGATACATATTTTGAGGATGTCAGATTGATAGCAATGTGGCTAGGTTGAAAATTGTTTCACAACACCAAATCAAACTCTATTTTTGCTGGATTTATCATGATGGCTTATAGAATGGTTAAGGAAAAAAATGATATAACCTTTGTGAAGTTTTGGCACATCAGTTTCTGGAAAATGTTAAGGTTATTAAGAAAGAGTAATCCAAAGAATTTAGGTTTGGATCATTACTAGTTCATATGTATATTCATGTCATTCATAACTTTCCTAGCATGCATTGACCTAGAGCATGGAAAAATGATGTACCCACTGGACTTCAAATCTTAGACAGTTATAGAAGACAAAAGAAGGACTGGGTAGATGGAGAATTGTTTTCTATGACAAAAATACTACAAAGATAGATGAAAGAAAGATACAGGATGCCAGAAGAGATATTGGAAAAATATGAAGACACTATATGTTTCATGGTTGAAATAGATTGCCTCTTCTTTGAGGCAATTGAGCCTAGAACTAAATGGTGTTATCCTATGGGATATGGGGTAAGTGCTAAAATCCTAACCATGCAAGTGGAACATGTATTGGTAGAAAAAAAAGACCCTACCCAAAATAGATGAGGTACTTATAGAGAGAAGTATGAGAAAGTGAGAGAAGAGAAGGAAAAGGTAACAAGGAAAAGAAAAGTCAGCAAAACTATTGAAGACATTACTATGAAGGTGGGAATCACTAAGGAGCATTTGAAAAACATAAGAGCTAAAATGGAGGCATCTTCTAGTATAGCTATTGATGCACCTAATCCTTCCGAGGAAGAGAAATCAATAGTTCCTACTGATACTATTGTTGACGCACAAGAAGAAGAAATTCAAGAAATTGTGCCTCTGGTCATTCCTAGGAACAAAGAACAAAGACCAAACTAGTCAAGATTATGTCTAGAAGATATGATGAGGTAATTGAGGATACACAAAAGGTATTAGACCAAGTTATAATGTATGAAATGCATAAAAAGGGGTCACCTCCTAAGACTACTAAACCTATATCCTTGGGTTTAGGAGATAGCTCAAAGGCAATAGATGAGAGTACTCAAGTTAACTTGCAACCAGACTTCTTTGTCACTGGGGTGTCTATTGGCCTTGACACTTCACATGATGTAAATGATCCATTTATGGACAATGTGGATAGTGCGATGGATGTTGAGAATCAAGAATGAATAGAAAGAGGTAAATCAAAAGAGAAACAAGAAGAAAAAGCACAGGAGAAAGAACTACATCAAGAAGAAAAGCAAGAAAGATAGACAAAACTAGAAAAAGTTGATGAGATCAGACTAGACACACCCCTATTGTTAACAAATATGGCCAAACCAGTCAGTTCCAATGTAGATAGCATGGATGAAGATGAACTGATGAGACTTTCATTTATGGCTTTTTCTAAAGCCAAGGAGAGATCAGTTCAGAAAGGAGACATGAGGGCTAAGATAATGGTCAGGGCTATAGAAATAGTAAACATGCTACTCCCCTCACCAATTATCCTAAAAGAGAAGGATGAGGTTGAGAACCTTAGTACAGTATTGGATAGATTTGACAGTCATTTTGACTCATTGCTAAAATGAGTAGAGAAGGCTGAAAAGAACTTCTTAGAAAAGAAGTTGAGTGAAGTTCATAAGTCCATTTCATGGGAGTTAGGCATTCTAAAGGCTACCACTCTTAAAGCCAAGAGTTGTGTAGCACAAGGAAAGAAACTATATAAATATTGCTTAAATCTGTTAATGTTTTGTAGCTTCAGTCGTTATGAGAAACTACGCTAAATGGGGAAGCCTTGGAAATAGGATACAGACATCATGTGCCTTGGAAAATTATGTTTCTATTGCACCAAACATGGATAGTTGTTTGCAGACATTAATTTGTATGAATAAAGTGCAAAAATAATTCCTAGTGGTCATTTTACCACTCGAGTGTCAGCATAGTCATCTGCAATCATCAGGAACTGAATACTCATCCGGTGTGAGATTATCAGTAGTTAAGAGCAAGGTTTGTTGTTTGTAGCACATCTGAAGAGATGTCCTTTGCAACTGCTAGATATTTATGTTCCGATTCATGAAAAAGACAACTACCTTGCACTGTCATCAATGGATATCTGCCTCAAGAGACGTCGAGATTTTATTTTATTTTTGTTTTTGGCTCCCTTCCCTGGAAATGCATAAACTTTGGTGATTAGGATTGGAACAAGGAAATTGAATATTATTCTAGATGTATAGACTTGGTGACTAAAGGCCTGTGAGACCTAAGATTATGTGGTCTGTGGACTGGGGAAAGGTGGAGATTGCACTGGTTGTTTGCAGGATCCTGCATTCAATGCCGCATGGAATAAACAAGGATCAGGCCTGTGTGAATATCAAAAGTCATCACACGATATACCTATGTGATTGATTATCTTGGATGTGTTATGTGCTTGAGTATATATGTCTTCCAAATGTCTTACATGCTAGCAACCAAATCTAGAATGATGAATGACTCCATGGTATTGAAGGTTCTTATATAGATCTGATTCTTGATTGGCATGATCGGATATGAACTACAGTGATCAATTGATTTGGCTTATGAAATGAATATAGTCACCAAGATTTTTTCTGGAGGATTCAATATTTCTCCATTAGTTGACTCACTTGAGATGGTAATATGAGTCTGAAGTGGAGTCTATCATTGTTGGGATTGAATCTGCAATTTGGGTGCAAACTCGCTACTGAAATTATCAAGTGGGCATCGCTATTGTTTGCTGGAAATGCATATTTTGTATGAACAAGATGTCTACCCATGTAGTGAGTTTGACACCTCAAAAGGATTTGATGTTTGATAAGAAAGAAAGCCATATGGCCGGTGGGCCTACATGGATTGAGAACACCAAGAGTGGCATCTTATAGTTCTAGATTTCTCCTTCCAAGACCTCACATCTAAAAGTTGTCAAAACCTTGTAATTAAGTCTCCCAAATGGCTAGTTATTTTAAACCACTCATGTAACCATTGGGAGTATCCTATGTAAGTCCTTATAGATGGGTGATAGGATAACCATATGTAATTTAGCAATTATCAATACAAAAACCATCATTTCTCTACAGATTTTTATGATCCAGGCCACTATACAGATAGGTCCAGACATGAGGGAATGAGACAGTGATCCTAGAGGTTGAACCTTTGAATCTTCTTCCTATTTCAATTGGTCTCATGTGTTGATTCAACCCAGGTTGGAAGATATCTGACTTTTAGTGAAGGCACCTACAATTGATGCCTAAAAGTAGGGTTTCTAATAGGGCCTGATTGTTTAGGCACATTCCACCATGGGAAATTGATGCCCCTTGGTGGAATACAATTTTTTCCAATGTAATTTCATATTATGAAAGTTAGAAGGGTGGATTTGCAGAGGAGTGGATTTGCCACCAGACCCTAGGTGTACATCTCTATGTGTGCACCAGTCAAGTAACTAGGATAGTCATCCTAGATTGTGGTTAGAGATTCTCCAAGACCTAAAAACTTGGATTCTAAGTTGTTTCACATTTCCACACATGCCCCCATACTTTTTTTGTGTTTTGGCATACGAGGGAAAGCACTTGTAGTGCATTTGGAGCCCTAATTAGGCCTATTAGCCCAGTCTAATATTGCAATAGTAGTGACCTCCACTCATCTCCACTCTTTGGTGTTTAGACATGTTTAGTAAACCTCAAAAGGGTATTAGAATCCCTAAACTATCCATTGCTTCATTTGGGATTATTTTTCTTTATGTTTAGTTTTCCTTCTAGGAAGGGCTACAAGTAGAATCCTAGGATTGTGCAGCAACATAACCTTGTGAGTTGTTCAATGGTGAAAGAACCATTGGAACTACTAAAATAATACCTAAATAGGCCAATTATATGTTTTTTAGGCCACCCTTGGTCTTAGTATCCATTTCATGGGGATTGAGTACTTATTTCCCTAGGAGATCTCATAGTGAATTCTTGCTTCTTGGTGCTTGGGACTTTGACAAGCCTAGTGATTAGGTGATATTGTCTTGTAGGGTTGTGATAAACTTAAATCAAGTCCTTATTGATACTTTTGATAAGTATTTCAGCACTAGACCCTTCACCTTGGGTGTTGAGGGATTCAAACTCACCAAATTGCTCACTGTTGGAGGCTTCCACTGACCGTTGTTGCATCAAGTGGTATGAAAGCTATGTCCGATCCTAAGAATGAGGAGATACCTACAAGGGTTAGAAATAGTGAGTTAGCAAAGATGGTGAGAGAGAAAAAGGCTGCAAATAAGGCCTTAACTAAGAGGCTTCAAGAGCTTGAGAAGAAGCTTGATGAAAAGGACAAAGATGAGTTTGAAAATGAAGAAGGGAGTGAAGAAGAGGAGGATGATCCTAATTAGCATATCCTTGCAGACCAAAGACCTTTCATAGATGCCTTGAAGTCCATGGGAAGAAGAACCATGGAGGATAAGATAGATTTGTTGGTTTTCAATGGAAAGATGAATGTTGATCTAGCCTTGGATTGGATACATGCATTGACAACATTCTTTGAATGTGAAGACATCCCTAAAAAGAAGAGGGTAAAGGTAGAAAGATCCAAGTTGAAGGGAGAAACCCTAACTTGGTGGAACTATTATACACTAAGTTTTCACCCTTGTCTCAAGCTCTCGTAGTCTTGATAACCTAGTATAACATGGGAATTATCTCCAAGTTGTGGGACCTATGCTAACTGAGATGAGACCTCCAGGTTCTAGCCTAGTTCCTATTGGATAATCACCTTAATTTGCTTCTAGACATGAAAAAGTAAATCTTTTGAGGGAAAGTGATAGAAGAAATTCTTGGAAAGGGAAATGACTGAAAGCAAACTACCTACTAGGTGATACACTGAAATTAGGGTTTGGATCTTACTATAGAGGAATGGAATCAATGAAAGGATTAGGTCTAATAGGTCACAACTCACTAAATAGGCTTGCATAAGTGTTTCATAGGAGGGCCTAAACATAAGACACAACTCATGACCTGCAAGCATACATTCACTTCTGCAACTCGGTGTATGATTGAGACAAGACTATTAGGGGGCTGAAGTATACCCACAAAAACATCTAAATCAGATCAAACACAATAACACACAAAATTACAGAAAGCAAGAGGGATTAGGAACCCTAAGATATCACTAAAAACATCATATACTTCAATCCAATAAGAGATCATTCAAACAAGGAAGCATAGAGACATGAAGAATTGTCACAAAATATCTCTATAATATTTGAATTATCAATGAAACAAATACAACTATATAAGCCAGGGGGTAGAGATGATACCACAGATGACCCTTAAGAAAAGATGAATTTATTCTACAATTGTCCAACTCTGAGCACTAAGGCTCCAAAAATACAATATATACATACTCAACTTCTCACAGGTAGGAGTCAAAAAACCTAACTAGGGTTACATAGTTTTTACAATACAATAACCAAACCCTAAAGGTACTGATGAGCTATCACCAAATTCTGAGAATATCAGCAAACAGATCAAATCTTCTTTTGCACATCCATCTAGTATTGAGTTCACCTACAGACACATCAACCTTGACCTACCAACCCATCTGCAACTCCACTAAGCCATGAAGGCTCCAAATTTGATCTGGGAGATATCTGTATTTTCAATAATAACGCTAGCAAAAGGTGGCGCCAACTCATTTAGCACCTTCAACATGACATGGTACCCTGCAACGCTAGCCAATAGTCATCTCCATTAACTTCACAACCACAACTATCCTAAGAATTAAATTCTTGATCTAACCAATGTCGTGCATGGCTTCAAAGAGCAAAAGAATAACAAAACCCTCACAGATATATTCAAATTTAAATCATAATGGCTAGTGGAATTTTTTTTAAATGTAATCATTGATGAGAAACCCTTCCTGGCAGATGAACGGCCATGATGCACTGAAAAAACAACTTAAAATCCCCCCTCTGATAAGTCAAATGCCATCGTGGAAGTTAGCAACTAGTGAGATGCTAGAAAATCAACATGTCAACATATTTGGACCCACCTCAAGCCCTTCTTCCTTTAAGTCATTCAGCGACCACGTGACCGAAGACCTTTTTCATTCATGAAATCCATCTCTTTACCTTGGTCTAGTTAAGCGATTCAATGAACAAGGCATTTTGTTGAATCACTAAGTGGTAGTCTTGTGGACTTACAGAATTTAGAGGTGCGGGGTTATATGGTGGGAATGGTCTTTGGTTAAAACTTTGCCTTTGTCCTTGATAGCCTCCCTGGTTTGGTGGCCTATTTTGTTGATAAGGTTGTCCTTGATTCTAATATGATTGATTAGGACATTGGCCTTGTGACTGAAATGGTGGTTTGATTCCTTGACCTTGCTTCTTCAAATTTGTGACCTCTTTAGTCAAGGTTTGCAACAAATTTGTCATTTATTGCTTACTACTTTCTTGGCTATTCTTTATTTCTTGCAGCTCTTGAGAGAAACTAGTTGTTAGCTCTTGACCACTAATACTAGCCTAAGGTTCTAAAATGGTGGGAATAGGGGTAAATGGGGGTACTTGTGTAGGTGCAATGGTTTGAAGGCTAGGAAAGATGGGCATTGGTGGCCTTCTAGAAATCATGCCTACTTGAATCAAACAATTTTCAGCTCTGACAGCTATGTCAAAAGCTTAGGGTAAGGAAGTACCACCCATGGATTGGATCATGATAGAAATTTGACCATTCAAGCTTCGCAAGTAGTATAGAAAAGCATGGTCAGCTAATGGTCTTATAGAGACTAGAATTCTATTCCATGTTTTAAGGAATCTACTATTGTAATCTATCATTTGCTCTTGAGGGTCTCTCTTAATAGTTGTTAACTACTCAACTAGAGACAAGTTGTCTGATTTATCCTCAAAATGCTTACTTAATGCATCCCCTAATTCATCCCATGAAGTAATGGAACCAATAGTTAGAGTTCTAAACCATTCTAGAGCCTTACCTTTTAGAGAGGCTGCTAATAATTTTGTGGCCACATCTTCTTAAGTAATATTGTGTATGCTGCAAATGGTGGTCACATCTCTTATGTGTTCAAAAGCAGTTGTCTGCCCTTCACCTGTGAAATTAGGTATACTCTTAAGTGCCACCAAGGACACATCATGATGTTGAGAAAATGCTAATGGACTACCCTGGTTGTGTTGGTGTTTTAAAATGCTTATGCCATCTATGGCTGCCAATATGTCTTGAGACTGATGTTAGGAGTGGTTAGCTCCAAGTGTGAAAACACTAGAAGACAACTAGACCAACTATAGGGACAAGACTGCCCTCTTCACTTCTAGGTCTACAAAACCATGGTAGGTGCACCTAATCCAGTAACTTATGGCATTTTAGGACTTTGGACTAGATTAAACAAAGCAGATGATAGAAAGAGACTACTAAATGTTAACCAGACATTCATTGAATCTCAATTGCTATTGGGTATAAAATGGCCTTGTGAAGGGTATTACTACTATCAACCAAATAATGAAAAAGACTTGAAATGGAGTTGCTATTCAAAGATGTAGGAAATAGCCAAAAACCATCAAGCATTGGACTCAACTAAATATAATAGTCCTTGATCAGTGCCATTATCCATTGTGCAGCACTCAAAAATAAATATAGAACATGAACCAACTACTGTCAAAGACTCAAAGCCATAAATATAACTGTTCTAGCCCATCCACTACTTATAAGATCCTTTTGTAGTCAAATCTAATGAATCTATGCCCTATCCAAAGTATTTTTCACTTGATCCTAGATCAAGAACTAAAGACTAGAACATATGCAAAGGTAACCCTGTGCAATGGACCAGAAAATCCAAAACTCATAAGACTGACACCAAGGAGAGATTGGAAAGCTTGAAACAATTATATTAAGTATGATGAATCATGTACATGTCTATACCAAAGATGAGGCAACCACTTCAATAACCTGCAAAAGATGCAAAGAAATTCTATTCAGCCTCCTACAATGTGACAGAGTTTACTACTTCCCACAAGAACCAAATAGAACTGAACCCTTACACTGTCAAAAAAATCAAAAATTTATACCACTAGCCACTTTGGGAATCTCAAAGAGATTGCATGAAGCTTAGGGTGACTAGGGTTAGGGTTACAACCTCTATACCAATTGGAAATGGTCAAAAACTTATTACAGGGGTTGGAAACCAAGAAACCTAGAGAAAACAAATCTCAAATAGATCTACAATTATGAAAATCTACAAGCTTAGTACAGGACACCAGGGATAGCCATGAAAACCAGTCAAATTAGCCACCTGCAAATAGCTTCTCGAGCTCAAAAAAAAACTCCACCAGGTACAAAATCATCATGCATCCAACCACATAGACCCTCGAGCTAGATCGCAACACCTACTGTCATCAAAATAGCAAGAAAATCTACCAGGAAAGCATTCAATTTTAGTCCTTTTGGTCATAGGAAACCGTCAACAAGTTTGAAATTAAAATATCCAATGGCTAATCGGTAGAATTTAAAATGTGGCCATAGATCCTTTCTTTTCCTAGAAAATTAGGTGGTCACATTTAATTCATAACAGTTGTGGGCCCCTTGAAAAGTCATCAGTTGAGTCAGCAGTCAACAACCAATCGGAAAAGACCACCTCAGCAACACCAGCACTGTGGACCCGCCTTAACTCTGTAATCGCGACGTCCAAATAGTGGTCGCATGATCGCATCGCCAAAAGATTGCCCTTGCAATCATGTGACAAGGCCACAAGACTACCACAAAGTCATCATCCCTCAACCAATAAAAGGCCTCCAAGTAGGACACCACGGTAGTGGACCCAGAAAAGCTTGAAGCACTGAGAAAAAGGGGAAGATCGATGGCTATCACGAGATTGCATGTGTCAAAAAAATCTTTGCGAACTCACGACAACCATCAGATCCTATAGAACTGGGACCACTGCAAGTTGAGACTGCCAAAGACTTAGCGACTATGTGACTGAAGAGAAGTTAACCATTTCGCTATGTCGCTAGTTGGGAAAAGGTAACCGCCAAACAATACATGACTAAGAGGAGTGTTGTAGTCGCTGAATCACCGAAAGGAAAAGATAACCACCGGAAGACTTAGAGAACTGGTGACCGAAGGAAAATAAAGCACATGTGGGCATTGGGAGTTTTAAGTGGTTGATAAAGTAACGACCAAATAGAACATGGTCTAGGGTCTCTTAGGGTTTTTTGGGCCATAACGGCTACTTTTTCAAATTTTTAACTTGCAGACCAGGGACTTGAAATAATTGTAGAGGGTAGAAGATAAGGCACAAATTCATCAAAATTTCAAGGATACTTGGCAAGATAAAAATAGAGACCTGGGGATAGATTTAGCTGAATTTGCATGCATATGAAAAATAGGGTAAGAGGAACTTCATCCAAACAGAGAGGGTGAAGAATGGGAAGAACATGATCAACTCATGGAATAGGATGATAGCATTGATCAATGAGACATATGTGTTTGATTACTATGGGGTACAACTCCATAGGAGGAAGAAAAGTCTGAAACAAAAGGACATAGATGTAGGCTCATACACTGAGGAGTTCTTGAAATTGTGCATGAAGACCAATATGGCTGAAGATGAGGAAGAGAAGCTAGAAAGGTACATGAATGGCTTGAAAGTATCCATTCAAGAAGAGTTGAGTCTACACTGCCCTACCATAGTCAATAGGTGCTATCAAATGGCACTTAAGGTAGAATAAAAATGGAAGAGAAAGAAGGATTCTGGCAAAGGGAAGATCAATGATAGTGGGAAGAGTTTTAGAGGTAGAAACAACTCTTGGAACAAGGGACAAAGTAGTGGCAGTAGTAGCAAAGGCCTTGACTAAGGAGACAAGGAAAATAGTGACTCTAACTCAAGACCTTTCAATAGAGGAAGAACAAATTCAGGAAGAGGTAATGGACCATTGAAGTGTTTTTATTGTAACCAATTGGGACACCATGCAAGAAGATGTCCTAAGAAGAGAAACAACAATAACCAACCTGAGAGGAGAGCACAACTTGTCCAAGAAGATAAGCAAGAAGACAATACTAATGCTAGAGACTTGGAACCAAAACAGGGAGTGTGTCTAATGAAGAGGTAGGTCTTCCTTCAAGTACCATAAATCCAAGAGCCTCCATAAAGAAATAATCTCTTTAGGACAAAGATCAAGTGTCATGGAAAGGTATGCAATCTTCTTATTGATTCTGGTTCAACTGAAAATCTTGTGTCTTGTGAAATCATTTAGAAATTAAACTTTCCTAAGAAACCATACCCTTGATCCTATCATGTTTCATGGTTAACCAAAGGCCAACAAACTCTAGTCATAGAACAAGCTTGGATAGAGTTTTCTATTGCTGACTTCAAGGACAAGGTCCTTTGTGATATTGTTGAGATGGATGCAGCTCACATCCTTCTAGGCAGGCCCTACCAATTTGATGTTGATGCCACCCACCATTATAGGAAGAACACCTACTCCATCATCAAAGATGGGAAGACCTTCAATATGAAGCCCCTACCAGATAGTAAGACTGAAAAAGAACCCACTATGATTATCATGGGGAAAAAGGAGATGTTAAAAACCTTGAAAGAATCTGATATTGAACCATTTGTCCTAATTTCAAAACCCAAAGATAACATCAGGTCTGTTCAACAAGAGCCCATACCAAATAAAGTCAAAAAGTTGCTGCAAAAGTATAAGGATGTCACTATTAGTGACCTGCCCTCTAGCCTCCCTCCCATTAGGGACATTAGTCATCAAATAGACCTCATACTAGGCTCATCCCTGCCCAATAAGGCACCATAAAAAATGATACCATTACAGCATGCAGAGATTGCAAAACAAGTCACTGAATTGTTGGAAAGAGGGCTCATTCAAAAGAGTCTCAGTCCTTGTGTTATACCCTCAGTCTTGGCCCCTAAACAGGATGGAAAATGGAGGTTATGCACTGATAGTAGGGCCCTAAAAAAATCACAATAAGGTACAAATTTCCCATGCCAAGGATTGAGGACCTATTGGATCAACTAGGAGGTGCTTGCTACTTCACCAAGATAGACTTAAAGTTTGGCTACCATCAAATCAAAATCAAGCCCGAAGATGAGTGCAAAAGAGCATTCAAGACTACTGAAGGTTTTTTTGAATGGTTAGTAATGCCCTTTGGTTTAAGAAATGCCCCTAGCACTTTTATGAGGCTTATGAATGAGATATTCATAGATTTTATTGGAAAATTTGTTGTTGTTTACCTTGATGACATACTAATATTCAGTCATAGCAAGGAAGACCATCTTGATCATGTAGAATAGGTACTAAGAAGACTCCATCAACACAAGTTGGTAATCAACTTGGAAAAATGAATGTTTATGAAAAAGGAACTTGTATTCCTAGGTTTTGTGATCTCACAGGGTACCCTCAAGATGGATCCTGAGAAGGTAGATGCAATCATTAATTGGCCTCCACCAAAGAATCAAGGTGATGTAAGGAGCTTCCATGGGCTTGCAACATTTTATAGGAAGTTCATCAAAAATTTCAGTCATGTGTGTGCACCAATGCTTGAAAAAATCAAAGGTGGAAAGAAAACTAAATTTACATGGACAAAGGAAGCCAATGATGCATTCCAATACTTGAAGAATAGAGTCTCTCAATACCCTATCTTGGTCCTCTCTGATTTTAACAAAGTCTTCATTGTGGAGATAGATGCAAGTAATTTGGCTATAGGTGCATTCCTAAGCCAAGAAGGCAAGGTAGTTTCTTTCTTTTCAGAGACATTGAATGAGGCCAAGAGGAAGTATTCCACCTATGACCTAGAGCTTTATGCCATGGTCCAAGCCCTCAAGAAATGGAAGCATTACTTGATCCCAAAGGAGTTTGTAGTCTACACTGATAACCATGCACTAAGCTTCCTAAATTCACAAGAAAAACTTTCAGTCAGGCATCTCAAATGGGTAGAGCAATTACAGGCCTATACCTTCAACATTCAACATAAAAAGGGTGTAGCAAACAAATTTTCTAATGCTCTTAGTAGGAGGATTGGTCTAGTTGAAGAGGTTCAACTGAAAAGTGTGGGAATTGAGTCCCTCAAACACCTATACCCAGATGACCCTAATTTTTTTGAGATATATCAGATTTGTACAAAAATGGAGGGCATATATCACACTAATTTTTATAAATATTTGATTCAGAATGGCCTTCTATTCAAGGGAGCACAACTATGCATACCCAAGTGTTTAATGAGAGAAAATATAATCAGAGAAAAGCATTGTGGTGGCCTAGGAGGTCACTTTGGCATTGGCAAGACATCAGACATGATAAAGAGGAGTTATTTTTGGCCCAGGTTGAACAATGATGTCAAAAATTTTATTGAAACTTGTACAATCTACTAGCAAGCTAAGGGAATGGCAACAAATCAAGGGCTCTACCAAACCTTACTAATCCCTTCAAGGCCTTGGGAATCCATTTCAATGGATTTTGTCATGGGACTGCCTAAAACCAAGCAAGGATTTGATAGTGTGTTTGTCATAGTGGATAGGTTCAGCAAAATGGCCCACTTTGTGCCATGCAAGAGTACAAATGATGCATCTCATATAGCCAATCTCTTCTTCAAAGAAGTAGTTAGAATTCATGGCTTACCTCAGACAATTGTATCAGATAGGGATGTGAAGTTCCAAGGGCACTTTTCAAGAAGTTGGGTACAAATCTCACCTATAGCTCTGCCTATCACCCTCAAATAGATGGGCAAACTAAGGTAGTAAATAGGTCCCTAGGAAATCTTTTAAGATGTCTAACCAAGCAATACTCACAAAGTTGGGATACCATACTACCCCAATTAGAGTTTTCCTTCAATGACTCCATAAATAGGTCAACTAGTACAACTCCTTTCCAAGCAGTCTATGGTTTGCATCCCAAGGGACCATTGGATCTAATGGAACTCCCCTCTGATTTCAGAATCAGTGTTCAAGGCCAAGAATTGGTAGAGCTAATCACCAAGGTACAATAGCAAGTGAAAGAAACTTTGAAAAAGTCTAGTTTGAAGTATAAAGAAAATGCTAACAAGAGAAGGAGAGAGGTCCATTTCCAAGTAGGAGATAGGGTTTGGGCATTTCTAAGGAAGGAGAGACTACCTAAGGGTAGATACTCCAAGCTTCAAATGAAGAAAGTAGCCCCTACAACATACTTAATAAAATAGGTGACAATGCCTATGAGATATCCCTTCCTCCAACTTTGTAGATCTCTCCAATCTTCAATATTGTAGACCTCACACCATATAAAGTTATAGCAAGTTCAAGCAATGAGCAGGGTAAGGACACAAGCATTGAAGATGAAGACTATGTCATTGATCTTCCACAAAGAAAACTGGTGGAGATTGAGGCAATTTTGGACTCCAAGCTACTCAAGCAGACTAGATCAAAGAAGTACATGCAATACTTAGTAAAATGGAAGGGTCTCCCTAGCATTGATGCTACATGGCTCACCGAAGATCAAATCAAGTAGCATGGGACTTCGGTAGAGCACCTATCCTCAAGTAGGGACTTGAGTTTTAAAACTCAAGCGGAGTATGGTGAAAGAGAACCTACTCTTCAATCATAAAAAAAAAACCACCAAGGATCCTAAACACATCTAGAGTCTTATATTTTCTTATCAGGCACCTAGACCAAGTTGTAAGGCCTAACTCCAGGATTGACACAATTATAAGCCCCTGGCTAGCTATGGTCAAAAGTGGTCAATGGGCCTCTAATCTTATGATCTTAGGTTTTTTTATGTTTTTGAGGTCTTTGATCCATGTTGGATCATTAGCTGAGGTTAGGACCAATTTTGGTCATTAGATTTGCAAAAAATGCAAAATTGTCAAAGTTGCTCAAAAAGTTGTCATGCAACTTTTGAGCAACTTCTAAAAGTTGTCAAAACCTTGTAATTAACTCTCCCAAATGGCTAGTTGGTTTAAAACACTCATGTAACCATTGGGAGTATCATATATAAGCCCTTATAGGCAGGTGATAGGATAACCATATGTAATTTAGCAATTATCAATACAAAAACCATCATTTCTCTACAGATTTTCATCATCTAGGCCACTATATGGATAGGTATAGATGTGAGGGCATGAGAAAGTGATCCCAAAGGTTGAACCTTTTAATCTTCTTCCTATTTTAGTTGGTCTCATGTGTTGATTCAACACAGGCTGGAAGATATCTGACTTTTAGTGAAGGCACCTAGAATTGAGGCCTAAAAGCAGGGTTTCTAATAGGGCATGATTGTTTAGGCACATTCCACCATGGGAAATTGATGCCCCTTGGTGGAATATAATTTTTTCCAATTTAATTTCATATTACGTAGGTTAGAAGGGTGGATTTGCAGAGGAGTGGATTTTCCACCAGACCCTAGGTGTACATCTCTATGTGTGCACCAGTCAAGTAACTACGACAGTCATCCTAGATTGTGGTTGGAGATTCTCCAAGACCTAAAAACTTGGACTCTAAGTTGTTTCACATTTCCACACATTCCCCCATACTTGGTTTTTGTTTTGGCATAGGAGGGAAAGCACTTGTAGTGCATTTGGAGCCCTAATTAGGCCTATTAGCCCGGTCTAATATTGCAATAGCAGTGACCTCCACTCATCTCCACTCTTTGGTTTTCAGACATGTTTAGTAAACCTAAAAAGGGTATCAGAATTGCTGACCTATCCATTGCTTCATTTGGGATTATTTTTCTTTATGTTTAGTTTTCCGTTGAGGAAGGGCTACAAGCAGAATCCTAGGATTGTGCAGCTCCATAACCTTGTGAGTTGTTCAATGGTGAAAGAACCATTGGAACTACTAAAATAAGACCTAAATAGGCCAATTCTATGTTTGGTAGGTCAGCCTTGGTCTTAGTATCCATTTCATGGGGATTGAGTACTTATTTCCCTAGGAGATCTCTTAGTGAATTCTTGCTTCTTGGTGCTTGGGACTTTGACAAGCCTAGTGATTAGGCGATATTGTCTTATAGGGTTGTGATAACCTTAAATAAAGTCCTTATTGATACTTATGATAAGTATTTCAGCACTAGACCCTTCACCTTGGGTGTTGAGGGATTCAAACTCACCAAATTGCTCACTGTTGGAGGCTTCCGCTGACCGCTACTGTATCATTAACTCTATTGAAAGAACATGAGGAGATTATTAAGCCACAACAAGGAAATACCATCATAGTTGTTTACAGAGGTTTTTGTTGAATTTTTCTTCCATAGAAAGAAGAGAAGAACATTCAAAGTCCTGCTATTATTCATAGTGGTCTATGAACAGTCTTCAGAAATAACATGATTTCTTTCTATGATAAAACATAAGACTCTTGTGCTGGATGTTAATGGATCCAACTGGGAGAGTCACTGTGCAAACCGAGTTAAATCTACACTCGCTAGTATGATTACCCTCACTGAGGATTAGATTTGGCTCTAGATGAGATGGAGTTGTCCGTGGTAGTGAGTGATGTGGACTTTGTGTTCACCTCCATGTGTAGGTGAGCGTGCAATGTAGTGTGGTGGCTGAGCTCATTGTGATTATAAGTGACATGTTGTGGGTGAGATGCCTCATATGCTTAGTCCATGTTAGATGCAATGTGATGGGTGAATTGTGCATTTTTTTTGGAGCCCTTGCATTGGAAATGCTTTGTTTATACGTGATGATAATAGATTGGGTTGCATTGAAATAAATTGCAGACTAGTTTGATGTTGTGTTAATGTCATCTCCAACATTGACTAATAATATGAGAACTTGGCAGTGGACTGAATGAGATGTGACATGGAGGTCTGAGCTACGAATGTCTTGATTGCTTGGTTGTCAACTTTTACTACATTCATTATGTGAGGTCATATGTATTGTGGATGGGGCCTCTATTGTAGATTGTGAATGAAGCCTACATTGACCATGTTTTGAGTACACAATCGTGCCTCACTCCCATGAAAGAAGGGAGATGTTAGAGAAGAGGCACTATCAGAGTTAAATTTTGAACCATCCTTAGTGGGGAGATGATTCAAAGGGGAGATGTCTCTCAAATAAACTGAGAAGGTGTTTTCTAATTTGGTGTATATGGACCTTCATTGAAGCAACTTGCATCAACAATGTTGATGCATAGATAAGTATTTATTATCCTTGAGTATTAAATTTATCTACTCATTGTAGTCTCTCTCTTATCTGCATTTCTATACGTACCATAAGAGCTATTTTCCTTGATCTTTTTTGAGGATTCTCTTGCAAGAAAATAAGATTGATATTAGCTTCAGAGGGAGTATGACACTTCAAAGGTAACTTTGGATGAGAATGTCAAAAGGTTGATATCACATTTAGAAGAAATCTGACGAACTATCAGAAGCAACCTTGGATGACAAGGATAAATGTTGATGTTAGTACTCAAAGCTTCAGAGGGAGTCAATACAACATCTAGAGGATATGCCAAAATTGATTTTCAGGGATCTTAATCATTCTGATTTAGAAGGGAAAATCGAGATGCAACCCTTAGTGACCAAGAAACTGTAAACAACAAAGAATGTAGTTCCATGTATGTGAGCTAGAAGACCTTAATGCAAATATCTAGAGGTCATGATAGATGAATAAGTTGTTGGATCAAAGGGCATTTCAAGAAAAGAGGTTGATACAAACTAAAGAACAAGACTCGACCTGCTAGAGTGAAGTTAGAAGGTTGATATTAGATTTAAAGGGAGTATAATAGTTCATCTAAAACAAGCTTGGATGAGGAGGTGAGGAGGTTGTTACAAGACCTTAAAGGAAGCATCCAAAAGTCTATGATCATGAGATTGAGTCTCATGTGTGCTGGCTAAAATGCCTTTCTCCTACATAACTTGGGGTTCACCTACACTGATGAAAACTATATAAGAGATATAGTGCATAAGAATTCTATTCAACAGAACATATGGCTGATATTCTCACCAAGTTTCTTACTAGAGGTAAGGTTGTGTACCTTAAAGATAAACTTGGCATGTTGAAGAATGAAGCCTTAGATGAAAAGGAGTTTCATCTACTATCTTGTATGTTATTGCATTCTTCTCCTTGATAGAGAAGTATAAGGTGAAAGCCCTTGTTTCCACCCTTTGGGATGAGCCATGATGGATCCACCCTCTGACATGAGTCAAGGTGGACTTCACATGTGTGACTCTAGGACCTATTGGCCCTCCTATGAACATTGGAGAAAGGTGACAACTTTTGACAATGAACACTTGAATTTGGTATTACAAGGTAACGATCTTGTAATAGAGATTCGTTATGGTAGATTTTTGTCTATGCACATACCATAATAGGGTTATATGTAAATGGAATGTAATGTTCTTATTTACTATATCCTTGTATCATGTTGAGGTGATATGAAAATTAGATATCACGATCTAAGGTGATTCCTCATATCAAGGTGATATGAAAATTGGGTATCACATGTAAGGTGATTCCTCATATCAAGGTGATATGAAAATTGGGTATCACATGTCAGGTGATTCCTCATATCAAGGTGGTATGAAAATTGGGTATCACATGTCAGGTGATTCCTCATATCAAGGTTGTATGAAAATTGGGTATTACATGTCAAGTGATTCTTCATATCAAGGTGGTATGAAAATTAGGTATCATGATCTAAGGTGATTCCTTATATCAAGGTGGTATGAAAACTGGGTATCACATGTTAGGTGATACTAAAAATTGGGTATCACATGTTAGTTGATTCCTCATATCACATGTTAGGTGATATTGAAAACTGGGTATCACATGTTAGGTGATTCCTCATATCACATGTTAAGTGATATGTAAAACTTGGTATCACATGTTAGGTGATACTTCATATCATGAATTATGTGATATATGATACTCTATATCACAAGTTAGGTGATACTTCATATCACAATTTATGTGATATGTAATTACTTAATATCCATATGATAGACAACATGAGATGTAGTGTCATTAGACACACCATGGATATTTATGAGCTATGGTGAACATCATGTGACTTGATATTCTTGCATATACCATATCTCCTCATATCACAGTGGGGTGATATCTTCTCTCTTTTAAAATTAATGATTTATTACCTTGATGGATTTTATCTTCTCTAGCTAAGAGGGAGTGCTGATGTTTTGTATGGCTATAGTTAGGGTCATATGTATTGATAAGGGAGACCACAACACATTCTATTTGATCATCCTTCCTGGCTAGGAGGGAGTGTTAATGTTTTTTGGCTTCAGTCATATGATCACTTGGAATACATATAAGACTTAGATATTGATTAATAATATATATATATATATATATATATATATATATATATATATATATATATATATATATATATATATATATATATATATATATATATATATATATATATATATATATATATATATATATATATATATATATATATATATATATATATATATCTGTGTGTGTGTGTGTTATATTATTATTAATATATATTATTCTAATATATGATTGATTAATGAAACATTATAATATGAATAGACATGTCCCATGAAGGGACATGTCTCTCATAGCCTCATTACCAATATAAATAAGAGAGATTGTTGGATTTGAAAAACACATACCGTATACAATATAGGCAGAGCTATTACATTTGCAATGATCTTAAAATCTAAACAAAATCCCTATAGACATTTGAAGAATGTTGAGGAGGTCATAGCCAAAGATAGTGCTAGTCTTGACAGTATAATGGACAGTTGTGAATCATCTTCAAAAACTATGGGAGAGATAGATAAGAAGACATCCAGGCTACTGGAGAAAATATGAGTACTAGAAATGGAGAAAGGGAGAGTTGCAGACATATTTGGCTCATTAAGAAGTCTATTGACTCCCAAGCTCTCAATATTGGAGACTCATCTCTCTAAGATGATAAAGGTTGAAAGCTCAATGTCAGTATCTACTCTCACTGAGCATAAGGCAGCAAAGACAACATCATCTACACTCAATGGATTAATCCATGTCAGTGAACTACTGATAAGTTCATGAATTGAGGAAGTTAAGACCTTGGAAATCTCCTTCCAAGATGTCTTAAATCTAGTAAGTAAGCACTAAACCATTTGTGCTTAATTCTTACAATTTTGTGCATCCCTTTGTCATTAATGTCAAAGGGAGAGGAAGTAAAAGGAAAAATGAGGAAGAGAAAGAGAAAGAGATAAGAAGAGTTATGTGTTGAAAAGAAAGTAAAAGAAAAGATGTAGAAAACAAAAACAATATATAGAAAAGAGGAAAAGGAAAAGGAAGAAAGTTGTATTGTAACACTTAGCTATTTTTCTAAGTGTTGCCATTAATGCCAAAGGGAGAGATTTTTAGCATGTGATATTTCAGAGTACTAGGAATCACTTAAGGGTTGTCATTCATGGAAACACTTATGTTAGAGTGATCGCATGTGGTGGAGATTGCCACCAGAGTCACAGTCATGAAAATGACTAAGTCCAGAATCAGGATAACAGGGTACAATGCCACAATTTTGGATAGAGATGAAGATAGACAAGGTATTATGGCTTGCAAAGTTAAATAGAGGTATTTTGATATATTCACATGCTTTAGTTAAGATCGCATAATTTTTGGTTACCATATTTGTGAGATACAGTGTTTGGAAGATATGCGAAGATAGTAAAATAGTATAACAGGGTACATGAATAGTTGTGAAGTTTAAGGAAGGAAAAGTGAATATGGTAACATGCTAAGATAGGTGAATAAAGTATATTTCTGACTCTTTGGTATTATAAGAGATTCAAATCCATAGATAACATTTTCATGAGTTATTATTATGTTTTTCATTATAATTGGGAAGCCGACTAGAAGGCTAATTTTGTATAAGTATAGATTGGTTTTGTGAATGTGAATGATGATGAAAATGTTGCAGTAAGTTTGTGAATGTAAAAGTAGAGATCAAATGCGATATCATTAAAAGGTTGAGCTACAATTGGAACTATCTAAGAAACATAAGTGCTTGTATTGTTCCCCTTTTGAGAACTACTTTTGAGACAAAGTATTGATTGTAAGAGTAGTGTGCTCACCACCTTTAATCAGGTGTTTTGTATACCCCTAACAAGGTTTTGTATTCCTCTAACAAGGAAAGGTACTATGTAACAATTAGCTCCTAACAGGGCTAGATCTCCTAACATGGATATTAGACTTTAGTGCATATTTGTGGGTACCATCCCCACCGGGGTTTTCCCTTTGGCCAGGGTTTCCTTGAGAAAAAATCATGGTGTCATAAGTAATGTGTTATGCTTATATTTTATTTTCATTTCTACATTACTTTGGACTATTTGTAATTGTTTAAAGTTGAAATCAAAGTTTTGTACTACTAATTCACCCCCTCTCAGTATTACCTAATCCTAACACTACAACAATAGACATAACCTTATATAAGTCTATGATTGGTAAAATCATATATCTTACTCAATCTAGACCTAATATTTCTAATGCAATTGGTATAGTTGGAAGATTTGCAACAAAACCTAAACAAAGTCATCTTATTTGAAAGGAACTATAGACTATGCTTTATGGTATCCTAATTCAGAAAATGTAGAACTTCATGTGTATACATATGCAGATTGGGCAAGTTGCATGGATGATAGAAAGAGTACCTCAAGAGGAGTAGTATTTCTTGGAGATAGACTTGTCACTTGTACAAGCAAGAAGAAGAATTATATTTCTCAGTCCACAACAAAAGCAGAGTATGTAGCGGCAACATTAAATTGTTCTACTATTGTGTGGAATAAGAAGATGATAAAGGATTTTGGAATTCAAATTGATTATCCTATTTTTATTCATTGTGATAACACTAGCACTATCAATATGGCAAAGAACCATGTGATGCATGCAAAGACAAAACACATTGAGATAAAATATCACTTCCAAAGAGAGAAAATTGTAGAGAAAGAAGTAAAATTATATTGTGTGAGCACTAAAGATCAGCTAGTAGACATATTCACAAAGCCTTTACCAAAGGATACATTTGAGTATCCAGGGAGAAGCTGGGAGTAATTCTCTTCCTTGAATCTGATTAGAGTTTACAGGAGTGCATCAGTCCACAGTGACTAATGAATGGTTGACTACTCTAGTTCAGGAGTAGTACCAATGCTTATTTGTTTTGGCACCCTTTTCCATTGATGTCAAAGGGGGAGTGAGTATATAGTCATGAAAAAAAAATAGTTGTTTTATTCTAAAAAGGGGGAGTGAGTATTTAGCAAGAAGAAATAAAATAGTAAGGGGGAGTATACAACAAGGAGATATTGCATTTGATATTCAGAGCATTCAATAGTAGATGGAGGATTCATCCTTGGGGGAACTTTTTTGAGGAAATGGACAATGTTATAAAATAATTGTACATTTGGATTGGTAGTGTTTTTCATTCCATATGTTGCCATCAATGCCAAAGGGGGAGATTGTTGGAGATTTTCCAGCAAGCCAGTGTTGACTATATATTTGTCATTGATGACAACATATGGTAAGCATCATGTGTGGAAGCATGATGGAGAGAGCCTTGAGCATATGATTACTAGATATGTTATCAACATGATATCATAGATGCAAAATTTGATTATGAGTGAAGACAATAATACAGTTGTTTGTATCAGTATTGTTCCTGATAGGTCCTAGGAAGATTTTTGTATCTGATTTGTAGTATGGTTGTGATGGAGCCTTGTACATTTATATTTATGTTGTAGACATGTTAGTGAAGCTATGTTCATGGATGGAGAGTCAGTTGTGTAGTACATGTGGTGTCATGATGTTTCTAGTTGACAGTTTCCCAAGTTTATCTAATGCAACCAACATTGTTTTTATTGTTGTAGTAGTTGCGCCTATCATTTTGATATGCATGTTTGGATTAGTGTTTGGAGAAGATTTAAGAATGTTTGGTTAATATTTCATAATGTATTTTAGCATGAGAAGAAAGTATCAGTTAATTTAGTAGAGTTGACAGTGTGAAGCGACACATCTACTCATATGGAGTTGCGCGGTCTAATTTGTGTTGTGTGCTTAGTATAGCTATTGGATATATTTTTGGAGAGTTATATCTTTTCTCTAAAATTATTTCAAGGAATTTCTAATAGGCTGACTTGATTATATCATTTGGAGAAAGATACTTATAGCTAGTCAGTTGTGATCACTAAGTATGGCAGATAGTTGAAAGAGAAAAGAAAACCAGAAGGTGCAAAGTATTGAGCCATCAGTAAAAGGTATATGTGACTAATAAGGAAGTGTATGCTATTCATTATAACTGATCCGGATAGTAGGTCTAACTCAAAGCTCACCAAGATTGAGATATAGTGTGTATTTTTTAAGTAGAAGGTTGTAGGCTTCACCCCTTTGAACAGTGTGCTCCCAGACAGTGTGTCCTCACCCCTAACAGGGTTAATTATAAAAGACTCCTAACACGGTTTGACCTTTGACCAGGTCACTATACTTAATGCATTGTAAAGATCAACTCCTAATAGGGTTGTAAGATCTTCTAATAGGGATCATTATACACTAGTGTAGTTTATAGTGGGTGCTAATTCCCACCGGGATTTTTACCTATTTCGGTTTCCCCGTAACCAAAATATTGGTGTTGTGTTCAAGTGTTCTTTCATTGTGTTTATGCTTAAATTTTAAGTATACTTAATTGGATAAAGAATTTAATCTTGTAGATAACTGATTCACCACCACCCCCCCCCCCCCCCCTCTCAGTTATCTCTTGGGACTATTCCTAATAGTTCTTCCCCTATCCAATGTTCATTAAGGAAAGATGCATGCTGCATCAATTCAAGAACTCATTAGAAGATCTATTTTGTGATTTGATGCTAGTATTCACTCTTTTGGTGAAGCATGAAGTTTTGAAAAATAATTTAATGACTGTAATGGAAAATCTATACATTTGAGGTATAATCTAAGAATTTTATGTTTCTTTGGCATTGTTGTCAAAGAGGGAGAATATATCAAAGATGGAGATGGTCAATTGATGTAAAAGAAAAGTTTACTGAAAGAGGGAGAATAGTACTTGATGCCATTATTGCAGGGAGATGTCTACTCAAAGAAGAATAATGTTGTTGAGGGAATCAGAAAAGAGGAACCATACTAAAGAATGCTACTGATAGAAAAAAGAGAGACAAATTATAGATTGAAGATTAAGAAGAGAAGTTACTAGTCAGAGGGAGTACAAAATATGAGTGACAGTGAAGTGTACCATCATCACTTGAACACTGAATTTGTTAGTTTTTCCATCAATGACAAAGAGTGAGATTGCTACTATAATTGATAGTAATATTGAAGATTGATTATTTGATGTAGGTAATGATGAATATCAACCAATATAAGATGAATACATGATAGTAGAAAGGTTGGATCATTTATTTTCTTTTCATTAATGTCAAAAAATTGATTTCTAGTTTATATCATGTTTCCATATCATTCAGTAATGATATAAGGTGAATGAGTTAAGGATAAGAAGAAATGATATGTTTTGAAGTTGAAGAAATTAATTGGGAAACTGATACAGATCAGACAATGATTAGATTATGTTGATATAATTTTTTTCTATGTAACGTATGATTATGTTAAGTTGGTAAAGCATGGTGATAAATATTTTTCATTTTGGTAAGTTAATTTATTTTGGCTACCGAGCAAAAAGTGTCACTTGGTAAGGTAAAGGTAAAAAGGAAGCTCACTCAGTAAAGAGGAAGTAACTGAAGACACTGAACATGAAGGAAAGGTTTAGGCACCAAGTGAAGTTAACCAAAATTCAAATGAAGGACACCAAGAAAGGAAGAAATATTAAATAAGGTTTGAATCGATACCTTAATGATTAGCTATGATGAGATGGATGATCATAATGATGAGGAAAGTTAGTTACAAGAGATCTAGAGAAAGTAAAATTCAATGTTAAGATCTATGATAAGATCTAAGCAGCAAAAGAGATGGAATACGTTCCTAGAAAAGTTCAAGTTCCTAGGAAAAAAGAAAATGTGTTACTGAGATCTAGATTTGAGATATAATAAATTGGATGGTTAATATTGATCAAAGAAAAATGTAATAGATGAGATTAAGAGGAAAACGTAGTCTATATAAATGATGATCTTGTATAAAAAAGGGTTGACAAACTAAATAGTTGAAGGGTTACCGACTATTGTAGTGAAGAAGGACCAGAGAGATTCTGAGTGGAAAAGAAGGATTTTATGAATTGTTAATGCCAGTGGATAATGAAGAATTGAAGTAAAGAGAGAAGTACGCAAAAATATATGATTCACAAAAGATAGTTGTAAATCTACAGGTCATTTTATTCACTCTTTCTTACTAGCATTTGTAATAGAGAAATCTCTTAACAGAGTGGACCTAACATTATTATTCTAAAATCATTGAAAAAGGTGACATTCTAAAGAGTGTTTAAAGTCATCTAACAAGGCCACTCCTAATATGGTAAAGATCCCAACATATTCAAGAGGTAAATCCCTTGACTGGGTCAAGCCTAACAGTGTGTATTATAATCTTGAACCAGATTGGCTCTTAACCAAGCATACTTTAGAAGAGTGGGTGTTTCATAGTTGAATAACACTAGCCAACAACTAGAATTTCAAAATAGAAAGGTGAAAATTAATGGTGTTGATGGAGATTTGATTGGAACGGGTGAAAAATCTAAAGGTACATTATTTTATCTTGATACTACTGTAAAGAGTTTCTCATTTGTTAAACTTGAAGATGTATGGCTATGGTATAAATGACTCTGTCATGTAGATTTTGATAACATGATTAAGGTGAGAAAAAATAATAGAGTTAGAGGTCTACCAAAATTAAGAAAACTTTATAAAGTGATGTTTAAGGAATGTCAAATTGGTAAGATGACCAAATAAAGTTTCTCAAGCAAGTCTTACTCATCTAGTGATATTTGGAATTAGTTCATACTGACCTATGTGGTCCTATGACAATTAAAATCTATTATGGAGATCAATATTTCATTTTCTTTGTTGATGATTATTCAAAAATAATGTCAGTTATGTTTCTAAAAGAAAATTCTAGTGCATTCCAAATGTTCAAGTGGTATAAAGCTAGAGGTGAAAAAGAAACAGATAAACAAATGAAATGTTTAAGATTAGATAGAGGAGGTGAATTTATCTTTGGTGGATTTACTATCTTCTGTAATGAAAATGGAATCAAAAGATAAGTATTTGCACTCGTGAGTGACAATTCCCACAATAGTTTTTCCCAAAGCTGAGTTTCCACACTAAATATCAAGGTGTTACATGTTGTGAATGTTTTGTATGAATGCTTTACTAATTATTGCATTATTGGACTTAGATTTTTAGCTACTCCCTAAGTTTATCTTAAGGGAGGCTAAAAATGTTATTTAATTTAATTAATTTAAATATATTGATTAATTAATTCATTTATCTTTTTCTATTTTCACTTAAGTTAAATTTAAGAATCCTTTTCAGGCATTTAATAATTCTTTTATTTTATGCATGTGTCCTTTAGGGTTTGCATTAGAGTTTCTGATCTCTTTTATTAATAATTGATCTCATTGTAACAATTCATCTTGATTAATTCAATTATTATTTATCCATTTGATTCCAATTTGTGATCTTTCTTGTTTGAGGATTTTCTCTTGTACAAGGCAAGTTATTTGCATGGATGTGATTATTGGGCTTATGGGGATTCATCAATATTGAATTCTAACATATACTACATTCTTTAACTGGTCTTGATTAGAATTGAAGTACCATATAATTAAATTTAATGACTACATATAGGCCCACTTACAAATTATTATATGTCAAAATTGTTAAGATATTACAATTTATGTATATGTAAAAAAATATAGATGGTATAATATATTGCTCTTTTCTCATTGATGTTTTATATTTCTAAAGTTTATTCAAGATGTCAAAATGTTTCCACTACAAAACTATAATAGATATCTTGAGTGTAATAAATGTTGAACAATAACTAAAAAAAGTAGAAAATAAATTATAATTTTTTTTATTAATGACAATTGGTTTAAAAAGATGATGTAACAATTGAAATTATAAATAGACAATATAAAAATTTAAAAAAAAAATATGAATTGGGATAGATAATACATTTTTTTAATAATAGTTTTATTTAAAATATAATAATTCCTAAGAAAATAAAAAATTATAGTATGATATTGATTTATGTATATTTATGTCAAAATAGTATTAATTGAAATAGTCATTTGATTTATTTATGTTTATATTTATGAAATTTATCAAAAAGATGTTGGCATAACTGATGCTAAATGATGCAGTGATGGTAACTGACTTTCAGAGCTATAATGATATAGATTTAATTGCATGATGATCATTTATTGGGTTGTCATTGATGTCAAGTATTAACCTAATGTTCCTAGTATGTTGCTAAGTATAAGTATGATGATCAAGGTGTTGTAGTAAGTTTCAGTTGTAGCAATTCTTAGGAGAGACTTGGGAATGTCTCTAAATGTAAAATGCATGACTGCTACTAATGATGTAGACTGGTAAGAAATTTTTGATCGAATGAAGGATGACTGAGGAATTTCTAGAATAGTTAGTGATAGGCAATAGGTTATTTGGTTGGTTTGTCAAATATTTGTTGTTTTTTGTGGTGCAGTTATAAGATAGTGTGTAAAATAGTGTGTGGAAGCTATGGTTGCAATCACAATATATTTGAGTGATCATTGTAAAGGATAGAGGACTGGTGAGAAAGTTAGGGATGTTACAAGTTGAAGTGTTTTTGTTCTTGAGCCAAAATTGATGAATCTTTGCTATGTGATCAGTGTAGAGGTTACAGAGAATTTAGTCGAGTAAGTCATGATTTGGTTATGTGTCTTAATGATTGGAGGGGATGATTTGGCATCACATTTCTCAATGCTAGCATGCGGAGAAGATTCTCAAGGAAGAAAGTATCTGGGAAAAAAATGTTTTTCCCCATGACACAAAATTCTATGTAAAATCATTGTATTGGTTGAAACGGTCTTGGAAAATTATTTTGTACATTTAATTTTGTATTGTGGCATGTTAATTTTGAGCAAGATCTTGAAAATTAAATTTTAGGGATTGCATAAGGCCATGGAAGACTCTAGATCTTGATGAATAATATTTAAGTGATGAAGTTGGAAGTTTTGTGTGTGTTGATCATGTGTTGGACAAGTTTAGTGGAAATTGCAAGTTGTGATCAAGCAAGGATAGAGTTAGTTGTACTATAAAGATATTTTGTGCTTCAATGGATCTAATCAATAAGAGGTAGTGATATTTCACATATCATTCTCTTTATTGGTCCCTAACAATTACAACATTCAAAATCCCTTAATCAAGTGGATCCTAACAGGTTCCTATTCTAAATCGTCTAACAAGGTGGAACATTAAGTTGTGTTTAAAGTCCTCTAGCAGGGCTACTCTTAATAGGGTAATGTTCCTAAAAGGCCTAAGGTAAATACCTTAACTAGGTAGCACCTAATAGTGCTTTTGTAAACTCCTAATAGGGTTAAGCTCCTCACAAGGCATACTTTAGAAGAGTACATTTAGTGTGTACTAATCTCCACCATAGTTTTTTCCAAATTTGAATTTCCACAAGATAAATTTCTATACCAAGTGTTTCATTGTTATGTGAATGTTCTTATGGTTATATATGTATTTTTCAAGAAAAGTTGGGTGAACCACTAATATTATATTAAAATAAATTAGGTTCAAAGGCTCGTCTAGGAAAGAATGAGTAAGAAAACCCAAAATCCTTGTCTGAATACAATATATAGAAGAGAAATCAACCCAAAGAGAAGGCCCTATAAGACTACCCCTATCCAAATACTATTAGAATAGATATGTCATTTATATCTCCAAACATATACTTGGAGGAAAATACACTGTTGTAGATACAAATCCTTATATAGGTAATAAAAAAAGAACCCAAAATCATATAAAAAACACAAGATTTCCATCATCAAAGATTAAATAGTTGGACTCTTCCAATCAGTCATATTGAAGTCCCAATTCCCAAATATCATATAATGCATTCATATATCCCCCATAGGGGAATCATAGAAGTACCATTAGCTATGAATAATCCCATCAAAATATTCTTGAAGTACCAAAAATTGTCATTCCATCCCATAATGCATCAATATACACCAAAAATGAGGCAACCCATACTCCAAAAATAATGAATGCACCTTGCCACCTTGAACACCTATTCCCAATAGAAAATCACTGCTGCATAACAATAGGATCGACATCACCTTTCTCGTAAACATCACCTACCACCATATCACTCCAACCCTACTAACCTTATGGCCCTGATGCTACATCGTCCACCCACACATGAACATTTTGTCTGTCAACCATAGGTTGTACATTTAATTTTAGCAGCGCCTCTTGTGGAGCACATTGACCAATTCTAGTACTATCTACATGTGAGCCTAAAATCTAGGACTACTATTTTCCATCTCAAGAATATCCAATAAGGAACCCACTTTTTTTTGAATACGATAAAAATCTCCACCCAAATCCATTCTATAATTATCAAGGGCATGTTGATATGTCAAATATTCTACCTATCCAATGCATGTTTGACTTTTTCATAAACAAGCATATGCATGTGACTAGCTAAGATTAGTTGCCTGGGAAATAAACCCCCAAGAAATGAAGAACTATCCCACAGCCTATAACTCTAAACATCTCTTTTATATTTGATTTCATTTAAGAACCTTGACAAGATGACCTTATGGTAAACAATATCCAACAAGGAGGTAGATTGCAACATGTCCATAGCATTTGATAAGAAAAAAGATAGAATTTGAGATAGATATATGCACCTCTTTGCTTGGGGAAAAATAATTTCATCTCCAATGAAGATCTTAATGGATCAATGAATGTGGATGTTGTGGATATTAAAAATTTTCTCCAAAGAATAATCATCGATGTGAGTAGAGTAAGCAATCTCCAAATCTTCTACAACTAAATAAACTCTACAATTCTATGGCAGATATTCCCAATGGTATAGACTACAATTATTGCATATTAGATTGGAATACAACTCCATATCAAACAACTACCACTCCCCAGAAGAAAAAACAACTTTCTTCAAAACTTTGGCCTAGGGCTGATGAAAAAAAAACTTCTTCGTTTGAGGCTTTTAAATTAAGAGGACCTAAATAATTAAGAGTTGAATTAAGTACATATACACATGTAAACAAAAGAGGAAAAAATTATATAGTACCACCTTTTAAATGAAGTGACATTTACATTGACATGGACAAAGTTAAATTCAACTCCATATCCAACAACTACCACTCTCCAGAAACAAACACAACTTGCTTCAAAACTTTGGGCCATGGCTAATGAAAACAAAACTTCATCATTTGAGGATTTCAAATTAAGAAGACCCAAATAATTAAGAGTCAAATTAAGTACATATAGACATGTAAAAGGAAGAGGAAATCATTATATAGTACCACCTATTAAATAAAGTCACATTGACATAAATATGTATCATGCAAAAAGATTAGAAATCTAAAACTTTCCATCCGATCCGATTAATTCATAAATGCTCATGGGTACTAGCATGGTATCAAGAATGCCAACACAAACTAAATTATACTGATCATAAAATAAATCCTTCCAAATACCTCACCACTATACCATTATGATCTCGAACATGTGAATTCATCATAGCAGGGTGATGTCATCATCAAGGGATCATATCCTCCAATGAAGAATTAAAGAAAATCTTCCACACTTAAGTAAAGTCTATGTGCCATTGAGTGGGTTAAGACTTCCAATTTATTATTAGAAAATATGACATGGACAAAGTTAAATTAATTCAATGAAATATTCTTCTAAACCCAAACTTACCCACAATATCACTACAAAACCACAATTTGTTAGATTGATGTGTCATCCATACACACAACCTCCCAAGAAAAAAATTCTTTTAAGAGCAGGAAATCATTAAAAATTTGATATGGATTTCTCAATTCAAAATTAAACTCATCACATCCCATGTTAGCAAGATAGGCTACTAACATGTTACCTTCTTTGAGTGTATGTGAGAAGAAAATTTCATCAAAGGAGTCAACCAAATCCCAAACTTGATGCATGATGTACAAAATCTTCCAATTTGATGATTTTCATGAAATATAGGAATCAATAACCACCAAAAAATCCTCTTCAATTTGAATGTAATAAATCCCACACTTCTTTGGTAAAACTAAACCTACAAACAGGGCCTGAGCTTTAGCCAAATTGTTTGCCACTCATGGAAAAGGTGCAGCCTTAATTGCTTTGACATGCACCTTCCAATCTCTAATACACACACCAAATCCTGATTTTCTTGGGTTCCCTCTAGAAGATCTATCAAAATTGAGCTTCAAAAATTTCTTACCAGGAGGTAGCCATCCAATAAGTGATCTATCAACCTGATGAATACACTTCCAGTTTGGAGAAGATCCAGTGCGGATAATAATATGTTTCCATTCCTTTTCTATATCCCTATCCCAAATGGAAAAGTAATAATTACATTTGACCAAAGAGAGATTCAAATTAACTATTTCAGACATAGTTCTCTCTAGTCCCTCAAGAATAATGGCCAGAGAGGATAATTCCTACCTAAAAATCCTTTTCCTTTCTCTCCCACAAAATTTCACATAGAACTGAAGCAAGTGTACATTTCCAAAGAAAAGAAAAGAAATAACGTGCATTGAGAACAAACCATGATTCAAAAAGGTCCCATTGTTGGCATAACTGCATAGGTGTTGGCATAACATGTTGAAGGAGATTTCTATTGGTAAGAACATGATTAGTATACATGATAATCATTTATATTTTTTTTCATTGATGTCAAACTATTTGGCATGATTTTTTGACTTGTTACCATATCTATCAGAAGTTAAGTAAGGTTCTTATGGGGTAACTTTTATGACTAAAAATGGTCGATAGGTGAATGATGGGTATCATAAGAAGTTAAGATAAATAATTCTATTCATAAATATATTAGATAGTTATGATTAAAGGTGAAGGTGATTTTATTAAGGTACCTATGATCTGAATTATGAAATCAGATTACAATATCTGGTGTGATACCTGTAGTATTGTTAAATTCAATATTAAAAAACTAAGAATAACAACAAGATTGCAAGCCAAAAAGTAGCTCTATTTCATTCACAACCTCAAGTTTATACAAACTATGAAGGATATCAAGGGTCACCAAAATCCCTTCTAAATGAAATGAATAGTCCATAATGTTTATTACAAAATAAAAAAAATAAAAACCCAAACTTCAAAAACTATTTTGAGGTTTATGCCTACTTGTAGAAGGCATAAGTTTGTACACATAGCTTGAAAAAGAATGCCGCTTACATCGTTGCAAAGATAATCCAATTATCTAGAAAAAAAATTTAGGAGTACAAGACTCCTTAGAAGAAGATGGGCCTAGAAATTCTTCAAAGACCTCCAAAACTATAAATTACTAAAACCTATCAAATACTGAAATTGTTTTTCCAGCCTCTATTGAATCATCATCAATCCTGTCCTAACCAACCTACCAGTAAATTATTGTCTTATCGGTAAACTGAATAAATATTTATTAGTACAAAGGAAGACTTATCAGAGATAGTCAAAATCTAAAGATAAGTGAAGAATAGATGATGAATTAAGAAAGTGGTATGACTCGAAGACAATCTTAAAGAAAAAGGTGATGACACAAAGATTGAGGTAAAGAATATTGAGGAGGTTTCTACAAGAAGAAAATGGTTTATCATCTATCAAAGCTGGCAAGGATGTAAAGAAAATAAATATAGATGGTTAGATCAGATATGAAAGATGTTGGATTATGAAGGGGGGGTGAATCAATAATCCTTGATTCTATGTACCTTAAAAAAGCTTCTCTGATTAACTTGGTTAAACATAATTTACTATTTACTGAAAACAATAAATAAAATTTAACAATCAATAAATCAAACACATAAATCATTTGTCACATATAACATCATTATTTAACGTGGAATTCCAACTTTGGGAAAAATCAATGTGGGAATTGTCAACCACTAAAAAAAATATTCATCTAAAGTACGCTCGATTAAAAGCCAATCTAGTTAAAAATTACAATACACATTGCAAGGTGTGCCCTAGTCAGGGGACTTACCTTAGATCTCTTAGGATCTTCACCCTATTAGGAGTGACTAGGTTAAAGGGCTTCAAGCACTCTTTAGAATGTTACCTTTTGAAAGGATTTTACAATAAGAGTTTTAGGTCCACCCGGTTAAGATATTTCTCTATTACAAATGTTAATAAGAAATAGTAAATAGTTTGAACTATAAATTCACAACTATCATTTATGCACTCTTATATCTTCACTTCAATCCTTCACTTTCCAATAGCTTCAACACTTCATAAAATCTTTCTTTACTCACTCGGAATCCACCTTTTCCTTCTTCACTGCATATTTTGGTGACTTATCAACTCTTCAATTTTATAGAAATTTTTTCATACAAATCCATCCTTTATATGGGCATGTTTTTTCTCTTAATCTCCTCTATTATTTTTTCCTTTTATTAATCTCAGCCATCGAATTCATTTTACAAACTTATACATTGAATCTCGATCTCGGTAACATGTTTTCTCATCACCTAGGGACTTGAACTTTCTTGAAACTTTTTCCTTCTCTTTTTACCATTTAGATCTAAGCCATAGATCATCATCATGAATTTTTTGGATTGTAGATCTCTTCACTAACTTTCCTTATCATCATGATCTTCCATCTCATCATAGCTAATCATTAAATGTCATTTTGATCCTTGTATTTAATCCATGTTCCTTGCTCAGTGGCTTATCCTAGATTTAGGTTAACTTTTCTCGATGTCTAAAACTTTCATCTTAGTGTCTTGAGTTCATTTTCCTTTACGAAAATGTTCCTTCTTTTACCGAATGACTTTTCCTTCTCTTACCGAATGACTTTTCCTTCTCGGTAGCCAAACCTATTTTCTTACCAGCTTGACTAATCTTCTTTACCATTCTTTACCGATTTGATATAATCATATGCTAGGTATAAAATAATTATATCAATATAACCTTAATATTTTTTATCTCTATCAGTCACCCAATTAAGTTCTTCAACTTCATAACATCTCATTTATTTTTCTCCTTAACTCATTCACACTTATATCATACTCCAAATGATATGGGAACACAATAAAAACCAAATATCAATTGCTTGACATCAATGAAAAGATAATAACTGATCTAACCTTTATACTATCATGTATTCCTCTAGTCTTGGTCAATCTTCATCATCATCATCATCAGTTATAGTATTAATCTCCCTCTTTGGCATTGATGGAAATACACTAACAATCTTCAGTGTTCAATTAATGATGGTAACACTTCATTGACATTCATGTACTCCCTCTGAGCTATAAATTATCCTTTTTGGTACACGATCTTCTTATATACATATTCTCCCACTTTCACTATTCAATCTTTTCCATCAATAGCTATTCTTTAACTATTCCTTTTGGACAACTTCTTTTTCTGATCTTCTCACTCTATGAAACATAATTAATACCCCCCCTCTGCAATATTAGTACATTTGTAATATTCTCCCTCTTTGACAATAATTCCAAAGACACATTTTCCTAAAAACATTTATCAGATAGTAAATTATACCTCAAATGTATAAATTTCTCATTGTAGACATAAACATCTTTTCACAACTTCAGGCTTTACCCAAAGAGTGACCAATAGAATCAACTCACAAGATAGATATTCTAATGAATACTTTAATTGATGTAGCATACATCTTTCCTTAGTGAATATTAGATAGGGGAAGAACCCCTAACTTACATCGGAGATACTCAAAACCATCCTTTGGTAGTGTTTTGGTAAATATATCAGCTATCTATTCCTTTCAATTCACATACTCCAATATCACATGCTTATCTTTAACTTGTTCTCTAAAGTAATGATATGTGATAGAATTGTTCTTTGTCTTGGAATTCATCACTAGATTATCTGATATCTTTATAGCACTAGTATTATCATAGAAAATATTAATTGAATCTTTGATCTATTCTTGCATACCATCAAGTAATTTTTTGATCCACACTATATTTGAACAATTCATAGCTGCAACAATATACTTAGCTTTGATAGTAGACTGTGAAATATAGCTTTGTTTCTTGCTTAACCATGTCACTAACCTTTCTCCTAAAAAGAAAGCTCGACCACATGTTCTTTTTCTATCATCAATATTTTGAGCCCAATCATCATCAGTATACACCTTGAGATCAAAATTTCATCCTTTTGTGTATAGAAAACCAAAATTTTTAGTCCCTTTCAGATATCTAAACATTATTTTCTGTAATACCCCTCTGACCCTAATATAAGTTTTGTTTTTTTGAAAGAATTAAGATCTTTAGATGTTTTCTTACAGCTTAAGTTGTACATGATACTTGTTTGATCTATTCCTATAGTTTGTTTATAATAATTTCATAAGCTAGTACTCAATGATTCTAATATTAGACATACTATCTAAAGGTATCATTTTTGTATGTATTTATCTCCATGTATGTAATGAGTACCTTCAAGACCTTTATGAACATAGTTAGGATGTTATATGATATGTACTTGATAGATATATATAAGTGGTTATTTATATTTTCTTCTATTAAGGTTACTTTGGATGAATCTTGTATCTCACTTGATGATTTGATTATGTTGATTTATTATTAGTATTGATAAGAGACTAACACAATGCTTGAGATTCTAACCTTCATTATGATGATGCTACATGCTTTGAGTGTATATATATACATGATGTGTTTTCATGATTCAGGATGAAGTTGTAGTTACTCACATCGCTGAGGTCCACATGATGTATCGATCCTGGTCATCTGTCTGCAATGTTTTCTTTTATATGTATATCCGTGCATATGTATTTCTTCTTTGTGATGCAGGCTTGCAGGTACCAGGCATCAACTTCACCTGGCTTCATAGGTTTGAGCATGCCCTCAAATCCTTGATGGTTTTTGTTATGGAGATAGTACTAAGGCCCCTACATGAGTCTTCCTTTGACATTATTCCAATTTGGGAATATTAGGGTTCCTTCTTTGTCAGTCAACCTTTGGGTCAAAAACCCAGATCCAATGCACCCAGTTGGGCATGGTTGTAGTTAGTGCCTTGTGGCCACTTGAAATCATTTGGTTGTATGATTTTCTTACTTATTTTATTTATTTCTCCTTCTCGGTATGATTCTTAGTTAATCTTTCTATGTTGTGTTTTAGGAGTTTGGCTTGACTTTCCTTGTTGACTTTGGTTGACCTTGTTTGATCTTATGGTTTTCTCGATATGTTTCATAGATGATTTGTATGGCCTCTTTGGATGATTAGATTTATTTTGAGGCATGTGATTTTATTCTACCTCAGTGATTATATCCTATAGTAATTATAAATAGGTAATAATATTGTGAGCTATTACTTCATAATCTTATAGATTATAGTGTTTGGTATTTGGCATGTATCTATATAAATATAAATATATATATATAGAAATATATATATGGGTGCACACATATATGTATTTATATATATATAATTTATATGTGATTATATGTTAATTATTGTAGATATTGTTGATGGTGTATATTTTGGGATTAATGTAAAGTATAATATTATTAATAATTAAATATTAAATAATGCGAGGTATATTATTCTCAATTGTTAACTATTAAGAATGAGGATACGTTATATATATATATATATAGATATTGATGTAATTAATGATGGCATATGCATATATGTTAGGATAATATTACATATGTGTATGAATGAATACAAATAATTTTTTATTGTATATTTGAGTAATATAGTTGTATGATATTAAGTTATTTTATAATACCCTTTAGTTAAGAGTTAGTTGGGAGTTGGTTACTTTTCCTCTCAACCTTTGGAAATCTATTTATATGCACTAATTTCTCATTTGAAGAGAGGAGATTTTGGGGCTGAATCATTGAGGAGAGGATGGCCTTACTTTTCATGGAAATTTTGGAGAGAAAACTTGGAGATGTGAGGGAGAGTTTGTAAGCATATGTCTTTAAGAATTTTTGGTTATCTTTGCTTTTGGGAGAGACACATTTTTGTGAAAATTTCAGTAGTTGAGAGAGGGATTCTTTTCTATGGAATTATTTCTTTCTTTCATGGAGATTTCTAAAAGTGGATAGGGTTTGAAGGATGCATCTCAAGTTTGGATTTGTCTTCTCTTTTGTTTCCTTCCTTCTTCGATTCAACCTTCGTAGGACATGAGGTATGGATTGAATATTTTAGTTACTTTATGTCTCTAATAGATTATGAATCTATTTATATATTATCATTATTTATTATATCTTTAATTTTCATTTCTATGGTTATTTTAAAGTTTTGATTTTTTGTTTGTAAGAATTGGCATGTGTTTTCCTATGGTTTTTAGCAACCTATTTTTGGAGATCTATTATTATAATAATTTAAATTGCATCTAGGGTTTTACTAAATTAATATTCTAGAATTAAAATTCACATATCTCAAATGGGTATCTCTCTGATTTTATTTTTAGGGTCGAATTAATGCCTTATTTTTGACATTTTGGCAGACTATGCCTGTCCATTCTTGATTCTGAATTTTCTGTCAAATGTATTCATATGTTACAGGCTGATGTGATCATATAAAAGTCTGAATTTGATATCAAATATTATCCTAAGTCTTATATTTCATTTAAAATTGGTTTGGTGAATTTTAATTATGTTTTGTGAAAATTACAACCGTTTTAGTGAAGGCAGGTCTGAACCCTAACCAGAATTTTTTGTTTTAAACCAGAAGTCATAACTTTCTTTCCTACTGTTGGATCTTCCTAAAAATAAAATTGAGAGTCCATAATTATGTTATCTAAATCTCCAATAAAGTGATTTCCTTTATTATTTTTTTTGTGGAAGATATGGATGACTGTTCTATGATGACTATTCTTTGCATTTAATCCTTGCTTGAAATAATTCAGTTTAAGAACATCATTAAGTTTTAAGGTTTTGTATGGTTACCAGAGGCTATTAGAATTTTTTTTTCATTAATTGGATCTATCTATACTCTGAATATGTTTATAATATCACTTGGATGTCTTCATATATGTTTGGAACATTCTGAATGCCATATTGGGTTTAAGGTTGTCAAGTGGACTAGGGACAACATATGTTTTCCTAAACTCAATCATATGTTGTTATAGAGTTGATATGAATTCTTGATGATGAATCTATTATGTTCTTATGATCTTTATATGTATGTTAGGGAACCTAAGTACACTAGGTGAGTGGCTCATAGTGATGGGCCGGGGCCCTAAGTGGCTAGTACCAGGATAACCTACTATGAGTTATTTAATCAAGTGATAACCTAAATAAATGAATTGGGAATGGGAGATTATTGGAATGGGAAATTACACACTAATCAAGATTAATTGTGCCTCACCCATGCCTTTAGTGCTAGTAAAGACTAAGGATGGGAGTGGGAGAAGGTACCTATGCGTAGGTATGACTGAATGACCTTGTCTATACGAGAGGCATTCGGTTCCGCATGTGCCTACTCAGAGGCCGGGGCTTCAAGTGGCTAGTACTAGGACAACCCAAGGGATGAGGGCTATGTGATGAAACTGACCTAGCTTGTAGCTTAAAGTCTCTACCAAATTTGATCATGCCTCTAGTTGTCCTTGTGGTCTTCTTGTCTTTTCTTTTGTGTTGTGACTTTGGGGAAATTTTATCACCACCTTAGGAATTTCCTAGTTGTTACCTCTTGTATGGGCCTTTGGTTCTATCTCCTAGCTCAAGGGAGTGGGCCTATTGGTTCCACGTGGTTGGGTGGTTAATATTTATATCAAGGTATTTATCATGATTCTTTGGATGATCCTAGCACATATTCCTTTCTAGATCTGCAATTGAAGATTTCTTATTGGATATTTTAATATATTGAGATGTACTTATGTATTTGTATTCATATAATTTTTAATCTCCTAAAAGGAGTCTTGTAGTATTGATGTAATCTCAATTCAAAGCAATGCATAAGGGAATGGGTACTTCTAGGTAAAAGAAAGGGAAAAGAATGTGGAATATTGGACATGTTACTAGCATTAAAAGAAAGTGTTTATGTTATTTCTCTTATCCTCTTATGTTGTCCATGTGTAAAGGAAATAATCTTAAATATAGTTATATATAATGATGTATCACAACAATAATGTATTTTCTCTTGATGAAAGAATCCAAGGAAATTATTGAGAAATGATAGATTAGTGATTGGAATTATTAACAATGAATGGTTATGAAACAATGAAATAAAACAATAATTTGATTTTAATGTTAATACTTGGTTCATGTTAATGAAGTACCTAGGATGATGCCTACCTTAATGAATATTAATCTCTTACCTAAATTATTAGAGAAAAGTGATATAAAGGATAGTAGATGTAGATGAAATCAATATGAATTTATGGAATGAGTTGATAAAAGGAATAATGATGTTGGATGATTAACTTATGTTTAATAAAAGAAATAAGTTAGGGACATTTAACTTGATGCATTAAAATGAACGTAGATCTTTTAAGCTCATGATTCCATGAATATCTTATGCATGTAAATGGTTTAAATGATGTTGCTTTAGTAGCGACATGAGGGGACCCGTGAGGACTTAAGTTGTATAAATATTACATTCAAGTAGTAGAAAATTATTTCTTCTTTTAGAAATATGAAGTGTAATGATGAATATTATTCTAGTTAAAATTAAAAAAGGAAATTTACTACTTACATTTTATAAAGGTTTATGTCTTGTCCTCTTGGGTTTCCTGGTGGGGCGTTACATCTTCACTGCAGACATGTGTGTCTCCTTTGGATTGGCAAAAAACATTGCCACAATACCTGATCAATGTGCAATATAAGGACTACTATGTACAACATATTGTAGTTGACCAATCATGGATCAGTAAAGTGTTTCATTCACTTCCTTTGTCTCATCTTCCTTTCATAATTTACAACCACTAGACATTGGTATTCCAACCAGTTTTGATTCTTCCATATTAAATGTCTTTAGGATCTCCTTGATAAGTTTGACTGTGTTATGTAGATCCCATCTTTAACTTATTTAATTTGAATTCCATTAAATAATTTAATCTCTCCTATCATAGACATCTCAAATTCCTTTCTCATTTCTTTAGTAAATTATTTAGACATTGATTCATTTCCTCAAAATAAAATATCATCAACAAAAATTTAATTAATCAAAATCCTATCAATACTATCACATTTAAAATACAAGTTGTTGTTATCACATGTCATTTGAAATCCAGTCTTGATTATATATAAGAGTTTAATCTTTCATACTATGCACAAGGTTCTTTCTTTAAACAACAGAAAGCCTTGTGCAATTTTCACACTATATTCTTGTTAGAATCGTCAATAAATCCATCAAGTTTTTCAATGTAAACCTCCTATTCAAGAATTCCATTTAAAAATGTAGACTTAACATCCATCAAATAAACTTTGAATCCTTTCTAGGAAGCATATGCAAGTAATATCCTTACACCTTCTAATCTAGCAACAAGGGAAAATGTCTCACCATGGTCAATACCTTCTTCTTATGCATACCCTTTGTAGACTAATCTTTCTTTATTTCTGATCACATCTCCTTTCTCATTGACTTTATTCCTAAAAATACACTTTGTTCCAATCACATTCTTATCCTTAGGTATTAGTACTAATGACCAAGTTTTGTTCTTTTCAATCTAATCAATTTATTCTTTCATTGCTTTAAACCAATCTTCATTTCTAGGTGCATCCTTAACTAATCTTGCCTCAAACTCAAAAATAAAACATGTATTATCCTTCAAATTACTTATTTTCATGACTCTTGCATTTTTGTCTCTAATAATCTTTCTCGGTGAGTGGTGCCTTCTCACATATTTTGCTAATATAGGGTCGATAGCCTATTCATTAGGATTTTCATCTCTTAGTGGAGGATCGTCTTGCTCCTTGGTTTTTATTAGGAATAGTCCCAAGAGATAACTAAGAGGTAGGGGGAGTGGGGGGGGGGGGGGGGGGGGGCGTGAATCAATTATCTACAATATTCAATTCTTTATCCAATTAAGTATAAAATAACATTAAGCATAAAAACAATACGAGAACACTTAACACAACACCACAATTTTGGTTACGGGGAAATTCAAATAGGTAAAAACCCTAGTGGGAATTAGCACCCACTATAAATTGTACTACAGTATTATGATCCTTGTTAGAAGTGTTAGGAATAGTCCCAAGAGATAACTGAGAGGGAGGGTGGATCAGTTATCTACAAGATTCAATTATTTATCCAATTAAGTATATAAGAACATTAAGCATAAAAAAATGAATGAACACTTAACACAACACCATAATTTTGGTTATGGGGAAACCCAAATGGGTAAAATCCTTGGTGGGAATTGACACCCACTAAAAACTACACTAGTGTACTATGATCCATGTTAGAAGATCTTACAACCCTATTAGTAGTTGATCTTTACAATCCAATAATTATAGTGACGTGGTCAAGGGTTGGACCCTATTAGGAGTCTTTTACAATTAACCCTATTAGGGGTGAGGACACACTAAGATCACACTACTCAAAGGGGTGAAGGCTACAACCTTTTGATTAACAAATATATATACAATATTTGGATCTTGGTGAACTACACATAGACCTACTATCTAGATCAGTTTGAATGAATAGCATATACTCTTTACTTGGTCACATAGACTTTCTTCTGATGGCTCAACACTTCGTACTTTCTACTCTGCTCTTTTCTTTCAACTCTGAACCATGCCTTAGCAATCATAAATGACTACCTATAAATATATTTCCTCCAAATGATAGTCAACCTATTAGAACCGTCTTGAAATCATATTAACCAAACATTGTTAACTCTCCTCTTAACATAAATCCAAGCACGCATGCCATGGTGATAGGTGCAACTACCAAAATCTTATAAACACTATCGAATCTCATAGATAAACTTAGGAAACTGTAACTATCAATTTGGAGACTTCATAACTCAACCTGTACTGCATATCTGACTCAAGGCTCTACTACAACCGTACAGCTAATCACATACATAATTGTTCCTAGAACTTGTTAGGAACACTCACTGATATACACAACTATATTACTGTCTTTACTCAGAATCAACCTCTTGTTGGAAATATTCAAGAATTAACCAAGTTACTGAGAGGGGAGGGGTGAATCAGTAACTCCAAATTTTCTTCCTATTTTAACATGTATTTTACTTTTTAATCTTTGCATACAGAAAGCATGAAACTTGAAAGCATTCACAATAATGACACAAAGATTTGGTTACCCAGAAACCTTCCAAAAGAAAGTAAAACTGGGGTGGGGATGAAACCCACAAAGCTTTAATACTGCAGAATAAAGTTGGCAGGTTAAGGCTTACAATTTGATCACTTCTGATGATCTGCCCTGTTAGGAGCAATAAGGATTGCTAAATCCACCCTGTTAAAGGATTTACAAACATACAGTGAAGTATGCACTTGGTAAAGAGATTTATACAAAGACTGTTAAGTCTACCCGGTAAAAGGATTTAGTACTGATTCACCTGTTAGAATGAAACAATAGATCTCTGCTTTGCAACTGGATTGCTGATTGAGATTCGCTGATGTACTGATCACCTTCTGTGATGAATTTGTCTTTGCTGAACCTTATACTTCTGAAGCCTTCTGCAATTCGCTTATCTCTGCCTTTCTTTTTCTTTCACATATATTCTACTTGATTATTTTTCATCTTTTTACAATATAGTTTATATACAAGTCTCAAACAATTAATTACAATTACAATTACACAGTCGGCTTGACAAATAAACATAAGTGCTACTAAGTCGGCCCAAATATGGTTACTCGGTTCCTTCAAACTGACTCGGTGACTTTCTGATACTCGGCGTCCACTGCATTACTCGGCATCATCATGCACTCGGTAGAAGTGAAGGCACGGTTCATACTGATCACTCGGTAGGTATTGAACTCGGTAAGCATTGGTGACTCGGTAGACAAGATGTTACTCGGTTTACATTGTCCTGATCGGTTTGTACTAACTTGCTCGGTTTCCACTGTCTGCTCGGTTTGCACTGTCTGCTCGGTTTGCACTGTCTGCTCGGTTTGCACTGTCTGCTCGGTTTTCACTGTCTGCTCGGTTTGCATTGTCTGCTCGGTTTGCACTGTCTGCTCGGTTTGCACTGTCTGCTCAGTTTGCACTGTCTGCTCGATTTCCATCCAGAATGCAAATAAGTGTTGTCACTAGTGGCAATACTGCTTAATGCCAACAATCTCCCCCTTTGGCATTAGTGACAAAAACACTTATTGGCCAAAATTTATATACACGAATCATACTGAGTTTTATTTTGATTTTTCAAAATTTGTCTTTGTTATAGGGCTTTATACATTGTTTCCCCCTTTCAATGTGCTAACTATTTCTTATACAAATCTATACAGTATACATATCTCTCCTTCTATACATATCTCCCCCTTTTTGACGATAATGCCAAAGGTGCATATACAAGTTATTTACAGAGAGAATCCAAAATTTGATAAGAAATCAGAATGTACCTTCATTATTAGTGCCAGGGTTCTGTCCCAACTTTCTTGCAGGATTTTACATGTTTGTATAGCAATTTGGACTTCTGCAGAGAGTTCAATCATGTGATCTGCTATAGAGAACTGATTGTCATGAATCAATGTTCTGGAATGTTCAATGTGCTTATACATTGTATTCATGATGGGAAGGATCATGTGTTGGATGTCTAGCAGTGTGGACCGGATCCTTGAGTCTTCTTTCAATAGATCAGACTGCATATTGGATAGATGTGAAATTTTCATGTGATGAGCAGAGCTTGAACTTGGTTCAAGTTGCAGCTTCTGTATGCTAATCTTCATATCCTCATCCATTTTATTCATTTTATCTTTGACATCCTTTGTGAACTCGACAAAATTGCATAGTCTGGCCAAAAGAGAGGTAGCATTCGAATAAATAGACTCTATGTTAGACAAAACTGAAGACAATTCTACTTGGTTAATAGCTATGTGCTGAGCAATGTGCTCAAGCACTTTATTGTTGAATCTCTTCTCGGCTCTTTCAACTAACTTTTCTGTCCCGGATGAGTCCTCATTGTATTTCTCAACTGCCTCTGCTAATTGTAACAAAACATGCTGGGAGGAGTCTACTTTAATGCCTAATGCATCAGACAAAATGTCCTTAGCATCTTTGATGATTTGATACTCTTTATCTCTCTCCTCCTTAAGCTTCTTTTGTTTTTCTTTCCTTTGGAGGATCTCACCTATATTCTGCATCTGGTCTGCTGAGAGATTTGCAAAATCTAATGTAGGAATCTCTATCTCTTCATCTAGGTCTATATCCTCAACTATATTTTTACCCAAAAATTTTATACTCGGTAGAGCCTTAGGCTTATCTGTACTTAATGCTCTTGTAGTAGTGACAGTAGATAAAGTAGGGCTAGCTATTGACACTGGTATACTTTCTATTAGAGAACTTAAAATATTTACACTTGATGATTCAAAAGCTAGAAAACTTACTGGTACAGGAGACTGCAGCTCGGTAGAAGAAATGGTAGCTGCCTCTGATGTTGCTAGGGATGATTGGACAAATGTGGAAGTTGTCACAACCATGCTTGAAGGTGTCTCTGGGCTGGATGAAGAGATTTTCACTGGAGAGGTAGGAAGGGATGCAATGACTTCTGCTGCTATCCTTACAGTATCATCTACCTCGGTATCTTCTTCTTGTTCATCGCTGTCATCTTCAATATCCTTTATTATTACAGTTTCAATGCTCGGTTGGTGAAGGTGGTATATGTTCTTCCATGTGGCTTTTGCAGCCTTCACAACCGATTCAATATTTTTGATCAAAATCAAACAAGTATTGAACTTCAATGTCATTTTATTTTCATTTTCTTTTAGTGCCTTCTTTACTTCATCATTGTTCAAGCTCGGCATCAACTGTCTCAGATTTTGATCATATATGTCTATCACAGTTTGCCTTGCATTGCTCCATCTCATTCTTATTGGATTCAATAGAACTGCTGGAATCTGTGGGGTAATTTCTTCAGGAGAGTATTTCCACTGTCCCATCTTCTCAACAACAGCATCTTCTATTTCCTTCTGTTCTGCTTCCGATCTGGTTTCATATTTCAAGGATTTTATGTTACTTACTCCAGATCCTGATCCATCTCTGAAGAGTTTGAGCTTTTCTTGAAGGGTTAGAGGAGGCCTTTTGAATATTATGTCTTTATCTTCCTTTTCTGCCTTGCCTCTTGTATTTCTCCTTGTAAACATAGCAGTGGGAGGCACAGATGCCTTAGTGATAAAAACTTTTCCTTTCTTCTTTGCAGGTTCTGGTTCCTCTGTTTTCTCATCCTTTTCCTCTTCTTTTTCACCTATTTCTTCTTTCTCCTCGGTTATCATTTGCATTTTAGCTATCCTTTTCTTTCCTTTGTTTACCGCCTGTGGAAGCTTTATGCTTAGTTCAATTCTCATCTTAGCTTCATCATATGTTCCAAAATATGGGGCTTTGGGATTGACAGGCTGATTTAGAAGTGCTTCAATAATGTTCTTGGTTTCATCAATATTTACCTCATAAGGAAGAGGTTTTACATATACAGTTCTTGGTTTAACTGCTTGAATATACACATTATCACAATCTACCATAAAACAGATGTCATCTTTGTAATCTTCCACCAACTTCTGTGGAATCCGGAATCTGTCATTCATTTTCTCTTTGAAAGACTCAAAATAATTATCCATGATGCTTTCAAAGTTTTCACCCATTTCTGCGATGTATTCATTAATTTCATAAAGTACTAGCACATCTTTTCTCCATACAACTTTTCCTTTAGAAGGGAAGAATTTCTGAACATAGAAGAATAAACAGACTAACAAGGATCCAAACTTACATGGATTGTTTTTGGAAGTTTTGATGCTTTCCATGTTCTTGTTGAACTGTTTCAACAATAAGTTTGCTAGGTCAAATGTCAAGTTGTTTTTGACCACTTTGTATGCTAGGTCAACAGCTTCACATGAGACACTGTTCTGTCGACTAGAACTGTAAATCTTGTGTGCAATGATATGTGTACCAAACTTCAGTTCGGCGTCAGTAATGCTGCTAACCTTCATGCCTCTACCATCCCACTAAGCTAGGGTTTTCTTCTCTAGTTCCGTCCGACCTAGGGTTTTGGTAGTTTTAGCTTTGTTCAACATGGGAAGACCGGTGATTTGTTGAATCATTTTCTTTGTGATCTCAATAGGTTGCTCAAGCCAAATCTTGCCATCGTGTACTCGGCTGAGATGTACCTAACCCATTTATCTTGAAAGTTTCGAGGAAGATGTGCAATGTGGACTAAACCCTTATCTTCCAGATGTTTGTGCTCGGGTTTCAAAGTACCATCCACACATAGTTCCTCACGCACAATGTCTAGTTCTAGGTTTCCCATTTCTTGAATAGAACAGTTAAAATGATTACGGATATCATTGATAAGCAGTACCTTAAGAGGAATCTGAGATTGAGCTCCGTTCGGATCTAGGGCTACTGCAATAGCGGGCACGATCTTAAAATCTGGTGCTTTCCACTCCCCTTGGACTAACATATCTGATCCTTTCTTCGCTGAAGTGCTGGATGATGCCATGGTAGCTCACAGAAAATTCCTTTCGCAAGAGTATTAAATCGTCGGGTTGCCCTTGAAGTTTTCTGCTCTCAAAGTGCTTACAGATTCGCGGTGAAGAATGAGTTTGATTACTTGCTTTTTGTTTACAATACTATCATTAATGCTTATTTCAAATTAGGGTTGGAATTCTGACAGACTGTCACCCACCAAGAATTAATTTCTCAGAAAAGACTTCGCAACTCGGTGAACTTTGAGAATTCATAATGCTCCGACCTCGCTCGGTAAAGACAGGTACCGACCTTGCTCGGTGAAGACTATACCGACCTCCCTGTGATCTCACTGCATCTTGCATGCTGATTTAGACTTTTCTTTTAATTTCAGTTCTGGAACTGCTTGAGATTGATCTTTGAGAGTACAGTTCCAGTGCTTCCTTGGAAATTTAGTTTGAGTCGATAGAGCCATCCATTCCATTACTTGGACTGGATTGCTCGGTAGCTTTAGGAATCCATTTTTGTCTTACCTGTTTCCTGACCTTAGTTGCTTCATTCTTCTTTCCTTCTTCAATTTCACTAGCATTCATGCAGTTTCTGGCTATGTGACCGAGTTTAGTGCATTTGAAACATCTTATGGTAGTGTCTCTTTTCCTTAGATGATGTTTTATGCAATTCATGCCAATGTGTCCATATTCTCCACAGTAATGACATCTACACCAGGTGTTGTAGTCCCATCCAAACATTGCTTTCACAATTTGTTCTGCTGGATTAAATGTCTTGGATCTGCACTCGGATGCCTTGTGACCTTGTTTGTTGCACTTGTGACAATTACCTCAGAATCTAGGTTTTTCCCTGCATTCATTTGCTTTATGACCAGGTTGATTGCAGCTATAACATTTTCCATTGAATTCTGCTTTTTCATTGTTCCAACATTTATTTGAAGTATGTCCTATTTTACCACAATGATTACAAGTAGGTTTTTGATTTCTTTGAGTACCTTGCTTAGAGGATTCACCTTCTTCTTTGTATCCAAGTCCTGCTTTTCCTTTTTGCCTATGAAGATTTCGTTCATACAGCTGATTCAAGTCTTCTTGACTTTTCAGCATTCCTTCATTGATTTGTTTTTCAGCGTTTAGGTCATCCATCAATCTTAGATTGATTTCCTTTTCAGATCTTAGTTCTTCTCTTGTGTTTTCTACTTCTGAACTTAGATTTAGAATTTCTTCATTTGTATGAGAGATCTGATCAATTAGATTTTCTAGCTGAAGGGTTTTGTTTTGGACTTCAATGTTTCTTCCATCTAATTCATCTTTCAACTTGTTTCTTTGTTCCAAGATCTCACAGAATCTTGTAGAGTGTAGTTCTTGTTCTCTTTTCAATTTTCTCACTTCTTCCTGCAGAGACCCATTCTTTTCTAGGAGTTCTTTGATAGCATTGTTTGCTTCATCTGAGTTATTTGAGGGAAGAAGATCTTCAATCTTTTCTTCAATGTAATTATGATCATTCATCTAATTTGCAAGTTCCTTCCTTCTTCTTAGGGATTGGGAAAGATGTTCTTTTGCTTCTTTGAGTTTAGCTATGGCCATTTCCAGATCTAGCTTTTCATTTTCAATCACCTTGTTCAGTTTGAATACCTCCATTGTCCTGGATCTTTGCTCAAGCTAGTTAGGCTTTGTCTTGAGAACCAATGCAGCTCTGATACCAATTGTTGGAAATATTCAGGAATTAACCAAGTTACTGAGAGGGGAGGGGTGAATCAGTAACTCCAAATTTTCTTCCTATTTTAACATGTATTTTACTTTTTAATCTTTGCATACAGAAAGCATGAAACTTGAAAGCATTCACAATAATGACACAAAGATTTGGTTACCCAGAAACCTTCCAAAAGAAAGTAAAACTGGGGTGGGGATGAAACCCACAAAGCTTTAATACTGCAGAATAAAGTTGGCCCTTTAAGGCTTACAATTTGATCACTTCTGATGATCTGCCCTGTTAGGAGCAATAAGGATTGCTAAATCCACCCTGTTAAAGGATTTACAAACATACAGTGAAGTATGCACTCGGTAAAGAGATTTATACAAAGACTGTTAAGTCTACCCGGTAAAAGGATTTAGTACTGATTCACCTGTTAGAATGAAACAGTAGATCTCTGCTTTGCAACTGGATTGCTGATTGAGATTCGCTGATGTACTGATCACCTTCTGTGATGAATTTGTCTTTGCTGAACCTTATACTTCTGAAGCCTTCTACAATTCACTTATCTCTACCTTTCTTTTTCTTTCACATATATTCTACTTGATTATTTTTCATCTTTTTACAATATAGTTTATATACAAGTCTCAAAAAATTAATTACAATTACAATTACACAGTCGGCTTGACAAATAAACATAAGTGCTACTAAGTCGGCCCAAATATGGTTACTCGGTTCCTTCAAACTGACTCGGTGACTTTCTGATACTCGGTGTCCACTGCATTACTCGGCATCGTCATGCACTCGGTAGAAGTGAAGGCACGGTTCATACTGATCACTCGGTAGGTATTGAACTCGGTAAGCATTGGTGACTCAGTAGACAAGATGTTACTCGGTTTACATTGTCCTGATCGGTTTGTACTAACTTGCTCGGTTTCCACTATCTGCTCGGTTTGCACTGTCTGCTCGGTTTGCACTGTCTGCTCAATTTGCACTGTCTACTCGGTTTGCACTGTCTGCTCGGTTTTCACTGTCTGCTCGGTTTGCATTGTCTGCTCGGTTTGCACTATCTGCTCGGTTTGCACTGTCTGCTCGGTTTGCACTGTCTACTCGGTTTCCATCCAGAATGCAAATAAGTGTTGTCACTAGTGGCAATACTGCTTAATGCCAACACCTCTTCGTCTATGATATCATGTTGATAACATATCCATGTAACATATTCTAAAGGCTCTCTTCATTAGGCTTCCATGCATGTTGCTTACCCTATGTTGTCATCAATGAAAAACATATAGTCAATAATCTGGCCTGCTGGAAAATCTCCAACAATCTCCCCCTTTGGCATTGATGGCAACATATGGAATGAAAAAAAGCACCAATCCAAATGATCAATTATTTTATAACATTCTCCATTTCCTCAACAAAAACTCCCCCAAGGAAGTATCCTCTAACTTCTTCAATATTCTTCAATATTCTCCATTTCCCCAACTGTACTGCTTCCCATGACTGTATTTTTACTCCCCCTTTCTACTTGTTTTTTATTATTACATATTCCTTCTTTTTATTTTTTTCATGACTATATATTACTCCCCTTTTGACATCAATGGCAAAGGGTGTCAAGAAAATTAAGCACCAGTACTACTCCTAAGGTAGATTAGTCAACCTTTCATCAGTCACTGAGGACTGATGTACTCCTGCTATCTCCAGTTAGATTCAGGGAAGGAAATTACTTCCAGCTTCTCCCTGAGATACTCAAAATTATCCTTAGGTAAAGGATTTATGAATATGTTTGCTAGCTGATCTTTTTTACTCACATAATCCACCACTACTTCTTTCTCTACAACTTTCTCTCTTAGGAAGTGATATTTTATCTCAATATGTTTTGCTTTTGCATGCATCACAAGGTTCTTTGACATATTGATAGTGCTAGTGTTATCACAATGAATAACAATAGGGTATTCAATTTGAATGCCAAAATATTTTATCATCTACTTGATCCACTCAATTGTAGAAAAATTCAATGCTGCTGTAACATATTCTACTTTAGCTGTTGACAAAGAGATACAATTTTACTTTTTACCTATCGAAATAACAAGTCTATCTCCAAGGAATAAAGCTCCTCCAGAGGTACTCTTTATATCATCCATGCATCCTGCCCAATCTACATCTATATATACATGAAGCTTTACATTCTCTAAATTGGGATACCATAAACCATAGTCTAAGGTTCCATTCAAGTATTTAAATATTCTTTATACTACCATGAGATAACTTTTCTTAGGTTCTTCTACAAATCTTCTAACAATACCAACTGCATTGGAAATGTCTGGTCTGGTTTGAGTAAGATATATAAGTTTTCTAATCATAGACTTATACAAAGTTATGTCTATTGCTAGTGAATCATCTTCTTTTGAAATCTTGCATCCTATTATCATAAGGGGTGCTTACTAGCTTACAATCATCCATCTTGAATGTCTTCAAGATATCTTTCACATACTTAGTCTGATTTATGAGTATACCTTTGTCTATCTGATGCACATTCAATCCCAAAAAGTACTTGATAGGACCAATCATGCTCATTTCAAATTCACTCTGCATCTCTTTAGAAAATTATGCACTAAGCTTATCATTACCACCAAATATAATGTCATCAACAAATATAGCAACTAATAATAGTCCTTCAGATGTGTCTGTTATGAATAAGCTACAATCTGTTGCTCCTTTCTTGAATCCAATATTAGTCAAGTAACCATCAAGTCTTTCATACCATGCTCTAGGGGCTTGCTTAAATCTATTGAGGGCTTTCTTCAATCTCCATACCATAGATCAGGTCTATCTGATAAGGTGAATCCTTCAGGCTGCTCTAGGTAAACTTCTTCCTTCAACCCTCCATTTAGGAATGCTGACTTAGCATCCATTTGATATACCTTAAAGTCTTTTTATGTAGCATAAGCTAGAAACAAATTTATGTCTTCCAATCTTCTTACAGGTGCAAATGTATCTGAATAATCAACTCCTTCTCTTTGTGCCTATGCTTTACATACTAATCTAGCTTTGTTTCTTACTAATGTTCCATCTTCATTCATCTTATTTTTGAATATCCACTTGGTTCCAATCACATTCTTATCATTATGCCTAGGGACCAATTCCCATGTATCATTCTTTATTATCTGATCTAGTTCTTCTTTCATTGCTTTATGCCAATCAGAATCATTACATGCATCTTCAACACTTAAGGGTTCAATTTGTGATAGTAAACATACCTCTTCATTTTCTATGGAACTTTTTTTTTTTTATCTTGTCATGAATTTACTGCTCTAATCTCTAATGATTTCTTTCTTTGAATGATATCTGGATATGAATTTTGAAACATTAGGAGTGACCTTCCCATCATATTTATGATATTCTTCTTCACTTGTTTCAAGGTCATTGAATAAAACATCAATGTTGTTGAACATTTCTTCAACAATTGCTTCACTACTGGTAGGTCTAGGTTCTTCTTCAATCATAGGTGCATAATCATGGTATCTCTCTTCATCACTTCTTGCATCAAACTTGCCAATTTCTTCATCTCTCTTGATGTAACACTTTCCTCCAAAGATTCTGAAGTATTTAACTATAGGTACATTCCAAAACCATAGCTCATAGGGTGTCTTGTCTACGCCTAGCCTCAATTGAATTTTATTAATAGTGTAGACTATTGTATTCACCACATCTCTCCAATAAGTGTGTGTGATCTTTCCTTCAATCATGATGGTGCATTTTGTGTCAAGAATGATCATATTCCTTCTCTCTACAATTCCATTCTACTAAGGGGTTCTAGGGGCACTTAGCTATCTCTTTATCCCATGTTATTCATAGTACTCAAAAAATCTATTAGAGGTGAATTATCCTCCTCTATCCAATCACAGACATTTAATCTTCAATCCAAAATCATTTTCAACCTTAGCTTTGAATATTTTGAATTTTTCAAATGCTTTTGATTTGTCTTTTAAGAATGCAACCCACATCATTCTAGAATAGTCATCAACAAATAAAATGAAATACCTTTCACCATAGTATGATCTTTTTGGAGCTGGTCCACATAGGTCTGTATGTATCAAATCTAACTTGTTCTCTATCAATTTGTTCTTTCTTCTGAATGAATTTCTTACATGATTTCCCATCACACATTCCCTACATATTGCATCAATTGGATTTGCAATGCTAGGAAGATCTCTTACTACCTTAACATTACTTATCTTTACTATGTTGTCAAAATTGATATGACTTAGTCTCTTATGCCATAGCCAACTGTCATCTACTTTAGCAATAAAACAACTTGCTTCTAGATTAAGCTAAAATATATTACCTTTATTTTTTAAACCTGATGCAACCATTTCTCCTTCCTTTTTGTCAATGATGCACTTGTTGTCTTTGAATTCCAATCGGTAACCTTTGTCAAGAAATTGTCCAACACTCAGTAGGTTATGCTAAAAACCATCAACATATAGAACATCATCAGTGCTATTGTTTCCATCCAAGGTAATGGCTCCTCTACCAATGATAGGTTTAGGATGTTGGAGATTTTCTAGAAAGCCAGTGTTGATTTTATGCTTTTCATTGATGACAACATATGGTAAGTAGCATGCATGGATGACTAATGTAGTAATCTTTGAGTATATATAGCATGGACATGTTATCATCATGATATCATGGATGTAGAGGTTAATTGTTAGTATAGACAATTATGTAGCATCTTGTGTTAGTAGTGTTCCTGACAGAGTTACAGGTAGTGTTCTATGAATGATTGTCCATACAGTTATCATGGAGCCTTGCACATTTGGATATATAATGGAGACATTTTACTATTTCTCCATTCATGGATGCAGAGTCTGATGTGTAGTAGAAGTGAAGTTATGTGGTCGCTATTCACTAGTTGCAGTTTCTTGTGTTTATCCAGAAGAGCCGATAGAGATTATATTGGTATAGGAGTTGCACCTATCATTTTGGTATGTGTGCTTGGATTCATGATTAGATAAGAGCTAAGAATGTTTGGTTAAGAGTGCATGATGTAATTTAGCTTGAGGGGGAAGTATCAATTAATTTGGTAAAGCTGACAATGTGTAGCATGCCTCTACACTTATTAATTTTGACATGTCCCAGTTTGTGTTGTGTGCTTAGTAGAGCCGACAGAGATGTTATTGGAGAGTTTTATTGTTTCTCTAATATGATTTCAAGGTATTTCTAACAAGTTAACTTGATTATATCATTTAGAGGAAAGATACTTATAGCCGATCATTTGTGATCGCTAGAAGTATGGCATAAAGATGAAAGATTAGAGAAGAGAAGAGAGTGTGAAGTATTGTGTCATCAAGAAGAGGTATATGTGATAGAGAGGATAGAGTGTGCTATTCATTGGAACTAATAAAGAAAATAGGTCTACCTTGTAGTTCACTAAGATCTAGATATAGTGTGTATCTGTTATTTAGAAGGTTGCAGCCTTCATCCCTTTGAGAAGTGAGCTCTTGGAAAGTGCATCCTCACCCCTAATAGGGTCAATCATAAAAGACTCCTAATAGGGTCTAACCTTTGACCAGGCCACTATACTTATTGCATTGTAAAGATCAACTCCTCACAAGGTTGTAAGATCTTCTAACAAGGATCATTATACACTAGTACAGTTTATTAGTGGGTATTAATTCCCACCAGGGATTTTACCTATTTGGGTTTCCTCATAACCAAAATATTGGTTTTTTTTTCAAGTGTTCTTTCATTATGTTTATGCTTAAAGTTTAAGTATACTTAATTGGATAAAGAATTGAAACTTGTAGATAACTGATTCACCCCCCCCCCCCCCCCTCTCAGTTATCGCTTGGGACTATTCCTAACAATTGGTATCAGAGCCAAGTTCCTCGGAGAGAAATTTTAATAGCTTGACGTTGATCAAATGGAATTATTTAGAAAATAAAGTCCTAAGTTTGATGGAGAGAACTATCCTGATTGGAAGAACAAAATGGTGATACATTTGCAGTGCATTACTTTTGAATTTTTGGAAGCGGCTGTCAAAGAAGTTAGGATCCCCTCTCTAGAAGATCTTGCAAAGGAAGATGTTACTAGCAAGAAAAAGGATTTGTTCCATCAGAATGCAATAGCTAAAGAGGCCCTTATCAACACCTTATTTGATAGTGAGTTTTCACAAATAAAGAAAGTAGACACAACCTACAAGATATGGAAGCACCAAGAAGACATGTTGGAAGGAGATACACAAGAAAAGAATGTGCATAGAAAGAAATGGAAGAAAAGATACAATGCATTAGAGATGCTTCCTGAAGAAAACATCAGAGCTTACAATAAAAGGGTTAATGAAGTAGTTGCTAGAATCAGGAACAATGGTGGAGAGATCTTGGAGGAAGACAATATGGATAAGTTGATGAATACTCTTACAGCAGAGTATGAATACAAGATCAACATCCTTGATGAGAACATGAAGCTTACAAAAAATTTCAAGAGAGAGACCTTGATCAGAAAAGTTTCATCTTTTGAGATTTCAAGATTGGAGACAGAGCCTAAAAATGAGACAACCTTTAAAGCATTAGTCCATGGTAAGAAATCTTTAAACACTTCTGGTAATTTTGATGATGAAGATGAAGGTAAAGAGATAGATGATATTATTTCTATGATTGCTAAGAAAGAATGAAAAGGAAAAGCAAAGTATGAAGGTTAGTTACCCTTTAAATGTTTCTCATGTAATAAGATTGGTCACTTTGTATCTAAGCTTCCTACAAGAGTGAAGAAATTCAGAACTAACTACAAGCCTAAGTATACAAAAGAATGTTACTATGCTGGTGATGGAATTTTTGATGATGATTCAATTAAAGATGAAATTGGATTCATTACTATTATGGAGAAGATGTTTGATGAGATGGATCATGAAGATGAGAAAAAGGAACAAGAGCTAGCATTGATATCATAAGCAAATATAAGGACAGATTGGATTATAGATAGCGGTTGTTCACATCACATGATAGGTGATAAAGATAGATTTGTTCATTTGGAAAAATACAAAGGTGGCATGGTTAGATTTGGAGATAACACTCCTAAACCTATCATTTGTAGAGGAGCTATCACATTGGAGGGAAAGAACAACACTGATGATGTTCTTAATGTAGATGGTTGCAGCATAACCTTCTTAGTGTTGGAAATTTTCTTGAAAAAGGTTATAGATTGGAGTTCAAAGACAACAAGTGCATCATTAACAACAAGGATGGTGTAATGATTGCATCAGGTTCAAAGACTAAAGGTAATATTTTTTAGCTTAATTCAGAAGAAAGTTGTTTTGTTTCTAAATTAGATGATAGTTGGCTATGGCATAAAAGACTATGTCATATCAATTTTGATAACATAGTAAAGATAATCAATGTAAAGGTAGTAAGAGATCTACCTAGCATAGCAAAGCCAGTTGATACTATTTTTAGAGAATGTGTTATGGGAATGCATGTGAGGAATTCATTCAAAAGCAAGTATAATTCAGAAGAGAAAAAATTGGATCTAATTCATACAGACCTATGTGAAACAACTCAAAAAAGATCATACTATGGTGAAAGGTATTTCATTATGTTTGTTGATGATTATTCTAGAATGATGTGGGTTGCATTCTTGAAAGATAAGTTGGAAGCATTTGAGAAGTTAAAAATATTCAAAGCTAAGTTTGAGAATGAATCTAGACTAAAGATAAAGTGTCTAAGATCAAATAGAGGAGGAGAATTCACCTCTGACAAATTCTATGAGTATTGTGAAGAACATAGCATAAAGAGACAATTGAGTGCACCTAGAACCCCTCAGTAGAATGGGATTGTGGAGAGAACAAATAGGATCATCCTTGATACAGTACACACCATCATGATTGAAGGAAAAGTTGCACACACCTATTGGAGAGATGCGGTCAATACAACAGTCTATACCATCAATAGAATACAATTGAGACCTAGTGCAGATAAGACACCTTATGAGCTATGGTTTGGTAATGTTCCCACAATAAAATACTTCAGAATCTTTGGAAGAAAGTGCTACATCAAGAGGGATGAACCAATAGGCAAGTTTGATGCAAGAAGCAATGAAGAAAGATATCATGATTATGCACCTATGATTGAAGAACCTAGTCCTTCCACTAGTGAAACAGTTGTTGAAGAAATGTTTGACAATATTGATTTATTATTCAATGACCCTGAAACAAGTGAAGAAGAAACTCAGAAGGAAGATGAGATAGTATCACCTAAATTTCCAAAGTTTACATCTAGATATCACTCTAAGGATGACATCATTGGTGATCAGAGCGACAAAGTCACACAAGATCAAAAGAAAAGAGTTAAGTAGGAAATGAAGCGGTATGTTTACTATCTTAGATTGAACCTTTAAGTATTGAAGATGCATGTAATGATTTAGATTGGCATGATGCTATGAAAGAAGAACTAGATCAGATTATTAAGAATGATACTTGGGAACTAGTCCCAAGACCTAGTGATAAGAATGTGATTGGAACAAAGTGGATATTCAGAAACAATATGAATGAAGATGGTATAGTAGTAAGGAATAAAGAAAGGTTATTATGTAAGGGATATGCACAAAGAGAAGGTATTGATTATTCAGACACATTTTCACCTGTGAGAAGATTAGAAGCCATTAAGTTGTTTCTAGCTTATGTAACTGATGTAGGAGCATCTTGGGTGTAAGAGCAATCTTGCATCACCCAAAAATATTTTTGTTTTTGTATTCAATAAGGGCTATCTTGTGAAGAGCCGCTATTTATGGAAACTTTCTATTTTTAGTAAGTTGGTCTTACGATCTCAGAATGTTCTAATTTTACATGTGGAGGTTCATCTCAATCATATCAGCCTGCCAGCAAAGTTTCATGGCTAGATCATGTCTAGTTTTGAAGATATTGCAGATTTTTGGTATTGGCAGTAGGGTACAGAAACTTCAAACTTAGTTTTGAAGGCTTTAGAGGCCTCGGATGAGGTTGAAAATTTGGGTGACGGGTGCTTTGCACAAGTCAAACCTGTAGAGCACTTTGTGGCATTTCCAAAATGGAGTTATAATAGTCAATCGGGTCAACTGATGATGACTTATGGTCTTCGGAAGTCAAGCCACCTGAAATGGTAGAAAATAATTTTCCTTCAAAATTTTTGTTCGGGTTTCAAAAGTTATTTTGAGCTGACTTTGATGTAATAAATTGGAAAATAAAATAATTCTAAGTTGGGTCGGCCCTTAGGGCTAAATTTCTAGAACCTTCTCGGGTGGTGGAAATTGCCTATATAAAGAAGGCCTGTAGTGTTGTCTAGGGCAATTCTGGGTAGTAGATCTGGGTATTGATTCAAGGCTTTGTCCTATAGAATATTGTAAGGAAATGCCCATGTGGCTTTGCATATTGTAATTATAAAAGTTTGTAATTCCACATTTGTGGAGATAATAAGAAGCCAATTTTCTATTCTTGCATATTATTGTTGTTGTTTCTCTATATCTGTTATGTGTTTTTGGTACTAAGGGGAGCACCCTTCATCAACAACATTCAAAAACTTCAAAGTTTATAAAATGGATGTTAAGTCGGCATTCTTAAATGGAGAGTTAAAGGAAGAAGTATACATTGAGCAGCTAGAAGGATTCACTTATCAGACAGGCCTGATATGGTATGTAGATTAAAGAAAGCCCTCTATGGAATTAAGCAAGCCCCTAGAGCTTGGTATGAGAGACTTGATGGATATCTAACAAAAATTGGATTCAAGAAAGAAGTAGCAGATTGTAATCTATTTATAAGAGAGACATCTAAAGGTTTACTACTTGTAGCTATATTTTTTAATGACATTATCTTTGGGGCTAATGAAAAACTTAGTGAAGAATTTTCTAAGGAGATGCATAGCGAGTTTGAGATGAGCATGATTGGACTTATCAAATACTTTTTGGGATTCAATGTGCAGTAGATAGAGAAAGGTATTTTCATTAATCAATCTAAGTATGTGAAAGAGATAGTGAAGAAGTTCAAGATGGATGATTGCAAGCCAGTGGGTACACCTATGATAAAAGGATGCAAACTTACAAAAGAAGATGATTCTCTAGTAGTAGATATAACATTGTAAAAATCTATGATTGGTAAACTCATATATCTTACTCAAACTAGACGTGATATTTCTAATGCAGTTGGCATAGTTGGAAGATTTGTAACAGAGCCTAAACAAAGTCACCTCATGGCAGTAAAGAGAATAGTCAAATATCTATAGAGTGTGATAGATTATGGTCAATGGTATCCTAATTCAGATAATGTTGAGATTCATGTATATACAAATGTAGACTGGGAAGGATGCATGGTTGATAGAAAGAGTACATCAGGAGGAGTAGTATTTCTTGGTGATAGACTAGAGTACATCAGGAGGAGCAGAGTATGTTGCAGCAGCCTTGAATTGTTCTACAATTGTTTGGATCAATTAGATGATAAAGGATTTTGGAATTTAGATTGATTATCCTATTGTTATTTATTTTGATAACACTAGCACTATCAACATGTCAAAGAATCATGTGATGCATGCAAAGACAAAACACATAGAGATTAAGTATCACTTCCTAAGAGAGAAAGTGGTAGAGAAAGAAGTCAAGTTTGACTATGTGAGTACAAAGGATTATCTAGCAGATATATTCACAAAGCCTTTACCAAAGGATACTTTTGAGTATCTCAGGGAGAAGCTGGGAGTAATTCCCTTCCCTGATTCTGATTAGAAAAAGTGGAGAGATCATCAATCCTCAGTGATTGATGGATGGTTGACTACTCTACTTCAAGAGTAGCACTGGTGCTTAAATGTTTGGTGCCCTTTTCCATTGATTTGAAAGGGGGAGTAGTATATAGTCATGAAAAAAAGTATTAAAGGGGGATTACATACAGAATTAAGGAGTAATATATAGTAGCAACGAGGAGTAGTATTTAGTCATGAAAGTAGTCCAATTGAGGAAATGGAAATGTTGTAATAGAATTTTTCATTTGGATTGGTGGCATTATTCATTCCATATGTTTCCATCAATACCAAAGGGGGAGATTGTTGGAGATTTTCCAACAATCTAGTGCTGACTGTATGTTTGTCATTGATGACAACATATGGTAAGTAGCATGCATGAAAGACTAATGTAGTAAGCTTTGAGTATATGTAACATGGACATGTTATCAACATGATATCATGGATGTAGAGGTTAATTGTTAGTACAACCAGTTATGTAGCAGCTTGTGTCAGCAAGGTTCCTGACAGAGTTACAGTCAATGATCTGTGAATGATTGTTTGTATAGTTATCATGGAGCCTTGCATGTTTGGATATATAATGGAGACATGTTATTGTTTCTCCATTCATGGATTCAGAGTTTGATGTGCACTAGAAGTGAAGTTATGCAGTCGCTATTCACCAGTTGTAGTTTCCTGTATTTATCTAGAAGAGCCAACAGAGATTATATTGGTATAGGATTTGCACCTATTATTCTGGTATATGTACTTGTATTAGTGATTATGGAAGACTTAATAATGTCTAGTTAAGAGAACATGATGTAATTCAACTTCAGGAGAAATTATTAGTTACTTTGGTAGAGATGACAGTGTGTAGTATATGCAATCTATCAATGTCTTCCTCGATGTCTTCCTCACTATGTCATGAATCTCTTTCATAGCATATGAAAATTCATCAGCATATCCACTTACTTTCACTCCATCTTTTAGATCTCTCAACTCATAGACACCTCTTAGATGTAGTCCATACACTATTTCAAATAGAATCTTCCCCGTGGATCTATTTATGGTGGCATTGTAGGCATATTCAGCTTGCCCAATCAACTGATCCCATTGATTTCTGTACTCCTTAGTCAAACATCTTAGAAGATTTCCAAGGCTTCTATTAACAAACTCAATCTAACCATTAGTTTGAGGATGGTAGGATGATCCAAAAGATAAGTTGGTGCCCAATCTTTGCCAAAGAGTCTTCCAAAAATGACTCATAAACTTAGTGTCCCTATCTAACACAATGCTAATAGGTAAGCCATGGATTCTCACAATTTCTTTGAAGAATAGAGAGGCTATTTGAGTAGCATCATTGGTGGCCTTGCATGGCACAAAGTGATCCATCTTACTAAACCTATCCACAATCACATATACACTATCCATGCCTTGTCTAGTCTTGGGTAACCCAAATACAAAATCCATGCTTAAACATTCCCATGGCCTAGTAGGAACAGGTAGTGGTTGATAAAGACCAGCATTTCTAGAAATTCCCTTGGCCTTTTGGCATACAGCACAACTTTCCACATACCTCCTAACATCAAGATTCATTCTAGGCCAATAGTAAAACCTTGAAACAAGGTCTTGAGTCTTAGTGATCCCAAAGTGACCACTCAAAGCACCATTATTCTTTTCTTGAATCAAATTCCCTCTAATAGAGCCTCTGGGAACCCATAATTGATTCTCCTTAAATAAGAGATCACTTTGCAAATTATATTCAACATATCTACTATGGAAATGATTCTTGTATTTAGCACATACCTTGTAAATGTTAGCAAAGTCCTCATCATCTGCATATAGATCCTTGAAATGATCTATCCCCATGCTTTTTAATTGGATTTCTTGGAGTGTGAGGGCTCTTCTTGACAATGCATCAACCACCTTGTATAGTACACCCTTCTTGTGATTGATATTGAAGGTGCAAGCTTATAGGTATTCAACCCACCTCATGTACTTATGACTCAAATTCTCTTGTGAATTTAGGAAACTAGGTGCTTGATTGTCTGAATACACAATGAATTCCTTGGGAAGCAAGTAATGCCTCCACTTTCTTAGAGCTTGGAAAAATGTATATATTTCTAGGTCATATGAGAAGTATTTCCTCTTAGCCTCACTCAACTTTTCAAAATGGAAAGCCACCAATCTGCCTTCTTGGCTTAGACAACCCCAATTGCTACATTGCTAGCATCACACCCAATGGTGAATAGCTTCTCAAAGCTTTGAAGCACTAAAATAGGTTGGGTAGCTATCTTTTCCTTCAACAACTCAAAGCTCTTATTAGCATCTTCATTCTAAACAAACTTGGTTTTCATTCCTCCTTTGATACTATCCAACATAGGAGCCCAAATTGCACTAAATTGCCTTATGAAATTTCTATAATATTGTGTAAGGCCATGAAAACTCCTTACCTCTATTTCTGTCCTCGAAGTAGTCCAATTCATGATAGCCTCCACTTTTATTTTCCATTTTTTAGATTGCCATGTGACAAGACAAACCCAAGGTACGCTAGCTCTATTTTGATGAACTCACACTTCTCTAAGTTGATCATCAACTTCTCCTCATGTAGCTTCTTGAAAACAATATCAATATGTTCTAAATGCTCACTCTTTGTCTTGCTAAAGATTAATATATCATCTAGATATACAACTACAAACTTTCCTATGTAGTCTTTGAGGACTTCATTCATGAGCCTCATGAATGTGGAGGGGGAATTTGACAAACAAAATGGCATGACAAGACATTCATACAACCCTTCATTGGTCTTGAAGGTTGTCTTCCACTCATCGCCTTTATGGATTCTTATTTGGTGATAGCCACTCCTCAAGTCTATCTTGTTATAGTACTTTGCTTCACCTAAATAGTCCATTAAGTCTTCAATCCTACGGATAGGGAACCTATACCTTATGGTTATCCTATTGATAGCCATTGAGTCACTACATAGCCTCCAAGTTCCTCCTTTCTTAGGTGCAAGTATGGTGTGTACAAAACATGGAATAATACTCTTCCTAATTAGGCATTGATCTAAGAGCTCTTGTATTTGTCTTCCTATTTCCTCATTTTGTTGAGGGGTCATTTTGTAAGAAGATTTGTTTGGTAGGGTGGCTCCTAGGATAAGGTCTATCCTTTGACTTATGGCTCTTTGAGGGGGTAAGGTTGATGGTTTTCCATCACTTAAAATGACTTGGTAAGTCTACAACATTCCTTGAATCTCCTTTGGTAATTCAATATTTTGGCTACCTTGCCTTCATCTCCATCTCTTGGTTTCAACACCAATGCATAGCCTATGCCATCACTCTCTTCCATGGTTTGAAAGAACCTTTTTTCACTCACCATAAGTACATTTGGAGTTGTTTTCTTTACTTCAGCATCCTCTAATAATGATTGTATTTTGAAGGTTACATTGTCCTTCTTGAAAGAATAAGAATTATTTCCCCCATCATGTATGGCTTGGTGGTCAAATTTCCATGGTCTACCTAGGAGCAAATGGCATGCATCCATAGGTAACACATCACATAAAACTTTGTCATTGTACCTTCCAATTGAGAACTCCACCCATGCTTGCTCATTCACTAACACATGTTGACCTTTATTGAGACAATTGACCTTGTAAGGATTGGTGTGTGGTATCCTTGTCAACTTCAACTTTCTGATTGCCTCCTATGACACGATATTGTTAGTAGAGCCTGAATCTATAAAGACCCTACATACCTTCCCTATAATCTTGCACTTAATCCTAAACAAAGACCTTCTTTGGCTTGGCTCTGCCTTCACCAGTTCCTTGATTAGAGTCCTCCTCATCATAAGGTTCTCTCCTTTTTCTAAATTCAATGGTACTTCAGCATGCTTGTCTACTACATTAGACTCATCTTGAACTAATTTAGTTCTCTCATCACCTCCTTGTGATGATCCACCTTTCTCTGGGCATCTATAGGTAGGTTGCCCCATTTGATTGCAATAGTAGCATGTCATATTGGAAAAGTAGTTACCTCTTCCTCCTTGTGATGAACTAATCCTTCCTCTAGAGCTAGAACCTCTTCCTCTACCACCTCTACTTGAGCTTCCTTCTTACTGCTCACTGAACTTTATCTCACCTTGAGCTCTTGAATCAGAACTTATTCCACCATAGTCACCTCTTTAGCCCCTACTATCCTTGCTCTTAGCTTTACCTTTAGAAGTTTCTTGATTCCTCTTTATTTTCTCCTCCATCTTCAAGGCCATTTGATAGCATTTCCTAATGGATTTGAAGTTCACTAGGCTCATATCTTCTTGAATTCACCATTTGAGGCCATCCAAGTATCTTGCAAGCTTGATGCTCTCTTCTTCAACTACCTTAGATCTCAAACATAGATTTTGAAACTCCTCAGTGTAGGCTTGGACATCTAGTTCCTTTTGCCTAAGATTGTGTCTTCTCCTATGAAGTTGAACTTCATAATCATCAGGAAGGTAGGTTTGCTTCACTTTGGATACCATGCCCTTCCATGTCAAAATAGGACCTTTTCCATCCTTTTCTCTCTCAGTTTGCACAAAATTTCACCAAGACCTGAACCTCTTAGTCTAGACTTGGCCGCCACAACTTTTTGTGCCTCAGAGATACCATCACATTCAAAATGGTTCTCAATGTTGCATATCCAATCCACTACTAAATCTGGATCCATTTGTCCACTAAATAGTGGCACACCTTCCAAAGCTTTTCCACTCAATGCTTTCAATGCTTTTAAGAATGGATCTTTAGGAAGAACATGTTCAAGTTTTGGTGCTTCCTCCTCCAACTCTAATTCCTTCTCCCTTACTTCTTTTTCTTCCTTTAGGTCAATCTTCTCTTTGACCTTATCTGATTTGTCTTGAACTTCACCCAAGAGCTGCTCCATTTGAGCTAGTCTTTGATGTAGGAGCATCCTGGGTGTAAGAGAAATCTTTCATCACCCAAAAATATTTTTTTATTTTTTTGTATTCAATAAGGGCTATCTTGTGCAGAGTTGCTATTTATGGAAACTTGCTATTTTTAGTAAGTTGGTCTTACGATCTCATAATGTTCTAATTTTACATGTGGAGGTTCATCTCAGTCATATCAGCCTGCCAGCAAAGTTTCATGGCTAGATTAGGTCTAGTTTTGAAGATATTGAAGATTTTTGGTATTGGCAGCAGGGTACAGAAACTTTGAACTTAGTTTTGAAGGCTTTAGAGGCCCCGGATGAGGTCAAAAAGTTGGTTGATAGGTGCTTTGCGCCAGTCAAGCCTGTAGAGCACTTTGTGGTGTTTCTGAAATGGGGTTATAATAGTCAATCGAGTCAACTGGCGATGACTTATGGTCTCCGAAAGTCGGGTCACCTAAAATGGCAGAAAATAATTTTCCTTCAAAATTTTTGTTTGGGTTTCAAAAGTTATTTTGAGCTGACTTTGATGTAATAAATTAAAAAATAAAATAATTCTAAGTTTGGTTGGCCCTTAGGGCTAAATTTTTGGAACCTTCTCGAGCGGTGCAAATTTCTTATATAAAGAAGGCCCGTAGTGTTGTCTAGGGCAGTTCTGGGTAGTAGATCTGGGTATTGATTCGAGGCTTTATCCTACAGAATATTGTAAGGGAATGCCCATGTGGCTTTGCATATTGTAATTCTGAAAGTTTGTAATTCCACATTTGTGGAGATAATAAGAAGCCAATTTTTTGTTCTTGCATATTATTGTTGTTGTTTCTCTATTTCTGTTATGTGTTTGTGGTATTAAGAGGAGCACCATTCATCAAGTGGTATCAGAGTAGGTTTTCTTGAGTGTGTAAATAGATCACCGACTGTGAGGTAGTTTGCACCAGGACCGTGGTTAGGGTTTCAGATCATGAAAATGCCTCCACGAAGAGAACGTGGTGGAAGAGCTAGTGCTATGACACCTGAGCTTAGAGAGCTACAGAGACAAGTGCAAGCATTGCAAGAAGAGATTCACAGAGGAATGAATCTTAATGTCAGAGATGAAAGAGAGGATGAAGCTGAAGAAGAATATCAAGAAAGAGAAGCTGAAATTGTGAACCAGGAGGAAGAAAGACTTTTTCAGGTGATTTCCAAGATTGGGAAAAGACCTAAGATTGAGGTTCCTACATTTTCTAGAAATCTTAACCTAGAGGAATTGATCGACTGGATTAATGAATGTGAGAAATATTTTGAGTATGAAGATGTTGAGGATCCTGATAGGGTCAAGTTTACGAAGGCCAGATTGAATGGTCATGTGAAGATCTAGTGGCAAGAATTTCAATTGGAGTGAAATAGAAGAGGGAAAGATAAAATAACAAGATGGGATCGGATGGTGGATAAATTAAAGTGACAGTTCATTCCTTTTGATTATGAGCTTGACCTACTAAAGAAAATGCAAAGTTTGAAGCAAGCAGGAAAATCTATTCAGGAGTATACAGAGGAGTTCTATCGACTCCTCATCAGAACAGGCCATGCAGAAGCTGATAAGGAGAAAGTTTCCCGATACCTTAATGGGTTAAGGCCAAGCATTCAGGAAAAGATGAACAAGAAGTTTGAGAGCAGACAAAATGGAAGAGGTCATGGTGGAAGATCTGGTGGACGGTCATATGGTGGCCGAAATGAAGATCCAAAAAAGAAGGATGAGGCTAGTAGCAGTCAGAATCAGAGAGAAAATAATTCCAATTGTTTCCAAGATCAAAGTAATAGAGATCAGAGAGGAAGAGGAAGAGGACAAGGAGCTAGAAGAGGAGGCTTCTGTGGAACATGTTTTCACTATGGAGAAGAAGGTCATAGGGCATTTGAATGTCCTCAGTGCCAAGGAAGAAGAGATAGGAGAAATGAAGGGGAGCCCAGAGTTGCACATGTAGATGAAGATGCTAGATCATCAAATTCTGAAGATGCTGAAAGAGGAGAAACACTAATTAACAGAAGAGTCTTGCTGAGTGGTGAGAATGAACCTGAACAAAGGAGGAGCCTATTTAGGACTAGATGCAAGTGTGGGGGTAAATGTTTTGATGTGATTATCGATAGTGGAAGCACTGAAAATTTGGTGTCAGAAGAGATGGTGACAAAGTTGAAGCTCAAGAGACAAAAAAACCCAAATCCATATCAAATTGCCTGGGTGAAGGATGACCACAAGGTCATGGTCAGTGAACAGTGTCTGGTAAAGTTCAAGATCGGTAGGTACCAAGATGAGGTACTATGTGATATCATCTCTATGGATGCATGTCATATGTTGTTGGGTAGACCATGGCAGTTTGATAGATGTGCTATACATGATGGTTGTGCGAATACCTATTCCTTGAAAAAGGATGGAGTGCGACATAAGCTAAAGCCATTGAAGGAGACTGAAGAAAAGGTATGTGATAATGCAAGAATAACATTTGTTGATGGAAGAAAATTCCTAGATGGTATGAGGCATGAGCATGTGTGTTTTGCTTTAATTTCAAAAGTTGGTAAAGAAGAAGTAGAGGATGTACCTGTAGAGGTTGTAGATTTGTTGAATGAGTTTTAGGATATTGTATCTGATAATGTACCTGATGGATTACCACCGGTAAGGAAGATTAGTCATCAGATGGATTTGATTCCAGGAGCCAGTTTTCCAAACAAGGTAGCACATAGAATGACACCAGCAAAAAGTGAGGAGTTGAACAAACAAGTACACGAGTTATTGCAGAAGGGGTTGATTCGAGAGAGTCTAAGTCCCTGTGCTGTACCAGCAGTATTAGCATCAAAGAAGAATGGAGAGTGGAGGATGTGTACAGATTCTAGAGCAATAAACAAGATCACAATCAAGTATAGGTTTCCATTCCCATGAATGGATGATATTATGGATTGTTTGAGTGGAGCTGTGTATTTCTCAAAGATAGATCTGAAGAGTGGATATCACCAGATTCAGATTAGAGAAGGAGATGAATGGAAGACTACCTTCAAGACAAAGGAAGGACTGTATGAGTGGTTAGTCATGCCTTTTGGGCTAACCAATGCACTGAGCACTTTCATGCGGCTCATGAATGAGGTTTTGAGAGAATTTCTGGGTAAGTTTGTCATTGTTTACCTAGATGATATTTTGATTTTTAGCAAGACATTGGAGGAACATATGATGCATATTCATATGGTGTTTAAGAAGTTGAGAGATGAGAAATTGTTGATTAATTTGAAGAAGTGCAGTTTTGTGAAGAAAGAGTTAGTGTATTTGGGATTTGTAGTTTCAGCAGAAGGTCTAAAAATGGACCCAAAGAAGGTACAGGCTATCCTTGAATGGCCTACTCCAAGGAGTGCTATTGAGGTAAGATCTTTTCATGGTTTGGCTAGCTTTTATAGAAATTTTATCAAAAATTTTAGCAGTATTTGTGGACCCTTGACTAAAATAATGAGAGGGGATAGAAAAGAGTTTAAGTGGACTAATGGGGCAGAAAAAAGTTTTCAATTGTTGAAACAAAAAGTTATAGAACAACTTGTTTTAGCACTTCCAAATTTTAATAAGGTGTTTCAAGTAGATTGTGATGCTAGTGGTACTACAATAGGAGCTGTTATGAGCCAAGAAGGTAAACCTATTGCTTATTTCAGTGAGAAGTTAAATGATGCCAAGAGAAAATATTCTATTTATGATCAGGAATTTTATGCTATAGTTCAGGCATTGAAAAAGTGGAGGCACTATCTGCTTCCTAAGGAGTTTGTTTTGTATACTGATCATCAAGCTTTGCAATATTTGAATAGTCAAGGAAAGTTGAATCAAAGGCATTTGAAATGGGTTGAGATTTTGCAGAGTTATACATTTGTTTTGAAATACAGAAGTGGAAAGTCTAACAGGGTTGTAGATGCTCTTAGCAGAAGGCAACTATTGCTGACAAAGATGCAAATTGAGGTGGTTGGGTTCAAAGAACTCAAGAATTTGTATCCAGAGGATCCTGATTTTGGTGAAGCTTAGAGAGCTTGTACGAAACCTGTTACTCTAGACAGGACAAAATGGCTAGATTTTATCATCCAAGATGATATGCTATTCAGAAGGAGTCAGTTGTGCATTCCATGAAGTTCTATGAGGGAGAATCTCATCAAGGAGAAGCATAGTGGATGATTGGCTGGACATTTTGGTCGTGATAAAACCCTTGCTTTTTTGGTGAGAATTATTATTGGCCACAATTGCAGCAAGATGTGAAGAAGTTTGTACAGAGTTGCAGAGTATGTCAGATGGTGAAAGGAGTGAAGCAGAATACAAGGTTGTATCAACCATTACCTATACCAGAGAAGCCTTGGGAGGATATCAGTATGGACTTTGTTCTTGGTTTACCGAGAACTCAGTGGGGACATGATTCAATTTTTGTGGTGGTTGACAAATTTTTGAAGATGGCACATTTCATTCCCTGCAAGAAGACTAATGATGCTGTTCATGTAGCAGGATTATTTTTCAGAGAAGTGGTGAGACTACATGGTTTGCCAAAGACCGTAGTTTCAGATTGAGATACTAAGTTTGTTGGATATTTCTGGCAGACATTGTGGAAGAAGTTGAAGACAAATTTGAAGTTTAGTTCATCACATCATCCATAGACTAATGGACAGACAGAGGTGGTGAATAGAAGTTTTGGAAATCTACTGAGATGTTTGGTTGGAGATAAGCCAATAGGATGGGATTTGATTTTACCAGAGGCAGAATTTGCATACAATAATTTTGTCAAGAGGAGTACTGGTAAATCACCATTCCAGATTGTATATAGAAGTAGTCCAAGAAATGCATCTGAATTGAGAAAGATAGATAAAGGAGAAATAAGTAGTGCTGAAGCTGAGGATTTTGCAGAACACTTGAAGAACATCCATGAGGAGGTGAGGAAGCATATTACCAAGATGAATGCATAGTATAAGGCCAAGGCAGATGAGAAAAGGAGGCATAAGGAATTCAGGTTGGAGATGAAGTCATGGTTCATTTGCGGAAGGAGCGATTTCTGGTTGGTACATATAACAAGCTGAAAATGAAGAAGTTTGGACCATGTAAGATATTGAAGAAGCATGATTCAGGAAATGCATATGAGGTAGAATTGCCTAGTGAGCTGAATATTTCACCAGTGTTTAACATTTCAGATTTGACAGAGTATCATGAAGGAGGTCTTGAAGATGAGGTTGCAGTAGCACAGTGGAGTATTCCAACAAGTAGTTCAGATACCAAGGAGATTGAAGACATACTGGACAGTCGTGTTGGTAGAAGCATAAGGAATAGGACATATGAAGAGTATTTGGTCAAATGGAAAGGATGACTTGTTGAAGATTCATCATGGCTAACAAAGGAGGAGGTTAACCGTCTTGGTTTTCCTCTACACACCTAAGTCGTGATAGGGTCACTTCTCAAATTACCCTGAGTGTCTGATGCAGGAGCATCCTGGGTGTAAGAGTAATCTTGCATCACCCAAAAATATTTTTTTGTTTTTTTGTATTCAATAAGGGCTATCTTATGTAGAGTTGCTATTTATGGAAACTTGCTATTTTTAGTAAGTTGGTCTTACGATCTCAGAATGTTCTGATTTTACATGTGGAGGTTCATCTCAATCATATCAGCCTGCCAGCAAAGTTTCATGGCTAGATCAGGTCTAGTTTTGAAGATATTGAAGATTTTTGGTATTGGTAGCAGGGTAGAGAAACTTTGAACTCAGTTTTGAAGGCTTTAGAGGCCCCGAATGAGGTCAAAAAATTGGGTGACAGGTGCTTTACGCCAATCAAGCCTATAGAGCACTTCGTGGCATTTCCAAAATGGGGTTATAATAGTCAATCGGGTCAACTGGCGATGACTTATGGTCTCCAAAAGTCGGGTCACCTGAAATGGTGAAAAATAATTTTCCTTCAAAATTTTTGTTCGGGTTTCAAAAGTTATTTTGAGCTGACTTTGATGTAATAAATTGAAAAATAAAATAATTCTAAGTTTGGTCGGCCCTTAGGGCTAAATTTATGGAACCTTCTCGGGCGGTGGAAATTGCCTATTTAAAGAAGGCTCGTAGTGTTGTCTAGGGTAGTTCTGGTTATTGATTCGAGGCTTTGTCCTACAGAATATTGTAAGGGAATGCCCATGTGGCTTTGCATATTGTAATTTTGAAATTTTGTAATTCCACATTTGTGGAGATAATAAGAAGCCAATTTTCTGTTCTTGCATATTATTGTTGTTGTTTCTCTATTTCTGTTATGTGTTTGTGGTATTAAGGGGAGCACCCTTCATCAGTCACCATGGTTCTACCTAATGTATTCTCTCCTACTGATTCAGGAGACTACAACATCAACCACAAGCCTGATCAATTCAAGATCTGATACCAATATGATGTATGGTAGCTCCAAGGTTTGCTTTCACACTCACCAAGAGACATCACTTGTCTCCACTAGAATCCTATTCCACCTTAGGATCTTCCAATAGGATTAAGTGATTAACTAAGGCCTATAAAAAATCTATTATAAGAGTCAAACTATTGAAGCTTCACCTTGAAGGACTAACACGATGTATTATCTTCTCTTTCTCCTCTACACTTAGATGGCTCTAAGTGTCAAATCTTCATAAACTTGGTTCATCATTGCAGGGATGTTCACCTTCTTGAAAAAAATCATAAAATTTCTCATTTTATCTATTTTTGAAGGATCTTGCTTCATATTATTACCCGGCTCCATGATTCATCATGAAGTGACCTTAAAATAGGCCTATTTCTAATAGCCCTTACCAGTCACCTTTTTTCATTTCTTGAAAAAATTTCCCAAAAAAATTGAAAATATAAGACCTAATTTGGATACCCTTTTGGAATTTTTAACACATTCATAAGGGTTTTGGGTCTGACTATGACCGTACAGTGGGTTCCTACAAACTAGGACAATAGGCCTAATAGGCCTAATTTCTAGGACTAAATAGTGAAACTTGGTTGAAACTTGCTCAAACCAAAGCCTTGGTGATTGGTATGACCTCCATCTATACATAATGGTTATATATGGTGGTCACCTACTTGAAAAAGTCCTGGAGCAGTACGGTTTCGTACAACCGTACAATATTTCTTCAAACTTTCAACTTTAGACCTCTAACCGGACTTCAAATGCTCACCTAGGGCCTAGCAATACAAATAGCTCTTCACACTTTGACTCTTCCTAAATCCTTGACTTATATACACTAATGAATCCTCTACCATTTCCATCTATCATGAACTATTTTCCAAGGTTAGATTTCATCAGGGATCCATGACTCCTTAGACTGCTCAAAACACAAACTAAATAGACTCCTTGAACTAGATCACTGAAATTCAGAAGGTAAATGAGTTCAAAACAACTTACTCCTCAAATGAAAAAGTCTAAAAAATACCCATAGAACACTAAATAACTAGTAGATTTAGGCTTTCAATCCATTAAGCATCACTATCAACATAAAAACATGAGAAATTCACTATCAACACTTGTAGAGCTTTATTAAATTTCCTCTAAACTATTAAAATGCATGAATAATGCTCGAAGTTTGAGTCTTTGTTAACATTTGATGCCATTTCCTTCATTTCAAGGCCTATTGGCCGAGCACCATCTCCTAAACTATAGGGAATCCAAAGATACCTGATTTGCATGCCATTTTTGCAATTAGTGCAAATCTTGATGACAACTTCTTCTCAACACTTGGAAAATTTCTCATGTGCCTCAATCCTATATTCTAGGACTCCTAACCTCCTATGTTTTGAGGGTCCAAGGCCATTTATGACCTGTATCATATTAAAATGGAAGCACTTCCATGCTAAGAGCATTTAGCCCTTCGAGTAAGTGGTTTGGGGTCATGTTAAGCACCTTGATTAGGTCTTTGCATGTATTTGGCTTTCTCCCCACTTTCCACTTCTTCTCTGCACTTGATTTCTTCATTCTAGGTGAAATTAGGGTTAAGGTCTTAAGGACTTTCCTAATTTTCCCTCTTCTATGGCTCTATTTTCTAGGTAGGGTTTAGAAATGAGACCTCCTAGTCCTTCATCACATCAAATAGAGGATTTTCTATCTATTCCCAACATTGGGTTCTATTTAGCTATCAATTGCTAAGTTCCTGGCATCTCTGGAACCCCTATTGCAGAATCTAGCCAAGTTAGGGTCTGAGGTCAAAGTTGACCTCAACCCTAACGAGGTCAGGGTCGACCTCAACCTTGACCTCTTCCTGCTAGGATTTCAAATTGTCAATTCCCACTAAGTTGGCTTTCTGGAAAGTTATTTCTCCACTTTTGGGTCGGCTATTTCGGGCTCTGAAATGGTAAATCCTTTAATTGTATTTAATCAAGGTATATTTTCTAAAGGTGAGGACCTAATTGGGATTTAATTCTCTAAGGTGGCCCATCTAGAGGAGTGTGCCCTAGATTACTATAAAAGGAGGCCTTCCTCTCTCATTTTCACATCAAGTTTTTCATATCACTCCAACATCAATCATTCAAGCAAGTCTTCAAGCATTCATCCACCAAGGAGTTCCATTGTTAGCTATTGAAGGATTCAATCTCTTTGGAGCCCCCTTGAAGATTCATCCTTCTCCATTCATTCAAACCTTCTCACATGCAAAGATCAAATCAAGATTGGTGTTGAAGATCAAAATACCATTGATTTGAGACATCCTACATCCATTGAAGCATTCTTACTTGTGGATTTGAGGATTCAAATCCTCTACAAGGACATCAACATAAGCGAGGCGATTTTTTTCAGTTACTTTGTTTATGCACAATATATTTCAATTCAATTTCAAGGTTAATTCCCTAAATTGGGGTTTGACCAAGGCAAACCCCCCATACAACCAAAAAACCCCATTTTTTTGTAGGTGTAGGTGCAAAATTTTAGATCTGAGAGTGAATTTAGATACCCTTTTTGGCAATCTTTTAGGATTTGCGAATAGAATCAGAATCGGACTTCAAATAAATAATGTGGTCTTTGACCTTTTAAAAGGTCAAAGTCAACCTGTGTGAATTTGAAGAAAATATTTCTAGATTTTGTCTGCCTCGACATTTCCAGTCCAGAACAAGTGATGGAATCTTCAAAAAGTTCATATAGAAGCTAGAATTCAACATTTTCCAAATCTGCCCTAATTCAAGGTTAGTATTTGCACTTCAATTATTTCAATTCCAAGTATAACACATTTTCTATTCAGGGGAAACATTAGATTTGTTCTTTCTTTCATATTCACCAGAAATTGATTTGATTGTGTATTAACCTCTAGGTTGATCAAATCAGATCTCCTTGTGGGGAATTTGGGTTTGAGAATAGATCTCATATTACCCCCCTAAAACATATGAATGATGTTAAATACATTTTAACCTTATTCATTTTGGTGAACCCGACCAGCTTACTCTCTTTCTTTTTGGTGTTAGATTTCCTTTTATCTTGTTAGTATTAGATTTGTCCTTTGTGATTGATCTTGCATGCTAATTAGATTTCATATTCATGCTTTATGTGTTCTTAGTTTAGTTCATTTGCATTATATTGGTTTATGAGCTTTTCTACCACTAGTCCTACTTATAACATTCTGGTTAGAAGAAGTCATAGACTCATGGGTGCCTTTGAGCCTAAATCTTCTTCTTTCCTTAGGATCCCCAATGATAACTTGATTCTTCATGATTCTAATCCTACTATGGAGAAAAATTATTCTCACTCATCTCATGATGAGGATGATGCTTTAAGGGTTCCTCCTAAACAAGTCCAAAAACTTTCCACTGAACTTGATAAAATGGGTAATTGGCTTCTTCAAGAAAACCATAGTCAAGATTCTATTCAAGCTATAGAGGCTCTTAAGAAAGTTCTTCATGATAGTGATCAAGGTGTTAATCTCTTGCGTGGTATTACTCATCTTGTGCATTCCAATGTTAAACCTATAATTCAAGAGGCTCAAGATTTAGGTTTCACTACTCCTATCACTAGTGTTGAACCTCCTTCTAATCCTTTACCCAGTCTTCCTATCTATACTCCTCCTTTGGTGACTATGACAATTCCCTCTATTCCTATGAGTGTTCCTCCCATGTCCCTTCCTACATCACAACCTTCATATCATAGTGTTCCTTTCACTTATTCCACTCTGCTTCCAACTATAGTTCCTAGCGTTCCTCCAGTTGTGTCTTATATTCCTATAACTTCTTACACTTTACCTAGTGTGTCTAATGTTGCTACTCCTATTTCCTCTAATGATTCCACCATCATTAGTTTGGCTCAAACTGTATCATCCTTACAACAACAACTTGCTTCCTTAACTCAAAACAAGTTTAGTATTCTTACATGTGACATGGGAAGTCCTTTGTCTAGGGATATTATATGAACTCCTGTTCCTCAGCAAGTCAATATGCCTCATCTTGAGAATTATAATGGAAAGGGAGATCCTGTTCATCATGTTAAAACATTCCAAATCCTTTGTAGTGATTATGAAAATGACCATAGGATTTTAGCCAAACTATTTGCTTGAACCTTTCATGACAAGGCCTTACAATGGTATTGTTCCTTGCCTCCTTATTCAATTGATTCCTTTCCACAGCTTGCTAATGCCTTTATTCAACAATTTCAAAACAATATTGGCCCACAAGTGTCTTTGACTGATTTAATGCATTGTAAACAAAGTCATAAAGAAAAATTGACTAAATTTATTGGTAGATTTAAGCATTTGCATGCTCAAATTTCTTATCATGTTCTTGATATTGATATTCAATGTATGGTTATTTCAAATTTGCAAAAGGATATTAGAGATAAGATTCTGCTTATTGAATTTACCTCTTTTCAACAACTTTGTGTAGTGCTTCATCATTATCAATTACAAGTGAGCTAGTTTGAGAGCAACACTCCAATGGCTCCTATTCTAGTTGATAAGAGTGATGTTTCTCCTAATCCAAACAAGTTTCAAAAATTCAACAACTATGTCAAGATAAATAAACAAGCGAATGCAGTTGCTGATCAGGTTGTTGTTGCATCTCATAATGCCACTTCTGTATCCACTGCTTTTCAATTAAATCATACATTTACTCCTCTTTCTGAAACTTTACATGCTATTATGAATAGGTTGCTAGCAACTAATATGATTACTTTACCTCCTATTCGACCTCTTTTACCTACTATGACTACATCTAAATCTTTTGATCAAAATGCTTTTTGTCAATATCATCATCAAAAGGGCCATGATACTGAGAGATGTTATTCTTTAAAACATAAGGTCCAAGATCTCATTGACGCTAAAGCTTTATTTGTTGATAATCTGGATAGTAGTGGGAATCAATCTATCTCTCCTCCTAATCAGAACCTTCAAATCTATACGAATCCCTTACCTACGCATTATACTAATACTATTGCTCAACCATCTGCTTAGGAACTTGTCTATGATTCCAAGATGGATGATCTTAATCATGTTGTTAATCAAGTGGAGAATGTTGATTTGTCTATATCTCCACCTCAATCTCTACCTCAACTTTCACCTCAAGTTCAATCTCAATCTCAAGTTAAACCTAAACCTAAAGTGAAACCTCAACCTAAACCTCGACAACAATTCAAGAATAAAAGACCTCAAGAACTTTTTATTACCTTTAATGACTTTGAGATTATTAAGGCTCCTGATGGTCCCCTTTACATTGCTTATAGGGTTGCTCAGATACCTACTCATGGTTGTCTTGTTGATCCTACCTCCTTAGTCAATTTTATCACTGAAGAAAATCTTTTTATGAAAATCTTACAATGTGATTTCTATGATACATCGGATGTGTGGATTCAAACTTGTAATGGTTTTCTTTATCCCTCATTTAGTTCTATTACTTTATTAGTTGAACTTTTTGGAAAACTTGTGAACACTACCTTTTTTGTGGTTCCTACTTCTGATCAATTTCAAGTTAAGTTAGGTTTTCCTTGGTTAACTGCCATGCATGCTGTTGCTTCACCTATACATAAGTGTCTTAAGTTAATTCATGATGGTGAAGTGAAGACAATCAATCATAGTCTATATCAACCTTCTAGGCCTAGAGATTGTGCTACTCTATATTTATTTTGGCCTTCCTTACCTAATTCATGTCCTCCTCACCCTGATAATCTTTTTCAATTGTATCAAGCTTATAAGCATCATAAGATTCTTCAATTAAGCATACCCCCTATGGATCTTAATCATGGTCTTTTACCTACACCTTTGATACCTCCTTTAACTATGGCTTCTTGTTCTATTAATCAAGTTCCTCCTATCAAATCTATCAAAGATCCTATGATTGCTCCTCCTATGGTTGATAATCCTATTGATCTTCCTAAAGAACCTATGAAGGATCCTGTGATTGTTCCTCCTAGTTCTCAACCTATTTCAAATAAATCAAAATGTAAGTGATCTACTAATGAATGTTGTAAAAAGTGTCATGCTCATGCTAAAGCTAAAAGATCTCTACTTTTTGTAGATACACCTATGCATAATGTTGTTACTAATAATGATGTTTACATGCATGATTGTGATGATTCTATTTGTATCTTAGATCCTATTTTGATTAATTTGGATCAAGAAGATACTCTTGATGATACTAATAATGTTAATGATGAATATGAGACTATTGACATTGACATTGATTTGCCGAATATGCTTTCATCTCAATTAACTCTTACACCTAGTATCGAATATAGTGATTCTCAAGAGGATCCTTGTTTGGAACTGGCTATCATTCCTACTGTGTTGGATATAGTCCCTCTTGTGAGTTACCCACCTATTCTAAATGATATACAACAAGATGGGGAGAGTAGGTGGTAGGCTTGACCGGCTTGTCCTTCATGGTAGCTTTTTTGTGTGTTTTCCTGCTATACTGTGCTTTTCCTATAATGTGATTGCTAAATGTTGTCAGATCCTTTTTACTTAGTTGGTATAAGGTGATGAAGGAATCAAAATTGTTGTTCAAATTCCTCTATATGTATCTCTATTCTTCTATGCATTGTTCAATGTTATGTTGTAAATGTGCTATTGTTTGTAAATGTTTCCTTGTGTAATCTACTTGGATTTGAGATATGGTAGCACTAAATATTTTTGGTCTCCATGTCATGGTCTGAAAATATTCTCCTTTGTATATCTTACATAATCTTTCCTCCTTTGTGATTGTAGTTCTACTTTCTTTGGGGAATGATGTCAATTCATTTGCAATAATATCATCTATATATATATATATATATATATATATATATATATATATATATATATATATATATATATATATATATATATATATATATATATATATATATATATATATATATATATATATATATATATATATATATATATATATATATATATATATATATATATATATATATATATATATATATATATATATATATATATATATATATATATATATATATATTATCTTATGATCATACTGACCCCATGGTAGGTAGATCCCTTCCGTGTTCTCTGTATGTTTCTATGATATTTCCCTTGATTTGTCTTCATCTGGGGGCATCTCAAAATGGAAACATAATCAATGGAGTTGTTTATCTTTCTGTTAAAGCCATTGATGTTGTTAAAGTGTTAGCAATGACTTTAACATGGGGGCATACACTCTGCTCACTCATTTACACACATGCACTTATGAAAAATTAAAAACATGCTAAATCTTATAAAGGTAATGCACATAAGTTGCTAAATCCTAAGGAAGACATGCACTTTAAATTTACTTTTCAAACTTTCTTTTTGGATTAAGAACTAATCCTTAAAGTATGGATTTATATTAGGATCTCTTGATCCCTCTAGTTTCAAATACACATATATTGTGATCCCTTAAGGTCGGAAATGTCCTTAAGACTGGATCTCTTTTGTTTTTTATTTTTGGTTTTATTCTTATGGATAAATCCTTGATGGGTTGACTAGTGAGTAGCCACATTCACTAGGTAGTTCAATTCCATCTTTCCAGTTGCACCTTTTTCCTATGTGGTTCACAATGGGACATAATTTCTCATTGGGCAAGGTAATCACACTTTTTCTTTCTCTCTTTAGAGATGTCTCTCTTATCTATGATTTAAGAGTCAATGAAGATTTGAGTCCCTAGGGGCTTGGGATTTCTCTTTGTCCCTTAGATTATGATAAGATTATCTTGTTATTTTTATCACCTTTACCAAGAGTTTTCATCGAGTCCATACTCTTGCTAAAGTGGGGGCTTAATGTATCCTCTTAAAATGGAAGCACTTCCATGTTAAGAGCATTTAGCCCTCTGAGTAAGTGGTTTGGGGTCATGTTAAGTGCCTTGATTAGGTCTTTTCATGTATTTGGCTTTCTGCCCGCTTTCCACTTCTTCTCCGCACTTGATTTCTTCATTCCACGTGAAATTAGGGTTAAGGTCTTAAGGACTTTCTTGATTTTCCCTCTTCTATGGCTCTTTTTTCTAGGAAGGGTTTAGAAATGAGACCTCCTAGTCCTTCATCACATCAAATGGAGGATTTTCTATCTATTCCAGACATTGGGTCCTGTTCAGATATCAATTTCTAAGTTCCTAGCATCTCTGGAACCCCTGTTGTAGAATCTGGCCAAGTTAGGGTCTGAGGTCAAAGTCAACCTCAACCCTGACTAGGTTAGGGTTGACCTCAACATTAACCTCTTCCTACCAAGATTTCAAATTGTCAATTCCCGCTAATTTGGCTTTCGGGAAAGTTATTTCTTCGCTTTCGGGATGGCTATTTTAGGCTCTGAAATGGTAAATCCTTTAATTGTATTTAATAAAGGTATATTTTCTAAAGGTGATGACCTAATTGGGATTTAATTCTCCATGGTGGCCCATCTAGAGGAGTGTTCCCTAGATCACTATAAAAGGAGGCCTTCCTCTCTCATTTTCACATCAAGTTTTTCATATCACTCCAACATCAAGCATTCAAGAAAGTCTTCAAGAATTCAAGTGTTCAAGAATTCATCCATCAAGGAATTCCATTGTTAGCTATTGAAGGATTCAATCTCTTTGGAGCCCCCTTAAAGATTCATCCTTCTCCATTCATTCAAACCTTCTCACATGCAAAGATCAAATCAAGATTGGTGTTAAAGATCAAAATACCATTGATTGGAGACATCCTACATTCATTGAAGCATTCTTACTTGTGGATTTAAGGATTTGAATCCTCTACAAGGACATCAACATAAGCAAGGTGATTTGTTTCAATTACTTTGTTTACATACAATATATTTCAATTCAATTTCAAGGTTAATTCCTAAATTGGTGTTTGACCAAGGCAAACCCCCCATACAACCCAAAACCCCCCATTTTCTTGCAGGTATAGGTGTGAAATTTTGGATATGTGAGCGAATTTGGATACCCTTTTCGACAATCTTTCAGGATCTATGAACAGAATCAGAATCAGACTTCAAATAAATAATGTGGTCTTTGACCTTTTAAAAGGTCAAAGTCGACCTGTGGAATTTGGAGAAAAGATTTTTGGGTTTTGTCCACCTCGACATTTCCAGTCTAGAACAGGTGACAGAATCTTCAGAAAGTTCATACAAAAGCCAGAATTCAGCATTTTCTAGATCTTCCCTAATTCAAGGTTAGTATTTGCACTTCAATTATTTCAATTTAAAGTATAACACATTTTCTATTTAGGGGAAACATCAGATTTGTTCTTTCCTTCATATTCACCATAAATTGATTTGATTATGTATTAACCTCTAGGTTGATCAAATCAGGTCTCCTTGTGGGGAATTTGGGTTTGAGAATAGATCTCATATTCCCCCCCTAAAACATATGAATGATTTTAAATACATTTTAACCTTATTCATGACCTTATGGTATCTACAACCATATGTGTTTAGAACACATTTAAGACTCCAACCTTAGCTAAGCTCCTAACACTAAGAAATTGAAATAACAACAAACAAAGGTTAATTAGTGAGCTTAGTCCTAGTGACTAATTCACTTAACCAACATTACAAATGACCTTCTAAGGTTTTCAAACAAACTAATCTAACCTCTTGACTTGTCTAGAGTCAAGTACAAGCCAAAAACATTTAAAAAATAGAGGCTAGCCTAGGTGCTCCTGCACCATCCTCCCCAAAATAAGAAATTCAATCCACCCTTGGATTGATGATGGTAGGATCAATTCCCATCTTTTTGAACTTTGATTCTTTAATCCAAGAACAATCAGAATTATTCTATCCATGCCTTTTAATGAGATGTTCCTTGTACTCTTTAGTCCTTGTCTTTTTATATACTCTTGTGTCTCATATGATGTCTGAGCCTGTGACTGTAGCAGTAGGAAATTAGAGATCCTCCACATCTCTGATCACTTCATGAAGGGTCTGATCCATGTCTTGTTATGTTCCTTTATAATGGACTAAATTTTCAATATTAAAGATTGGTGACAGTCCACTATCTTCCAATAGTTCAACCTTGAATGCATTGTCACCATACTTAGCCAATATAGGATAGGGTCTTATCCTTCTCATTTGCAGCTTGTGGGGAACTCCTTTGTTCAGTCTTGACTTATTGAGATGCATCATAACCAAGTCACCAACATTAAACACAACTATCCTTCTACTTTCATCCACCTTGACTTTATGTTTCATGGTGTTCTCTGTCAATGTCTTCCTCACTATTTCATGAATCTCTTGCATAGCATATGCAAAGTCATCAACATATCCACTTCCTTTCACTCCATCTTTCAGATCTCTCAACTCATAGACACCTCTTGGATGTAGTCCATACACTATTTCAAATGGACTCTTCCATGTGGATATATTTATGGTGTCATTGTAGGCATATTCAGCTTACCCAATCAACTTATCCCATTGTTGTTCGTACTCCTTACTCAAACATCTTAGAAGATTTCCAAGGATTCTATTAACAACCTCAGTCTGACCATCAGTTTGAGGATGGTAGGCTGATCCAAAAGATAAGTTGGTGCCCAATCTTTGCCAAAGAGTCTTCCAAGAATAGAGAGGTTATTTGAGTAGTATCATTGGTTGTCTTGCATGGCACAAAGTGAGCCATCTTACTAAACCTATCCACAATCACACATACACTATCCATGCCTTGTCTAGTCTTGGGTAACCCAACTACAAAATCCATGCTTAAAAATTCCCATGGCCTACTAGGAATAGGTAGTGGTTAATAAAGACCAACATTTGTAGAAGTGCCCTTGGCCTTTTGACATACAACACAACTTTCCACATACCTCCTAACATCAAGATTCATTCTAGGCTAAGAGTAAAACCTTGAAACAAGGTCTTGAGTCTTTGTGATCCCAAAGTGACCACTCAAAGCACTATTATGCTTTTATTGAATCAAATTCTCTCTAATAGAGCCTCTAGGAACACATAATTGCTTCCCGTTAAACAAGAGATCGATTTGCAAAGTATATTCAGAATATCTACTATGAAAATGATTGTTGTATTTAGCACATACCTTGTAAATGTCAGAAAAGTCCTCATCATCTACATATAGATCCTTGAAATGATCTATCCCCATGCTTTTCAACCAAATTTCTTAGAGTGTGAGGGCTCTTCTTGACAATGCATCAGCCACCTTGTTTAGTACACCCTTCTTGTGCTTGATATTGAAGGTGTAAGCTTGTAGGTATTCAACCCACTTCATGTGCTTGATATTGAAGGTGTAAGCTTGTAGGTATTCAACCCACTTCATGTGCTTATGACTCAACTTCTCTTGTGAATTAATTAAACTAAGTGCTTGATTGTTTGAATACATAATGAATTCCTTGGGAAACAAGTAATTCCTCCACTTTCTTAGAGCTTGGACCAATGCATACATTTCTAGGTCATATGAGGAGTATTTCCTCTTAGCCTCACTCAACTTTTCAAAATGGAAAAACACCAATCTCCCTTCTTGTAAGAGCCCCAATTGCTACATTGCTAGCATCACACTCAATGATGAATAGCTTCTCAAAGCTTGGCAGCACTGAAATAGGTTGGGTAGCTATCTTTTCCTTCAACAACTCAAATCTCTTGTTAGCATCTTCTTTAAAAAAAAACATGGTTTTAATTCCTCCTTTGATAGTATCCAACATAGGAGCATGAATTGCAATAAATTCCCTTATAAACTTTCTATAATATTGTGCAAGGCCATGAAAACTCCTTACCTCTATTTTTGTCCTTGGAGTAGGCCAATTCATGATAGCCTCCACTTTTCTTTTGTTCATTTTTAGATTGGCATGTGACAAGACAAACCCAAGGTACACTAGCTCTCTTTTGATGAACTCACACTTCTCCAATTTGATCATCAGCTTCTCCTCATGTGGCTTCTTGAAAACAATATCAAGATGTTCTAGATGCTCACTCCTTGTCTTGCTAAAAATTAGTATATCATCTAGATATACAACTAAAAACTTGCCTATGTAGTCTTTGAGGATTTCATTCATGAGCCTCATGATTGTGGAGGGGGCATTTGACAAACAAAATGACATGACAAGGCATTCATACAGCCCTTCATTGGTCTTGAAGGCTATCTTCCACTCATCACCTTCATGGATTCTTATTTTGTGATAGCCACTCTTCAAGTCTATCTTGCTATAGTAATTTTCTTCACCTAAACAGTCCATTAAGTCTTCAATCCTAGGGATAGGGAACCTATACCTTATGGTTATCCTATTGATAGCCCTTGAGTCAGTACATAGCCTCCAAGTTCCTCCTTTCTTAGGTGCAAGTATGATGGCTATAGCACATTGATGAATACTCTTCCTAATTAGGCCTTGGTCTAAGATCTCTTGTATTTGTCTTGCTATTTACTCATTTTTTTGAGGGGTCATTTTGTAAGCATCTTTGTTTGGTAGGGTGGTGCCTAGGATAATGTCTATCCTATGACTTATGGCTCTTTGAGGGGGTAAGGTTGATGTTTTTCCATCACTTACAATGCCTTGGTAAGTTTGCAACATTCCTTGAATCTCCTTTGGTAATTCAGTCTTCTAGGATACCTTGCCTTGATCTCCCTCTCTTGGTTTCAACACCAATTCATAACCTATGCCTTCACTCTCTCCCATGGTTTGCAAGAACTCTTTTTCACTCACCATAAGTACATTTGGACCTACTTTCTTTACTTCAGCATCCTCTAATAATGACTATATTTTGAAGGTTACATTGTCCTTCTTGAAAGAATAAGAATTCTTTCCCCCATCATGTATGGCTTGGCGGTCAAATTGCCATGGTCTACCTAGGAGAAAATGGCATGCATCCATAGGTAACACATCACATAAAACTTTGTCATTGTACCTTCCAATGCAGAACTCCACCCATGCTTGCTCATTCACTAACACATGTTGACCTTTATTGAGCCAAGTGACCTTGTAAGGATTGGTGTGTGGTATCCTTGTCAACTTCAACTTGCTGACTACCTAACCTAACACAATATTGTCAGTAGAGAGTGAATCTATAATGACCCTACATACCTTCCCCATAATCTTCCACTTAATCATAAACAAAGAGCTTCTTTGGCTTGGCTCCTCCTTCATCGGTTCCTTGATTAGAGTCCTCCTCATCATAAGGTTATCTCCTTCTAAATTCAATGGTACTTTAGCATGCTTGTCTGCTACATTGGACTAATCTTGAACTAAGTTAGTCCTCTAATCACCTCCTTGTGATGATCTATCTTTCTCCAGGCATCTATAGGCAAGGTGCCCCATTTCATTGAAATGGTATCACTTAATATTGGCAAAGTAGTTTCCTCTTCCTCCTTGTGATGAACTAATCCTTCCTCTAGAGCTAGAACCTCTTCCTCTACCACCTCTACTTGAGCTTCTATCTTGCTACTCACTGAACTTTATCTCACCTTGATCTCTTGAATTAGAACCTCTTCCACCATAGCCACCTCTTTGGCCTCTATTATCCTTGTTGTTAGATTTACCTTTAGAGGTTTCTTGCTTCCTCTTGCATTTTTCCTCTATCTTCAAGGCCATTTGATAGCATTGCCTAATGGATTTGAAGTTCACTAGGCTCATCTCTTCTTGAATTGACCATTTGAGTCCATTCAAGTATCTTTCAAGCTTGATGCTCTCTTGTTCAACTACCTTAGATCTCAAACATAGCTTTTGAAACTCCTCGGTGTAGGCTTGGAGATCTAGTTCCTTTTGTGTAATATTGTGTCTTCTCCTATGAAGTTGAACTTCATAATTATCAGGAAGGTAGGTTTTCTTCACTTTGGATACCATTCCCTTCCATGTCACAATAGGACCTTTTCCATCATTTTCTCTCTGAGTTTGCACAAACTTCCACCAAGTAAGAGCTGAACCTATTACTCTAGACTTGGCCACCACAAATTTTTGTTCCTTAGAGATACCATCACATTCAAAATCATTCTCAATGTTGTCTTTCCAATCCACTACTGAATCTGGATCCATTTGTCCACTAAATAGTGGCACACCTTCCAAAACTTTGTCACTCAATGCTTTCAATGCTTTTAAGAATGGCTCTTCAGGAAGAATAGGTTCAGGTGTTGGTGCTTCCTCTTCCAACTCTAATTCCTTCTCCCTTGCTTCTTTTTCTTCCTTTAGGTCAATCTTCTCTTTGACCTTATTTGCTTTGTCTTGGACTTCACCCAAGAGCTACTCCATTTGAGCTAGTCTTTGCCTTAGCAATTTGTTATCCTCCTATTGTTCCTTAGCCTTCTTGTAAAATTCAGCATTAGTCACCATGGTTTTACCTATTTTATTCTCTCCTACTGATTTAGGAGACTGCAACATCAACCCCAAGCCTGATCAATTCAAGCTCTGATACCAATATGATGTATGGTAGCTCCAAGGTTTGCTTTCACACTCACCAAGAGACTTCACATGTCTCCACTAGAATCCTATTCCTTTTTAGGATCTTCCAATAGGCTTAGGTGATTAACTAAGGCCTATATAAACTCTATTATAAGATTCAAACTATTGAAGCTTCACCTTGAAGGACTAACACCATGTATTATCTTCTCTTTCTCCTCTACACTTAGATGGCTCTAAGTGTCAAATCTTCATAAACCTTGTCCATCATTGCAAGGCTGTTTTCCTTCTTGAAAAAAATCACAAAATTTCTCATTTTATCTATTTTTGAAGGATCTTGCTTCATATTCTTACCAGGTTGCATGATTGATCATGTAGTGACCTTAAAAATAGGCCTATTTCTAGTAGCCCTTACTAGTCACCTTTTTCCATTTATTGCAAAACTTTCCCAAAAAAATTTAAAATCTAAGACCTGATTTGGATACCCTTTTGGAATCTTTAAAACATTCATAAGGGTTTTGGGTCTGATAGTGAACATACAATGGGTTCCTAAAAACTAGGCCTAATAGGCCTAATTTCTAGGACTGAACAGTGAAACTTGGTTGAAACTTGGTCAAACCAAATCCTTGGTGATTGATATGAGCTCCATCTACATATAATGGTTAGATATGCTGGTCATCTACTTGAAAAAGTCTTGGAGTAGTATGGTGCCATAAAACCCTGCAATATTTCTTCAAACTTTCAACTCTAGACCTCTAACCGAGCTTCAAATGCTGACCTAGGGGCTAGCAATACAAATAGCTCTTCACACTTTGACTCTTCCTAAATCCTATAATTATATACACTACTAACTCATCTTCCATTTCCATCTATCATGAACTATTTTCCATGGTTAGATTTCATTGGGGAGCCATGAATCCTTAGACTGCTCAAAACACAAACTAAATAGACTCCCTGAACTAGATCACTAAAATTCAAAAGGTAAATGACTTCAAAAAATCTTACTCCTCCAATGAAAAAGTCTAAAAACTAACCATAGAACACTAAATAACCTTTATATTTAGGCTTTCAATCCATTAAGCATGAGTGTCAACACAAAAACACCAGAAATTCACTGTCAACACTTGTAGAGTTCTATTAACTTTCTTCTAAACTATTAAAATGCATGAATAATGCTTGATGTTCAAGTATTTGTTAACATTTGATGTCATTTCCTTCATTTCAGGGTTTTTTGGACAAGCACCATCTCCTAAACTTTAGGGAATCCAAAGATACCGGATTTTCATGCCATTTTTGCAATTAGTGGAAATCTTGATGACAACTTCTTCTCAACACTTGGCAACTTTCTCATGTGCCTCAATCCTATATTCTAGGACTCCTAACCTCCTATGTTTCAAGGATCCAATGCCATTTATGACATTATGGCATCTACAACCATATGTGTTTAGAACACATTTAAGACTCCAACCTTAGCTAAGCTCTTAACACTAAGAAATTTAAATAACAACAAACAAAGGTTAATTAGTGACCTTAGTCCTAGTGACTAATTCACTTAACCATCATTGAAAATGACCTTATAAGGTCTTCAAACAAACTAATCTAACCTCTTGACTTGGCTAGAGTCAAGTACAAGCCAAAAACATTTAAACAATAGAGGCTAGCATAGGTGCTCCTACACCAATTGTTTCATCAAGAAGAGGTCTATGTGATAGAGAAGATAGAGCATTCTATTCATTGGAACTGATCAAGAAAGTAGGTCTACCTTGCATTTTACCAAGATCTATATATAGTGTGTATCTTTTATTCAAAAGGTTGCAACCTTCACCCCTTTGAGCAGTCAGCTCTCAGACAATGCATCCTCACCCCTAATAGGTTCAATCATAAAGGACTCCTAACACGGTGTGACCTTTGACCAAGTCACTGTACTTATTGGATTGTAAAGATCAACTCCTAACATGGTTGTAAGATCTTCTAACAAGGATCATTATATACTAGTGTATTTTATTAGTGGGTGTTAATTCCCATGGGGTTTTTACCTATTTGGGTTTCCCCATAACCAAAATATTGGTGTTGTGTTCAAGTGTACATTCATTTTGTTTATGCTTAAATTTTAAGTATACTTAATTGGATAAAGAATTGAAACTTGTAGATAATTGATTCACACCCCCCCCCCTCTCTCAATTATCTCTTGGGACTATTCCTAGCATAGGAGTGATATCTCCAAATCTAACCATGCCTCCTTTGTACCTATCCAGATGAACAAATCTATGTTTGTCTCCTATCATGTGATGTGAGAAACCACTTTCAATGATCCAATTTTTCCTAATGTCCACGTGTGAAATTAGTGCTAAATCTTGTGTATTCTTTTCATCTTCAAGAGAAATGAATCCAGTTTCCTCCTCATCTAATTCTTCATCTGATACTCCATCTTCATCATAGTAACATTCCTTTGTATACTTAGGGTTGTAGTTATTTTTTATCTTCTTAACTCTTGTAGGAAAATTGGATGCAAAGTGACCAATCTTATTACATGAAAATCATTTGAATGGTAATTGACCTTCATATTTTCCTTTTCCTTTCTTTACTCTTTTAGAAATCATAGAAATGAAATCATCTAGTGTTTTCTCTTCATTATCATCATGAAAATTACCTAAGGTGTTCAAGGATTTCTTACCATGTACAAAAGCTTTGAATGTAGTTTCACTTTTAGGTTCTATCTTCAATCTTAATATCTCAAAGGCTGAAAGTTTGTTGATTAAGGTCTCTCTTTTAAAGTCTTTTGTGGACTGCATAGTTTCATCTAGGATGCATATCTTGTTATCATATTTAGGAATCAAGGTAGTCATCACTTTGTCCATCATATCTTCTTCTGATATTTCTCCACCATTGTTTATGATTCCTCCAACTACTTCATTAATCCTTTGATTATAGGCTATGACATTCTCAACAGGTAGCATCTCTAATGTATTGTATCTTTTATTCTATGTCTTTCTACATGCATTCTTAGCTTGAATATCTCCTTCAAACATGTCTTCTAGGTATTTCCATATCTTATAGGCTTTGCCCATTTCCTTGATCTCTGAAAATTCATTGTTAGATAGGGTGCTGATAAGGGCTTCTTTGATAATATGATTTGAAGTGAACATCTCCTTTTTCTTCAAGGATTCATCTTCTTTTGCAAGATCATCTAGTGAAGGAATCTCAACTTCTTTGGTAGCTACTTCAAAAATATCAAAGGCAATGCACTACAAATGTTTCATCATTTTGTTCTTCCAGTCTAGATAGTTCTCTCCATCAAACTTAGGACTTTATTTTCTAAAGAATGCCATATGATCAACCTCAAGTTGTTAAACTTTCTCCTTGAGGCACTGGGCTCTAATACCAATTGTTAGGAATAGTCCCAAGAGATAACTAAGAGGGAGGGGGGGGGGGTGAATCTATTATCTACAAGATTCAATTATTTATCTAATTAAGTATATAAGAACTTTAATAATAAACAAAATGAATGAACACTTAACACAACACATAAAATTTGGTTATAGGGAAACCCAAATAGGTAAAATCCCCAGTGGGAATTAACACCCACTAAGAACTATACTAGTGTGTTATGATCGCTGTTAGAAGATCTTACAACCCTATTAGGAGTTGGTCTTTACAATGGAATAAGTATAGTGACCTAGTCAAGGGTTGGAACCTATTAGGAGTCTTTTATAATTGACCCTGTTAGGGGTGAGGACGCACTATTCGAGAGCACACTACTCAAAGGGGTGAAGGCTACAACCTTATGATTAATAGATACACACTATATCTAGATATTGGTGAACTGTGCATAGACGTATTGTCTAGATTAGTTCCAATGAATAGCATATACTCTTTACTTGGTTACATAGACCTTCTACTGATGGCTCAACACTTCACACTTTCTGCTCTTCTCTTTTCTTTCAACTCTGAACCACACCTTAGTAATCACAAATGACTGCCTATAAATATATTTCTGCCAAATGATATAATCAAGTCAGCCTATTAGAACCATCTTGAAATAATATTAGAGAAACAATACACTTCTTCAATAACACCTCAGTTGGCTCTACTAAGCATACAACATAAATTAGAACTTCACAATTTTATGTGAGTAGACACCACACTAAAAATAGTCATCTTCACTAAATTATCTCCAAATTTCTTCTTATGCTGAATTACATCATGCTCTTTTAACCAAACATTGTTAACTCTCCTATTAACATAAATCCAAGCACACATACCGCGGTGATAGGTACAACTACCACAATCTTATAAACACTGTCGGCTCTCCTAGATAAACTTAGGAAACTATAACTGTCAATCTGGAGACTTTATAACTCAACCTATACTACATAGCTAACTCTGCATTCATGAACATAACATGATACATATGTGTACAACATAAATATGAAGGCACAAGTCTCTACTATAACCATACGACTAATCACATACAAAACTATTCCTAAGACCTGTTAGGAACACTCACTGATATAGACAATTGTATTACTGTCTTTACTCAGAATTAACCTCTATGTCTATGATATCATGTTGATAACATATCCATGCAACATATGCTAAAGGCTCTCTTCATCAAGCTTCCACACATGCTGCCTACCATATGTTGTCATCAATGACAAACATATAGTCAGCAATCTGGCTTGCTAGAAAATCTCCAACAAGAAGATCTTACAACCCTATTAGGAGTTCATATTCATAATGCATTAAGTACAGCTACCTAATAAAAGGTTGGACCTTGTTAGGATTCTTTTACAATTAAAACTTTTAGTGGTGAGGACACACTGTCCGGGAGCACACTACTCAAAGGGGTGAAAGCTGCAACTTTTTGTTTAACAGATACACACTATATTTGGATCTTGGTGAACTATGAGTAGACCTGTTATCTTGATTAGTTCAAATTAATAGCATACACTCTATACTTTGTCACATAGACCTTCTACTGATGGCTCAATACTTCACACCTTTTGCTCTACTCTTGTCTTTCAACTATCTACCATACTTAGCAATCACAAATGACTGCCTATAAATATCTTCCTCTAAATGATATTATCAATTCAACCTATTAGAACCATCTTGAAATCATATTAGAGAAACAATACAACTCTCTAATAACATCTTAGTTGGCTCTACTAAGCACGTAACACAAATTAGGACCACGCAACTCCATATGAGTAGATGCATCGCTTCACACTTTTGGCTCCACCAAATTAACTGATACTTTCTTCTCATGTTGAATTACATCATGAGCTCTTAATAAAACATTCTTAACTCTTCTCCAAACATTATTCTAAGCACACATATCAAAATGATAGGTGCAACTACTACAACAATAAAAACAATGTCGACTCTACTAGATAAACTCAGGAAACTATAACTGTCAACTAGAGACTTCATAACTCAACCTATACTACATATCTGACACTACGTCCATGATCATAGCATCATACACATTTCTAAAGCATAAATATAAACCCACAAGGCTTCATTGCAACCATACTATAAATAAAATACAAAACTCTTCCTGGGACCTATCAGGAACACTTACCAATACAGACTATTGTATTACTGTCACCACTTACAATCAACCTATGCATCTATGATATCATGCTAATAACATATCTAGGAATTATATACTCAAGGCTCTCTCCATCAAGATTCCACACATACTACTTACCATATGTTGTCATCAATGACAAACATACAATCATTACTCTCGCTTGCTGGTTAATCTCCAACAATCTCCCCCTTTGGCATTGATGGCAACATATGGAATGAAAAACACCACCATTCCAAATGTACAATATTTTTCTAATATTCTCCATTTCCTCAACAAAAATCCCCCAAGGATGAATCCTCCATCTCTTACTATTTTGTTTCTTCTTGCTAAGTACTGACTCCCCCTTGCTGCAATCTTTTTGTAACATTCTCCATTTCCTCATTAAAACTTCCTTAAGGATGAATCCTCCATCTACTATTGAATTCTCTAAATATCAACTACTATATTACTTATTGTTTTTTTTTCATGACTATATATTTAGTCCCCCTTTGACATCAATGGAAAAGGGTGCTGAATAATTAAGCACCGGTACTACTCCTGAAGTACAGTAGTCAACATTTCATCAGTCATTGAGGACTGATGCACTCTTGCAATCTCTAATTAGATTCAGTGAAGGGGATTAGTCCCAGCTTCTCCCTAAGATACTCAAATGTATCCTTAGGTAAAGGATTTTTGAATATGTCTACTAGCTGATATTTTGTGCTCACATAGTCCAACTTTACTTCTTTCTCTACTTCATTCTCTCTTAGGAAGTAATATTTTATCTCAATGTGTTTTGTCTTTACATGCATCACAGGGTTCTTTGACATATTGATAGTGCTAGTGTTATCAAAATGAATCACAATAGGATAATCAATCTGAATACTAAAATATTTTATCATTTGATTGATCTCCACAATTGTAGAGCAATTTAATGTTGCTACAACATACTCTTCTTCTATTATGGACTAAGAAATACAATTTTTCTTCTTACTTGTCCTAGTGACAAGCCTATTTCCAAGAAATACTTCTCCTCCTGAGGTACTCTTCCTATCATCCATGCATCCTATCTTAGGAATTAATGTTGGATGTTGGTAGTCATTCTATAGTAGTTGTTGTTGCATTCATGACTATGATTGTCATTGATGTCAACACAATGATCTTCTAGAGACTAGCAGAGAAGCAAACAATATTTTAATTAGCACACATGGGATATTACAGTTGGAGCTATGAGATTTTGAGGTTACACTCTTTGATATGTTATATGTCTATGGTTAAGAGCACAAATATTAATTCACTGATTCATGAAAGTTATGATTATTTTGGTAAAAGTAGTATTCAGGCAGTGTTCCTAAGTAGCAATTTGTGGAAATCGGATGATATCTCCTAATCGGAATGGAATCTAGTTTGGCATATTTAAAGAGAATTTTGAGACACATTGATGGTGATGTGGTTCATATCACAAACTTTGAGCTCACACGAGTGAAGAGATATTGCATTTGGAAGCTGACATTTTTGTGTAATTTTGATGTAACGTATGGAAACTTTTATTTTGTAATTGTGTGCCGACTCATTTGTAATTATTTGAGTGTGGTATAAAGGAAGGAATGTTTTTCCTTATTTTAATTATTTGATATTTGAAAGAAGTCTAAGCATGGTTTGGTTGCATGTGAATGTAAGCATGAAGTGAAGAAAAGAGCCTAAGAGATTGTGAAAGTGAAATTGTGAAGGAAGACATGCGAAGTATAGAGATCTGGAATTGAGATCTGGTGTAGTAGTGAGTGTGGTTTGGCATAGTAAGGAGGTAACATATTTCATATTATTCTACTAAATAATATTAATATTATTTGGATAGTGTGTTCAGTGATCTTACCCTGAAGCTGTTTGGGCAGTGGGTCCTGCTGTCTTCCATAACTCTTAACAGGGATTCCAAATCTCCTAACAGAGATTTATATGTATTGAATGTATTTCATAAGATTCCTAACAGAGTCCATCCTCTCACAAGGAATATTCATATTAGTGCATCTTTTTTGGGCATCATTCCCACTGGGGTTTACTCTTTGATCAAGAGGTTCCCTAGTCAACATATCTTGTGTTATTGTGTCATTGTGTATGAATATCTTTGTATGGTTACTAATTGCATTGCTTACATGGTTAAATGTTGTTGAAGATCTTAAAAGTTATAATTATCTGATAACCTATTCACCCCCCCCCTCTTAGTTATCTTGGAGGAATTTACTTTCTAACAATTGGTATTAGAGTGGTAGGTCCTTGAAAGGAAAGCTTAATAGCATAAGGAGATCCATGGTGAATTTCAGGAAAGAAAGCCCTAAGTTTGATGGAGTAAATTTTGACAGCTGGAAGGAACATATGAAGACACGTCTATTATGTTTAGGACCAGGCTATTGGTTGATTACAAAGAATGAAAGGACTATAATTCAAGAAGACAGTCTTGAAACAAGTTCTAAAGATGAGGTAGATCTATTCCTGTGTAGCATACTTGCAAGAGAAGCACTCTTGACAACACTTCTAGAGAATGAATACAGTCAGGTAAAATGTTTTAAGAAATCTAATGAAATTTGGAAAGCTTTACACTCTACTTTTGAAGGTGATGAACATGCAAAAAGAGCTAGATTACATAATTGGATATGTGCATTTGAAGATATTAGAATGATGGAAGATGAATCTGTTAGAAGCTATATTGGTAGAATGTTAGAAATTGTTGCAGGGATAAAATCTTGTGGAGGATCAAAGATAGAGAATGAAGTGATATGAAAAATTCTCAGGACATTGACTCATATATTTAAGTAGACAACATAGATGATTGAACATGTTACGCCTTGTGCTAAAAAATTTACAAGAGAGAATCTTCTTGAAAGATTGGAAGTAGCAGAGATTAACATGAGGTTATCAAGAGACTTACCTAGAATGGAGAAAGCATTCAGTGCTCTTAGTATTTTTCCTGCTTTGTCAAGAAGTACCAGTGTGAGTGGAGATTATGCCAGCAACAATAGATCTATAAATGAATAAGATAAGAAGATTGAAGAAGGTATTGCCTTGCTTGTGAAAAGAGAACCAAATGGTAAGAAAAATTTTAAATGTTGGACTTGTCAAGAATATGGTCATTTTGCATCTAAATGTCCTAAGAGAGTTAAGAAGTACAAAAATAATTTCAAGCCTAGAAGATCTAAGGAATGTTATTATGCTAATGATGAAGATCTTGAAGCTAGTATAGAAAGAACTTTGAGTGAAAGTGATACTGAGAATAATGATGAAATAGGATTTGTAGCAATTAAAGAAGAAAATTATGAATTTGATGTTAAAGAAGAAAAAGCATTAGTTTCCCAAGTTGAAAAGAAAGTTGATTGGATTATAGATAGTGTTTGTTCACATCATATGACTAGAGATATGAAGAAGTTCATAAAGTTTAACAATTATGATGGAGGAGTTGTTAGAGTTGGTAACAATGCACCTTGTTTGATTAAAGGTATAGGATCTATTACTCTTGATGGAAAGACTAATACTGATGATGTTTACTTTGTTGATGGATTGAAACATAATCTTTTGAGTGTTGGACAGTTAGTGGATAAGGGATATCAAGTTTAGTTTACTGAGAAAACTTGTGTGATAAAGGATAAAGATGGAAATCTAATTGGAAATGGATCTAGAACTAGAGGTAATGTATTTCAGTTAAATCCTACTGAGATGACATGCTTGATTACTATAATTAATGATATTTGGTTATGGCATAGAAGGTTTTGTCATATAAACTTTGATAACATTGTGAAAGTGAGTACTACACTTAAAGTAAGGGATTTGCCTAAAATTATGAAGCCTACTAACATGATTTGGAAAGAATGTGTGATGGCTAAGTAGAAGAGAAGTTCATTTCCTAGTAAGAAGTTCACATCGGCAGAGAAGTTGGAGATTGTTCATACAGACTTGAGCGGTCCTACTAGGACTAGAGGATTCTATGGAGAAAGGTATTTTATGATTCTTGTTGATGATTTTACAAGAATGATGTGGATTGCATTTCTGAAAGAAAAATCTGAAGCATTTGATAAGTTAAAGATCATTAAGAATAAAGTTGAGAATGAATCTAGAATGAAGATTAAATGTTTGAGATCTGATAGAGGTGGAGAATTTACTTCTAGAGAGTTTAACACTTTTGTGAAGTGAATGGTATTAAGAGACAATTTTCAACCCCTAGAACACCTGAACAAAATGGTATTGCAGAAAGAAGAAAGAGGTCAGTAACTAAAGCAGCAAGAGCTATGTTATTTGAGAATGACTTGCAGAAGACATTTTGGAGAGAAGCAGTGAATACAATAGTATATACAATAAATAGAGTACAAATCAAAGTAGACATAGATAAGACACCTTATGAATTATGGTTTGGACATGCACCCTCAGTTAAGTATTTTAGAATGTTTGGAAACAAATGTTATATAAAGAGAGATGATGATATTGGAAAGTTTGATCCTAGAAGTGATGAAGGTATTTTCCTTGGATATTATTTGAAGAGAAAAGCATATAGATGTTACAATAAGAGAACTAAAACTATTGTTGAGAGCGGAAATGTTAAAATTGATGAGAATTTTAAAATTCAGGAAAGAATGCTTGATTATGAATCTGATGAAGAAGCTAATCCTCAGCCTAACATTGAAACTACTAAATTATTCTATGAGACTGAAAGTGAATTGTTGAATGAGAATCATACTGTAGAGGAAACCAAAGAAGAAACTAGAGAAGAATCTAAAGAAAAATCTACAGTTCAAGCAAGATCTATGACTATGACACCAAACAGGTATCTATCTAGACATCATCCTATTGAACAAGTTATTGGAAGTTTGTACAGAGGAGTTATGACTAGAAATAAGGTACATTTATGTTTGATTTCTCAAATTGAACATAAATCTACTAATGAAGCTTGTGACGATGAACATTGGATTAATGCTATGAAAGAAGAACTAGATCAAATTGAAAAGAACAAGACATGGTAATTGGTTCCTAGACCTAAAGACAAGAATGTGATTGGAACTAAATGGGTATTCAAAAACTAGATGAATGAACAAGGGGAAGTAGTAAGAAACAAAGCAAGATTAGAATGTAAGGGATACTCATAGCAAGAAGGAATTAACTATGAAGAAACCTTTGCACTAGTAGCAAGACTTGAAGCACTAAGAATGTTTTTTGCTTATGCAGCTTTTAAGAAATTCAAACTGTATCAGATGGATGTGAAGTCTGCATTTCTGAATGGTGAATTGCAAGAAGTCTACATTGAGTAGCATGAAGGTTTTCCTTTGACTCAAGAAGGAGACATGGTATGTAAACTAAAGAAAGCATTATATGGAGTAAAGCAAGCACCTAGAACGTGGTATGCTAGATTGGATATGTATTTATTGAAATTGGGATTTACTAAAGGAATTGCAGATAGTAATCTATACACAAAAGAAATTGAATATGGATTGTTAGTTATAGTTATTTTTGTTGATGATATTATCTTTGGAGGAGAAGATGAAGCTAGTGACAAATTTGCTGATGAAATGAAGACTAAATTTGAAATGAGCATGATTGGTGAGATGAAATACTTTTTGGGATTACAGATAACATAGAACAATGATGGTATCTTTGTTAGCCAGATAAAGTATTTGAATGATTTGTTGAAAAGATTTGGAATGGAGAACTATAAACCAGTTGGAACATCTATGGTTATAGGACACAAACTATCAAGCAAAGATGAAACAAGAGTAGTTGAGCAGAAGAAATAAAGATCCATGATTGGAGGATTGCAGTACTTAACACACACTAGACCGGATATATGACATTCAATTGGAATGGTAGCAAGATTTCAAGCTGAACCTAGAGAGTCACATTATGCAGCAGTAAACAGGATATTGAGATATTTAAGAGGCACAATGGACTATGGATTGTGGTATGAAAAATATGATGATTTCACCCTATGTGCATATATAGATGCTAATTGGGGAGGTAGTTTTTATGATAAGAAAAGCACCAATGGTGGAGCCTTTTTTCTTGGAGGAAGATTGGTTTCCTGGTTGAGCAAGAAGAAGAATTGTATTTCATAGAGTACAACAGAAGTAGAATATGTAGCAGCAGCAAACAATTGTAACTAGATAATTTGGATGAAGCAGATGTTGAAGGATATTGGAATTAAATTTTTTGAGCCTGTTGTCATACATTGTGACAACACCAGCACAGTCAGTATGTCTAAGAATCTTGTATTGCATTCTAAAACTAAGCATATAGAGATTAAGTATCATGTTGTAAGAGAGAAAGTTGCTGAGAAAGAAGTCAGACTGGAGTACATAAGCACAAAGGAACAGATAGAAAACATATTTACAAAGCCTTTTCCTAAGGATACATTTGAGTATCTGAGAGGTATGCTTGGGGTTATGCCCCAATCTACTTTTGAGTAATGATGTAGTTGATTGCATCCATCCAGTGGCATATGAGCCCTATCTTTTTCTAGATTGGATGTTGGTACTTCCTCTATTGGGGAGTATGTGTATCTGAGCTGAGTCATGAGGACTCTTGTGAATTTATTTTTTGAAACAGTGTCTTTTGACATTGAGTTGTTGTTGACATAGTGATGAAATTTCTATCATTGATGTCAATGGGGGAGAAGAGTACATGAAAAACCCTATGTACCATTTGTTGGAGAGAACTAAATAGGATAATGAAGCAAGATTTGATTAATGAAGAGGATTTGAAGAATTTTTAGAGCATCAATGTAGTAGTGTTGCAGTATTGGATTTTTGGAACATTGGATATTTTTCATCTATGTTTCCATCAATGCCAATAGGGGATATTGTTAGGAATGAATGCTAGATGTTGGCAGTCATTCTATAGTAGTTGTTGTTGCATTCATGACTATGATTGTCATTGATGTCAACACGGTGATCTTCTGGAGACTAACAGAGAAGAAGATAGTGTTTTGATTAGGGAATGTGGGATATTGTAGTTGGAGATATGTGATGTTGAGGTTATACTCTTTGATATGTTATATGTCTATGGTTAAGAGTGTAGATATTAATTCATTGATTCATGAAAGTTATAAGCATTTTGGTAAAAGTAGTATTCAAGCAGTGTTCCTGAGTAGTGGTTTGTGGAAATCGGATGATATCTCATAATTGGGATGGAATCTAGTTTTTCATAGTTAAAGGGAATTTTGAGACACATTTATGGTGACATGGTTCATAGCAAAAAATTTGACATCACATGAGTGAAGAGACATTGCATTTGGAAGTTGACAGTTTTGTGTAATTTTGATGTAGCATATGGAAACTTTTATTTTGTAATTGTGTGCCGACTCATTTGTAATTATTTGAGTGTGGTATAAAGGAAGGAATTTTTTTCCTTATTTTAAGTAGTTGATATGTGAAAGAAGTGTGAGCATGCTTTGGTTGCATGTGAATGTAAGGATGAAGTGAAGAAAAGAGCATAAGAGATTGTGAAAGTGAAATTGTGAAGGAAGGCATGCAAAGTACAAAGATCTGGAATTGAGATCTAGTGTAGCAGTGAGTGCAGTTTAGCATAGTAAGGAGGTAACATATTCCATATTATTCTACTAAATAATATTAAGGTTATTTGGATAGTGTGTTCAGTGATTTTACCTTGAAGTTGTTTGGGCAGTGGGTCCTTCTGTCTTCCATAACTCTTAACAAGGTTAGAATCTTTTAACAGGGATTCCAAATCTCCTAACAGGGATTTATATGTACTGAATGTATTTCATAAGAATCCTAATAGATTCCATCCTCTCACAAGGAAGATTCATATTAGTGCATCTTTTGTGGGCATCATTCCCACTGGGGTTTACTCTTTGATCAAGAGGTTCCCTAGTCAACATATCTTGTGTTATTGTGTCATTGTGTATGAATATCATTGTATGGTTAGTAATTGCATTGCTTACATGGTTAAATTCTATTGAAGATGTTAAAAGTTATAATTATCTAATAACTGATTCAGCCCCCCCCTTCTCAGTTATCTTGGTGGACTTTACTTTCTAACATCCTACCCAATCTACATCTGTATACACATGAAGTTCTACATTTTATGAATTAGGACACCATAAACCATAGTCTATAGTTCCTTTCAAGTATCTGAATATCCTCTTTACTACCATGAGATGACTTTGTTTAGGATCATTTGCAAATCTTCCAACAATACCAACTGCATTGGAAATATGAGGTCTAGATTGAGTAAGATAGATTAGTTTACCAATCATAGACTTATACAAGGTTATGTCTACAAATTCTAAATCACCTTCTTTTGAAATCTTGGATCCTGTTATCATAGGGGTACTTACTGGATTGCAATCATCCATCTTGAATTTCTTTAATATCTCTTTCACATACTTAGACTGATTAATGAAAATACCTTTGTCTGTTTGTTGCACATTCAGTCCCAAAAAGTACTTGATAGGTCCAATCATGCTCATTTCAAATTCTCTTTGCATCTCTTTAGAAAATTCAGCACCAATCTTGTCATTACCACCAAAGATAATGTCATCAACAAATATAGAAACCAATAACAATCCATCATATGTTTCTCTTTTGAATAAGTTGCAATCTGCTACTCCTTTCTTGAATCTAATCTTATTCAAGTAACCATCAAGTCTTTCATACAAAGCTCTATGGGCTTTCTTAAGTCCATAGAGGGCTTTCTTCAATCTGCATACCATATCAGGTCTATTTGATAAGGTGAATCCTTCAAGCTTCTCTATGTATACTTTTTCCTTCAACTCTCCATTTAGGAATGCTGACTTAACATCCATTTGGTATACCTTAAAGTCTTTGAATGTAGCATAAGCTAAAAACAACTTTATGGCTTCCAATATTCTTATACGGGAAAATGTATCAGAATAATCAATTCCTTCTCTTTTCGCATATCCTTTACATACTAGTCTTGCTTTGTTTCTTACCACTATTCCATCTACATTCATCTTATTTTTGAATATCCACTTGGTTCCAATCACATTCTTATCACTGGGCCTAGGGAAAATTTCCCATGTGTCATTCTTAATTATCTGATCTAGCTCTTCTTTCATTGCTTCATGCCAATTTGAATCATTTCATGCATCTTCAACACTTAAGGGTTCAATCTGTTATAGTAAACATGCCTCTTCATTTTCTATGGAACTCTTTGCTTTTGATCTTGTCATGAATTTACTATTCTAATCTCCAATGATGTCTTCCTTTGAATGATATATAGATGTGAATTTAGGAACATTAGGTGTTATTCTCTCATCTAACTTCTATGATTCTTCTTCACTAGTTTCAGGGTCATTGAATAATACATCAATGATGTCAAACATTTCATCAACAATTGTTTCTCTAGTGGTAGGTCTAGGTTCTTCTTCAATCATAGGCACATAATCATGATATCTTTCTTGAATTATAAAATTCTCATCAATCTTAACATGAGCAATTTCAATGATCTTCTTCAATCTTAAATTAAAACATCTATAAGCTTTTCTTTTAGTAGAGTAACCAAGAAAAATACCTTCATCACTTCTTGCATCAAACTTGCCAATTGCTTCATCTCTCTTGATGTAGCACTTGCTTCCAAATATTTTGAAGTATTTTACTATAGGTACATTCTCAAACCATAGCTCATAAGGTGTCTTATTTGTGCCTAGCCTCAATTGTATTCTATTGATAGTATAGACTGCAGTATTGACCGCATCTCTCCAATAGGTCTGTGCAACCTTTCCTTCAATCGTGATGGTGCACGTTGTATCAAGTATGATCCTATTCCTTATTTCTACAATTCCATTCTAATAAGGGGTTCCAGGTGCACTTAACTGTCTCTTTATCCCATTTTATTTGTAATAATAATAAAATCTATCAAATTTGAATTCTCCTCCTCTATTTGATCTCAGACATTTAATCTTCAATCCAGACTCATTTTCAACTTTAGCTTTGAATAATTTGAACTTCTCAAATGCTTCTAATTTTTCCTTTAAGAACACAACCCACATCATTCTATAATAATCATCAACAAACAAAATAAAGTACCTTTCACCATAGTATGATCTTGTTTGAGTTGGTCCAAATAGGTCTGTATGCACTAGATCTAATTTGTTCTCTGCCAAATTGTGCTTGCTTCTAAATGAATTCCTCACATGATTTCCAATTACACATTCCCTGCATATTGTATTAACTAGTTTTTCAATGCTTGTAAGGTTTCTTACCACCTTTACATTGCTTATCTTCACTATGTTGCCAAAATTGTTGTGACAAAGTCTTTTGTTCCATAACCAACTATCATCTACTTTAGCAACAAAACAACTTGCTTTAGGATTAAGCTGAAAAACATTACCTTTAGTCTTTGAACCTGATGCAGTAATTTATCCTTCCTTTTTATTAATGATGCACTTTTTGTTTTTGAATTCTAACTAATATCCTTTGTCAAGAAACTGTCCAACACTTAGTAAGTTATGCTACAAACCATCAACATAAAGAACATCATCAGTGTTGTTCTTTCCATCCAAGGTGATAGCTCCTCTTCCTATGATATATTTAGGAGTGTTGTCTCCAAATATAACCATGCCACCTTTGTATCTATCTAGATGTACAAATCTATCCTTGTCTCTTATCATGTGATGTGAGTAACTGCTGTAAGTGATCCAATCTGTCCTTATGTCATCTTGTGAAATTAGTGCTAACTTTTCATCTTCAAGGTCCATTTCATCAAACATTTTCTCCATGTCTTCAAGAGAAATGAATCCAATTTCATCTTCTGCTAACTCTTCATCTGATACTCCATCTCCAACATAGTAACATTCTTTTGTATACTTGGGCTTGTAGTTAGTTTTGAACTTCTTGACTCTAGTAGGACACTTAGATGCAAAGTGAACAATCTTGTTACATGAAAAGCATTTGAATTGTAACTGACCTTCATATTTTCCTTTTCCTTTCCTTTCTTTCTTAGCAATCAAAGCAATGAAATCATCTATTTCTTTCTCTTCATCATCATCATCATAAAAATTACTACAAGTGTTCAAGGATTTCTTACCATGGACTGAAGCTTTGAAGGTTGTCTCACTTTTAGGCTTTGCCTTCAAACTTGATATCTCAAAAGCTTAAATTTTTCTAATTAAGGTCTCTCTTTTGAAGTCTTTTGAAAATTTCATACTCTCATCTAGGATGTTTATCTTTCTCTCATATTCTAATGTCAAAGTAGTCATCAATTTATCCATTATGACTTCTTCCAAGATCTTTCCATGATTATTTCTGATTCTTGCAATTGTTTCATTAATCCTTTGATTGTAGGCTTTAATGTTATCTTTAGGTAGCATCTCCAATTTATCATACTTTTTCATCCATGTATTTCTTTGTGCATTCTTGGCTTAGACATCTCCTTCAAACATGTCTTCTAGATACTTCCATATCTTGTAGGCTTTATCTAATTTCTTGATCTCTGAAAACTCACTGTCAGACAATGCATTGATGAGGGCTTCTTTTTTAATAGCATTTTGAGTGAACATCTCCTTCTTCTTAAGACTTACATCTTCCTTTGCAAGATCTGCTAGAGAGTGAATCTGAACTTCTTTTGTAGCTACTTCAAAAATCTCAAAGGCAATGCACTGCAAGTGTGTCATCAATTTTTTTCTCCAATCTAGATAGTTATCTCCATCAAAATTAGGACTTTATTTTCTAAAGAATGCCATCTGATCAACCTCAAGATGTTAAAATTTCTCTCCAAGGCACTTGCCTCTAATACCAATTGTTAGGAATAGTCCCAAGAGATAACGAAGAGGGGGGGGCGTGAATCAGTTATCTACAAGATTCAATTATTTATCCAATTAATTATAAAAGAACATTAAGAATGAACACAACATCAAAACATTTAACACAACACCAAAATTTTTCTTACGGGGAAACCCAAATAGGTCAAAACCCTGGTGGGAATTAGCACCCACTATAAACTAGACTAGAGTATTATGATCCCTATTAGAAGATCTTACAACCTTGTTAGGAGTTAATCTTTACAATGCATTAAGTACAGTGACATGGTCAAAGGTCTGACCCTATTAGGAGTCTTTTACAATTAACCCTATTAGGGGTGAGGACACACTATCCAAGAGCACACTACTCAAAGTGGTGAAGGCTACAACCTTCTATTTAATAGATACACACTATATCTAGATCTTGGTGAATTGCAAGTAGAAATTTTGTCTTGATTAGTTGCAATGGATATCATACACTCTCTAGTTTGTCACATAGACCTTCTGCTAATGGCTCAATACTTCACACCTTCTTCTCTACTCTTGTCTTTCAACTATCTGCCATACTTAGCAATGACAAATGACTACCTATAAATATCTTCCTCTAAATGACATAATCGAGTCATCCTATTAGAACCATCTTGAAATCACATTAGAGAAATGATACATCTCTCCAATAACATCTAAGTTGTCTCAACTAAGAATGCAACAAAAATTAGGACCGTGCAACTCCATATGAGTAGATGCATCGCTTCACACTGTCGGCTCCACCAAATTAACCGATACTTTCTTCTCATGTTGAATTACATCATGCATTCTTAATTAAACATTCTTAACTATTCTCCAAACACTATTCCAAGAACACATATCGAAATGATAGGTGCAACTACTACAATAATAAAAACAATGTCGGCTCTACCAAATAAACTCAAGAAACTATAAAAGTCAACTGCAGACTTCATAACTTAACCTTTACTACATATCTGACTCTGTGTCCATGATCATATAATCATACACATGTCTACAACATAAATATAAATGAGCAAGGCTTCATTGCAACCATACTATAAATAACATACAGAACTCTTCCTGGGACCTATCAAGAATACTTACTGATACAGACTACCGTATTACTATCTTTACTTACAATCAACCTCTATGTCTATGATATCTTCTTGATAACATATCTTTGAAACATATACTCAAGGCTCTCTCCATTAGGCTTCCACACATATTGCTTATCATATGTTGTCATCAATGAAAAACATATAGTCAGTACTTTGGCTTGCTAGAAAATCTCCAACAATTTCTTCTTGTTGCAGCTCGGTTGCATCAACCTAATTAACAAACAAATATTTGATAATCCTCAGGTTCCTTTTTTCTATCTTCTTGATTTCTCTCCACAAAAATTCATCAATCCTCACATTTTCACTTTCTACAATTTTTTTAGTAGACTTATTCAAGCATTTATATGCTTTTGTCTTTGATGAATAACCTAGGAATATACCTTCATCTCCTGTTGAGTCAAACTTTCCATTTCTAACATCTTTCAATATATAACACCTACTTCCAAAAATTTTATAATAACTTATATTTGGTGTATGCCCATACCAGAGTTCATAAGGGATCTTATTGGTACCTTTCTTCAATTATACTCAGTTGAGTGTGCAAATAGCAGTACTAATGGCTTCTCTAAATAACATTTTGTGTGACCTCTTTGTCAATCAAAAATTTCTAGTACAATCAATGTCTATGGATCTATTCCTTCTTTCAGCTATACTATTTTTTTGTGGATTCCTCGATGCAGATACTTGGATTTTGATTCTATTTTGATTGCAAAAGACAGTAAATTCATCAGAGATAAATTCAACTCCTCTATCTGATCTTAAATATTTTATCTATTTTCCCATTTCCTTTTCAACTCTATATTTATACCACTTGAACATTTGGAATGCATCAAAATTTTATTTTAGAGACATAACCAACATCATTCTTGAATAGTCATCAACAAAAAAAAAGAAATACCAATATTTATAATATGTTTGAATTCTCATAGGACCACAAAGGTCAACATGAACTAATTCAAAAATACCATTAGCTGAGTAAGACTTTCTTGTGAAACTTGATATTTTCATCTTACCAATCTGACATTCCTTACACATCACTTTATCAAGTTTACTTAATTCTGGTAGAGCTCTGTCTCTATTTTTTTCCCACTTTATTCATATTGTTAACATTTACACGATAGGGTATTTTATGCCATAGACATACATCTTCAACTTTAACAAATAAGAAACTATTTGTAGTAGTACCAATATAAAATATATTACCTTTATATTGTTCATCAACTCCAATCAGATCTCATCAATATCATAGATCTTTACCTTTCTATTTTGAAATTCCAGTCAGTGGATAGTATTGTTCAATTGTGAAACACTCAAAAAATAATAGTTTAGTCCTTTAACCCAATATGCATCATTACATCTCATCTTTTCATTCAATATAATGGATCTGCTTCCTTTTACAAAACATGGAGCATCATTGCCAAATCTTAAAAATCTTCCATCATATACTTTTATAGGTTCTCAAACTTATCAATATTACCAGTCATATGATGTGAATATCTACTATCAATTATCCATGGGTCATCTTTACTTACATGAAAAATAAGATATTTTTCATCTTCACACTTTTCTTCTTCTAATTCATCCTTCACAACAACATAGACAACTTCATATCCTTCTTCAGTATCATCAGATTCATCATCGGTTATAGCTTCCTCAATTAAGTAGCCTGAATTCTTTACTTCATCTTTTTAGTCTCTGAACCTTCGGTATTGCTTCTCCTTCTTATCACTTTTATCATTCATGTAATTGTCAGCACATCTAGATGCAATGTGGCCAGTCTTGTTTTAATTAAAAAAATTGAAGGGTAATTTACCATTATACCTTCCTTTACCTCTTCATAGTCTCTTAGCCACCAGTGCCTCTAACTCTTCTTGTTCTTTTTCTTTGGTTAGCATATAGTCATATTCACTTCCACATGAACTACTATGCATTTTTTTGTCTCTTATTGATTTTCCAATGCTTAAAGATGATTTTAAAGTAGTTTAAATAGTCAGTAGACTATTATCATAATTACTTAGCTCAAATGCAGTCAGCTTATCAATTATGGCTTCAAGAGTAATAACATTATTCGGTATGGATCTTAGTTCCAAGATAGATTATAATTGAATAGCATACTTAGCTAAAATAGTTATAATAATTTTACTTACCACATCTTCACTGGTTAATGTTCCACCAGAACCTTTGGTGGAACTAACTGTTAGGAATGGGAACACTGAGAGGGGGGGTGAATCAGTGTTCACTATAATTTATCTATTTACTTAATCTTAAACTAAACTTGAATACTTAAATACTGAAATAAACATCCACATAAACATGAAACATGAAATCAACACATAACACCAATATGGTTATGGGGAAACCCAAATAGGTAAAAACCCTGGTCGGAATGGACACCCACTAATATTGTATACTAGTGTTTTATGATCCTTGTTAGAAGATCCTTAACCCTGTTAGGAGTTTCTTTACAATATGTTTAGTATAGTAGACCTTGTGAAGGGTTAGAACCTGTTAGGAGTATTTTATAATAAACCCTATTAGGGGTGTGGACTCACTATCCTAGAGCTCACTGCTCAAGTGGTGAAGGCTACAACCTTCTGATCTGAGATACACACTATATCTGTTGGATGAACTATCACTGTGACACTGCTTTTCTGATCAGTTCCTTTGATGCGCTAATGCTTTGACCTCTTGAAAAGATCTAATACATCTTATCAAATATTTTCATACTTCTTTTCTACTTATCTCAACTCTATCATGACTCTCATGCTAATTACAATGGGTGCATCTCATATGTATATGCACATACAAAATAAATAACTAGGTCGGTCCTTTAACTGATTACATACAATGCTTCAAAATGAATTGGCTCAAGCGTGTTTACAAAAAAAAATAATTACATGTTGGAAACCTAATTACAATAGGCACATGGCCTTTACAACATAATAATATAACCACAAATCAAAATGCCAATAGTCAGCTGCTTACTCTGTTCTTCTCTGGCACACACTAGCTATGTAACTTCAACTGTCTGTAACATTGTCATACTTGCATATTTGATCATGCCCTCATAGACTAAGCATGAATATACTCTAACCAAATTATCTTCTAGGGTGCATACCATAACTTGGTTGTACGCACGTGTGATGATGCTCTGAGCTTCAAGTACTCTGTACACTGTCTAGTCTTCAACACTTAGCCAATTTATGATCTTCTCATCAAGTGCCCTGACTCCAAACTACTATATGAATTTGTTTCCATAATTACAACACTATATCAAGTCATATACATTAGTATAGCTAACTTTCCAACAATCTCCCCCTTTTTCATTGATGGCAACAAAGGAATATGGCAAAGTTACTAACTGTCCCTTATACAATAAACTTCTATCTTATATCTCCCTTATACATATCTATAACTCCATATTCTATACATGCTCCCCCTTTGACATTAATGACAAAGGTTCTTCAAAACTATATCTACAAATACTTATTGTGAGAGAACATCTGGATATGCTATCTACAAGTTTTGGATCTCCTTGTTCCAAAATATAATCAATGAATTAACAATATGGAGATGGGCGCATAGTGCATACTGTAGCTTCTCCATCTTCTCCAAATATGTGCTGGGACCATTATCATATGTCACCATGGTGGCATCTATCTTCTTGATATTCTGATTAAGTATATCTAATGAGGGCGCAAGAGCATTCCTTAGCTAAGTCTGTCTAGCCCTTATCTTTGATATCTCTTTTTCTACCTTCTCAATCTTGTCAATTTGTCCTTGATATACATTATTGCACATATTTATATCAGTGGCTGGGTCTTTTAATAATTTATTTACTTTCTCTATCCTAGCTTCTACTTGTTATATCTTCTTGAAGTGGTCATCAATTAACTTGTCCTAATCCATACAATTTGCAATGATCTTCCTTCCATTTTCTGCAAACTCCTCCAAAGATGCTTGACCATCTTTTAGAGAACTTAGGTCAAGTTCAAAGTTACTGGCCAGTTCAATCAATCTCTTCTTTTGATACTTTTCTTCTACAACATGAGATGTTGACTATTCCAAGGTAGAAATTTTTTTTTTGAAGACTGTGAGGATTTTTCTAACATCATCAACTGAATGTACCTTAGACACTTTCTTGTCTGAAGGCAATAGACTATTTAATATGTTGATTGATTCAACAAACAATGGGTTTCTCGTTACTTGTTTCTCTTTGGCTTTCTCCATTGCTAAGACATTGATCTTAATCAGGTCTTCTTCTCCCCATGAATCCAAACTGGTTGTGTCAGGTGTCAAACTTGACAAAAATTCTACTGAGGGTAGTGGAGTGATAGGAGTGTTGTCCTCTACTTCTTTCTTTACTTCAATTATCTTTTCAATAGATTGTTCATTTCCTTTTTCTTCTTCTTTTTCTTTCTCCTCTTCCATCTTTTCTTCTTCTTTCTTTTCTTCTTCTATTTCTATTTCTATTTCTTTTTCTTTTTCTACTTCTTTCTTTTCTTCTTTTTCATTAGTTATATCCTCAATCAATATTTCTTGTTGATTAGGAGGAGTGTTACCACATAAGTTCTTGGCCTCTTGAGTGCTTACAAAGGCTTCTTCAAACTTGTCCAAATCCATGTCTGTGGCTGCCATAGTAACTTTTACATTATCAATGAAAATTGAATCATCCTTGAGTGCTTCTGACATGGGCACAGACTTCTCTACCTCTGAGGATGCATCAATTACATGTGCTAAATCTTATGGACTTGTAGGTGGTACATTTATGGTATTTGACACTTTTGCAACCTTTTTGGGTACTTGAGCTGTGGCTACAGTAGCTAGATAAATGTTCCTGTTCATGAAGACCGTCTCAAAGGTTTTCTCTATTTCCTTTGCAACTATCTCATAGTTTTTTTCCATTATATGTAGAGTCCTTGATTTTGTTCTAAGATGTGGCTTTACCAAATCTAATAATATGGTATTTTATTCTAGAGAGCATACTGGGAGGGTTTCATCTATGATCTTTTACCTTATCCTTAGATCATCTTCAATAGCATGTCTTTTTAAGAATTCTAATATGTTCCATATGTTATCTGGAATAGTAGTCTTTAGTTCTAGGGTTGTCTTCTTAAATTTCAACATATGCTTGATAATCATTCCATGTATCTTGAATTTTTCAATCTCACTTCATTTCTCATAAAAATTTCCTACTTGATCAATTCTACCTTCATCAACAATCCTTGTACTTAACACACTGAGACTAGGTTTGAAGCTTACTTCTAGGGGTGCTTGAGTGTTCTTCTTATTTCTTGTTACTCGTGAGGATGGATGGCTAGTGCTAATCTCTTTCTTCCTCTTGGGCACTACCTTATACTCAAGAGGATCAGTAAGGTTAATGGTTTCCTTGGGTGTAGAAGGAGTAACATCAATTTTACCCTTCTAAATATTAGATTTCTCAATTTTCACCTTCTTCATCTTTGGGTCATCTAATTCTATTTTTTCTACAGCTGCGCTCTCTAATTCCAAAGCAATCTTCTCTTTCCTTGCTTTATATAGGTCTTCTTGAGACACTCCATGAATTCTCAAAATCTTTGAAGTCACCTTGGCAACCTTTCTTTTTGTTGTTGTGCTATTCAGAATAGTATCAACTTCTCTTGTTTTCTCTTCATAGGTTCCCCATCTTGGCTCTATTAGCACTATTTTGAAATTTTTCATCCTCATGCTAAAATTTTTGAAAATTTGGTTTTAAAACCTAGTGATAGGTATTATGATGGAAACCCTAGCTGGTCCTAGCATTGTTATGTTTGACTGTTACCTTTTTCTCATTAAAATTTCCAAATAGACATGTGCAATATTGACCCCTTGTAAGATGACCACTTTATATGTTATACTGCTAGGTTGTCAAAAGGGGCCCCTTTTTAATATTTCTTTCAAAGCCTAAGTTTCCCATTAATGTTTCCAAGTCACTAACCTTTCATAATGAGTGGTTGTCGTTAAATCTTGAACTCCTTGTTGTCAGAATTTTTGACATACAATTTAGTGATGGGTTGACATTTGTCTTAGCGGGCCCATCTTTGGTGTTATGCTAATGATTAAACAATGAAATGCATCAATGACTATCATTATACCATTGGGTCAAGTTGACTTCTTTTTAAGCTTTGCAGTTTAGTGACAGGCATCCGATCAAATTTTTGATGACAAAGGCAGGTTCTAGCTTGTCAGTCTCCATGGTGATTCTCTCAAGTTGACACTTGTCTTAAGTGACGTAGTGGCTATGGGGTTAGACTTTGTCAAAGGATAAAGCTCAAATTAATCTTATGATTTTCATTATACCATTGAATAAAGTTGTGAAGTGTTTAAGCTTTGTTGTATAACAACGACCATCCGATTCTGTATGAGGGATGAGATATGAAGTGGGCCCTAAATTTTCATGTCACACTGATATGGTTTCTTTCTATTGGTTGAAATAAGTTGTGATGTGGTAGCCGACAGGGTGTTTGGTACTGAGAAAGAAAAGTGAGAAGGGCCTGCCCACCTATTTTTGTAAACGTGACAGTTTTTGACTCGATGAAGAATTAAGTGAAGTATTAAAGTGGGGTTAGCCTTCTCAGATAGTTAAAGCTCCCCAACATCATGTGGTTGTCGGTATACCACTGGGATAAGATGCATTATTTTTAAGGCTTGCAGTATAGCGATGATCATTCGATCTTGTTTGTAGGATGTGGACTGAAAGGTGGTTCCTCAGTCGCTAGGTCATGCTGACATGTTTGTTTTTGATTGGCCAAAAGGAGGAGGTGACCTATTAGCTATCAGTATGTTTAAACACTGAGGGGGAGGTTAGGTTCCCACCTGTTGAATTATGAAATGTGGCATTTGTTGATTTGATGTAAGGATTTGTAAAGTAAATGTGGGGTGGAAGTTTTCAAAATTTTAATGATCATCCGATTAAGCTGCATCAATGGTTGTTGCTATGTCTCAACCAAGTAACCTTGACATGTTTTTGTAAGTGCTTTAATGACAGGTTGACACCTATCCACCCCAATCAAAGCCAAAGATAAGTTAAAGTTTTCTACACATGCTATTTTTAAATGTTCTCATTGGTTGACAACTAATCTAGGGAAAAATAACACAGGGTTACGCTGCTAAATTTGTTAACCGCCTGATGCGTCGAAAAGTAGAAAGGATCAATGATTCAAATTTAAATTTTTTCTCTGTGATGTTTCTCACATCCTGTGAATGTTGAGGCCACCAATTTTTAGTAATGGTGAACTAAATGAGCTTCATGTAGATGAATTGCAAATGGTTGGCAAGACATTATATACCCCAATTTGATTACTAAATTCTTTACCTCTTTCATAAGCGTCTTGGAAAACTAGATTATTTTCTAGAGTGATATCAAGAAGAGTTTTGTAGGTGCCTGGTAGGTCATATTTTTGACTCAAGAATTGTTTAAGGCTTTGAGTAAATTGTAAAGGGATTGTGTTGTTAACTGGTAATATTTAGTGTTTTCTCTGGTATTTGAGCATTGTTTTGAAAGCCCTAGTTAAAATGCCTCCAAAAAGGGAGTTGTCTGGGAAAAAGTATAAAGATAGGGGTGTTTTTGAAGACTTGATGAAATTGCCTCCACATTCAGACAATGGCACAACAAGACTGAAGGAATTAGTCCCAAGGAACCCTAGCGATTATGTAAATAGTGGGCTCCATGATAGAGGAAACTGGATGAGGGATGCTAGGGTGGGAGAGGATCACAATGATCTTATTTTGTTTAGGTCAGCATATTCTTAGAGGAATTCATGTGCCTCCCTCAGTAATATTTGGCAATTTGATATAGGGAAATTGGTTGTCCCTGGAGTAATTATGGATGCAGAATTGCTAATTCAAATTGCTAAGTGTTATGATCCTATGACTAAATGTGTCAAGGATGTGAATGGAAATGACCTAATCAGCATTATAGAAGATGAGATCAGGGAAGTATTCTCATTAAATGACCCTTTTGTTGGGTTAGAAAAGATAGATTTTAATGAGCTCATTGAGGTATATGAATCTTACAAAGATTACTTAAGGGCAAGGCCTTTAAGGGATTTCATTGATCAAATTGGATCAATGTGTGTGATTATCCCTAGTACACCTGAGTCTTTTAAGCTAGATTTTTTTAGAAAACATGCACAAGGTTTTTACAAATGTTTAACTCATATCTTAGGACATGATGAAGCCACTCATATGCCTGTTCCATATATGTTTATGATGGTACAGTCTCTGCATCCCTAGTTGACACTAATCTTTGACATTGCGTCTCACTTGGCTGACCTAATCCATGAGGGATTGATGGGAATAAAAAATGTGAAGGTTAGTAGGCCTTTTGGGTGGTACTCTATGCTGATGCATATGTTTTTATATAAAGGTGAGAAGTTTTTTAGTTCAACAGTCAACATTGTCAAAGTGAGGAATGGGGAAAATCTCCCAGTTTAGCTATGGACCACGGTTTTGTCATGGGATAGAACTGATGCTAGTTTTATTATGTTTGATAGAGATTTTGCATCAAGGCTTAGAACATTATTGTTTTTTGAAAATCCTAGAATTCCAAGAGAATATTTAAGATTGATTCGGCCAAAGGAATACTGTCAAGATATTACCATAGTTCATAATTTTGGTGATATTATATTGTATCTAGTTTCCATAGTCTTTAGGGTATATGGTTACAGGGTGGCACCATACATTTTTCCCTACCAAGTTCCACTGAAGATAGGATATGCAAAAATTTTAAGGCAAATTGGTGACCTGCATGAAACTACTCTCGCTAGTAAAGGAAAAGGGACTTTCTTCCCAAACAAGTCTTGTAACCCTATAGGATGCCTACAACTATGGTTAGGTGTGCAGACAATGAGGGTTTCTTGTCAGGAGTGTTTAAGGAAAAGATAAGGTGTGCTCTTATGGAGCACCAATTCAATTTTCTCGAGGACATAATAAGGAATGAGTTTGATCTACAAACTCAAGAGATTAAGAAGGAGAAATGGATAATCTACAAGAAGACTGTAGACTTCATCAAGAATTTTGATAAAACTTATGACCCATTGAAAGGTTTTGAGCCATGGGCTAGAAAGGTAGAGGCTCTTATGGAGCATTTCAAAGGGATCATGCATGTAGTGAGTGAGAAAAGAGTTCTGGTAAGAAAGGCAGACCCTAAGAGGGCTAGGTAGATTTTAAGCCAGCTAGGATATACAAAGATGACCCCAAAGGGAGTTTACATTGTACAAAAGAGAAGTGGTTATACTTTTCTTCTACCAACACATTAGAGAGATGAGAGTCTTCCTTCTACTTCTAGAGGAAAGAGGCCTATCAATGATCAAGCAATGCAGGGACCCTCTCCTAAGAGGTAGAGACAAGAGGAATGAAGGCCAGAACAAAATGTTTATTCTCCTTCTCAATCCCCCTTACACTTAGATGAACATGGGGTAGCTAAACAATTAGTACAAATGAGGAATGAGGGTAACATTATTGTTTCCAATGATGAATTACAGGAGGGAATGCCTGAGGTACCCAAAGAAATAGCAATGGATCTAACTATTATAGAGCTTGAGGGTAAGAAAATTGACCCTATTTTGAAACAGGCTAGTGATTATTTTGTCGATGATGACAAGTTTGTAAAGACTAGGGCATTTTTTCAATTTTTATAGAGAATGAAGATAAATCAGTTTAAAAAGATGTGTGAAAAGAAGAAAGAAGAGTTCCCTGATAGGGACATAATAGAGATTGAAAATGAAACCAAAGGAGAAATGATAAAACAATTTGAGAACATTACTCCTAAGGAGGAAAGGGCTATGGTCCATACTATAGGGGTGTTGATTCTTCCAGAATGGGATATCGCAGATGCAATAATTTTTTATCATGTCAAGAAGAGCAAGATAAAGACCCTCACCACTGAAAAATAAGCACAACAAGTTGCTAGAGGTATTTCTTTTTCAGATGATCATGTAGCCTTGGTAATGTGGTCCCTTAAGAGGGAAGAAAACAAAGGGAAAGGAGAGGCTCTCTCTTCAGAGTATGCAAAAAATTTGTTAGTGCAGCGAGTAGGTGAGACCTCTCATGTTGAAGCTTCAAGTCTCATTTTGGAAACTGGTAAGTTTAATGTAAAAGTGGTAGAAAATGATGCACAAGAGAAGGAAGAGCTAAGGCTTAAGTTTGAAACTGTCCTTATGCTCAGGATTAAATTGGAAAAAAATTGAAATCTAATTTTATAAATTTTACTATGTTTAAGTAAATTGCATTTTTTAGGGTCTTTGGTGCATTTTTGGGAAAAAATTGTGTGCAAATCAGAGCTAGGACTTGAAAGTTATGCCTTCTCCAAGTAGACCTAATTTTTATATATAGTTTTCTGATAATTTTAGATAGTTTGAATAGTTTATTTGTAATAAATATTATGATGGCTCTTCATTTCATTTCTAAGGGATTTTGATGACCCTTGAGATCCATCTGACTTGTATAAACTCAAATATTCGAATAGAATGGATCAATTTTTTTGGTTTGCAATCTGGTTCTTAATTTTTGTATTGAATTCTACAATACTGCGGGTATCACACCAAGTATTTTAATCTGGTTTCATAAATTAAATCACCTTAAGTCCTATAATGAGCTTAAAATAGAGCTGATCCAGAAGGACCAATTTATTGTTGAATTGCAAGGACCCCAGGATCATAGGTCACCCCAATTAATGATAGCTGATAGACCTATAGTGGCTTCTTCATAAAGCCCTATCATTGAATTTCCACCTTCACCATACCTAGAGACAAACCTAGATGCAAGGCTTAGTTGGGAGAAGCAACATTTGCTTGAAGAAACAAATCATTTCAAAAGAAAAATAGAAGAATTGGACAAGCTAAGTGAAGAACATTTGAAAGATAAAAGTTTGTTAAAGTAGAAATATGAAGAAAAGGTAATAAAGGCTATGATGCAATTTTCTACAAATTTGAATCCCACAGTTCTATTTGACCATGCTAGGAGGCTAAGGATATTGCTTACATCATTAGAGAAGCATAAGAGTGAGTTTGGACCAATCTTCAAAAAATGGATTGAGAAATCTCCAAATGTGAGATTATTCAGATGGTTGTCCAAGTCTCAAAATGATCCTGACCCTTTGATCAAACCATTGCATCAAAATGTGAAGAAGCTTGTAGAACATGATATACTTTTGGGTGATTTTGAAAGAAAAACAAATTTTCTGAAGAAAGAATTGACACTCCCTAGCTGTGATTTGATCCCATGAGTTTTTAAGAAAAATGGTGAACTTAAGAATCTGATCAAGTGGAGAGCATAAATAGATGATGACTTTTCTACTAGAATGAATAGCATTTTGATTTTAGAAAATACTTTATTTTTTATACATATTATTGAGACATTGATTTTTGCCAAGTCTAATTTTGATTTCATTCAGCAAGAAATCAGTTAGCTAGAGGACAAGTGGGAACAGTTATCTGGCAAAAATGCAGAGTTTGCAAATTTTGAGTTCCCAAGTGAGGAGGTGCATAACAGGTGGAGGTATCAGTACATACCTCATGCAGAAAAAGTAAACACTCCTCCTACCTCTTAAGACAAATGAAGGTTGTAACCTTTTGAGTCATGAAGGTTGTTGAGATGTAGAGAGTTATTTATTGCAGGGATGACGAGGATATGGCTGTTAAAAAGTAAAGTCCACCAAGATAATTGAGAGGGGTGGGGGGGTGAATCAGTTATTAGATAATTATAACCTTTATCAACTTCAACAACATTTAACCATGTAAGTAATGTAATTACTAACCATAGAAAGATATTCATACACAATGACACAATGACACAAGATATGTTGACTAGGGAACCTATTGATCAAAGAGTAAACCCTGGTGGGAATGATGCCCAAAAAAGATGCACTAATATAAATATTCCTTGTGAAAGGATGGACTCTATTAGGAGTCTTATGAAATACATTCAGTACATATGAATCCCTATTAGGAGATTTTGAATCCCTGTTAAAAGATTCTAACCCTGTTAGGAGTTATGGAAGACATAAGGACCCACTGCCCAAATAGCTTCAGGGTAAGATCACTGAACTCACTATCCAAATAATCTTAATATTATTCAGTAGAATAATATGAAATATGTTACCTCCTTACTGTGCCAAACCGCACTCACTGCTACATTAGATCTCACTTTTAGATCTCTGTACATCACATGTCTTCCTTCACAATTTTGCTATCATACTTAGCTAATTTCTTCACTTCATGCATATTGCATCACACATCCATATCAACAAAGAAAAAAATTCCTTCCTTTATACTACACTCAAATAATTACAAATGAGTCAGCACACAAATACAAAATAAAAGTTTCCACACGCTACATCAAAATTATACAAAACTGTCAGCTTCTAGATGTAATAACTCTTCACTCATGTGACCTCAAAGTTTGTGCTATAAACCATGTCACTATCAGTGTGTCTCAACCTTCCCTTTAACTGTGTGAAACCAGATCTCATCCCGATTAGGAGATATCATCCAATTTCCACAAACTACTACTCAGGAACACTGCCTGAATACTACTTCCACCAAAATGCTCATAACTTCTATGAATAAATGAATTTCTATCTGTGCTCTTAACCATAGACAAATAAAATATCAAGAAATATAACCTCAACATTGCATAGCTCTATCTACAATATCCCACATGCGCTAAGCAAAACACTATCTTCTTCTCTAGTAGTCTCTAGAAGATCACTATGTTGACATCAATGACAATCATAGTCATGAATGCAACAAAAACTACTATAGAATGACTGGCAACATCCAGCATTCATTCCTAACAATCTCTCCCATTGGCATTAATGGAAACACAGATGAAAAACATCTAATGTTCCAAAAATCTAATACTGCTTCTCTGACAAACATTTCAAATCTTTCTTCGATATCCTATTCAATTCTCTCCAACAAATGGTACAAGTGGTTTTTCATGTACACTTCTCCCCCATTGACATCAATGATAGAAATTTCATCACTATATCAAAAAAAACTCAATGTCAATAGAAACTGTTTAGAAAATACATTCACAAGAGTCTTCATGACTCAACTCAGACACTCCCCCATAGAGGGACTACCAACATCCAATCTAGAAGAAAGATAGGGCTCATATGCCACTAGACAGATGCAACCAACTACATCATTACTCAAAAGTAGGCTAGGGCATAACCCCAAGCATACCTCTTAGATACTCAAATGTATCCTTAGGCAAAGGATTTGTAAATATGTTTGCTATTTGTTCCTTTGTGCTTATGTACTCTAGTCTGACTTCTTTTTTAGAAACTTTCTCTCTTACAACATGATACTTGATCTCTATATGCTTAGTCTTAGAATGTAAAACATGATTCTTAGACATACTAATTGAATTGGTGTTGTTGCAATGTATGACAATAGGCTCAAAAAAGCTAATTCTAATATCCTTCAGCATCTGCTTCATCCAAATTATCTGGTTACAATTGTTTGCTATTGCTACATACTCTGCTTCTGTTGTGCTATGTGAAATACAATTCTGCTTCTTGCTTAGCCAAGAAACTAATCTTCCTCCAAGAAAAAAGGCTCCACCACTGGTGCTTTTCTTGTCATCAACACTACCTCCCCAATCAGCATCTATATATGCACATATGGTAAAATCATCAGATTTTTCATACCACAATCCATAGTCCATTGTACCTCTTAAATATCTCAGTATCTTCTTTACTGCTGCATAATGTGACTCTCTAGGTTTAGCTTGAAATCTTGCTACCATTCCAAATGCATGTTGTATATCTAATTTAGTATGTGTTAAGTACTGCAATCCTCCAATCATGGATCTGTATTTCTTCTACTCAATTGCCAGTGTTTCATCTTTGCTAGATATTTTATGTCCTGTAACCATAGGTGTTCCAACTAGTTTACAGTTCTCCATTCCAAATATTTTTAGCAAATCATTCAAGTACTTTTTCTGACATACAAAGATACCATCACTGTTCTTTGTTATCTATAATCCCAAAAAGTATTTCATCTCACCAATCATACTCATTTCAAATTCAATCTTCATTTCATCAGCAAATTTGTCACTAGCTTCATCTTCTCCTCCAAAGATAATGTCCTCAACAAAAATAACGATAATCAACAAACTATTTTCAATTTCTTTTGTATACAGATTGCTATCAGTTGTTCCTTTAGTAAATCCCAATTTCAAAAAATACTTATCGAGTCTAGCATTCCAAGTTCTAGGTGCTTGCTTTAGTCCATATAATGCCTTTTTCAATTTACATACCATGTCTACTTCTTGAGTCAAAGGAAAACCTTCAGGCTGCTCAATGTAGACTTCTTCCACCAATTCTCCATTCAGAAACGTTGACTTCAGATCCATCTGCTACACTTTGAATTTCTTAAAAGATGCATAGGCCAAGAACATTCTTACTACTTCAATTCTTTCCATAGGTGCAAAATTTTCTTCATAGTCAATTCTTTCTTGCTACGAGTATCCTTTACAAACTAATCTTGCTTTGTTTCTTACTACTTCTCCTTGTTCATTCAGCTTGTTTCTTAATACCCATTTAGTTCCAATCACATTCTTGTCTTTAGGTCTAGGGACCAATTCCCATGTCTTGTTCTTTTCAATTTGATCTAGTTCTTCTTTCATAGCATTAATCCAATGTTCATCTTCACAAGCTTCACTAGTAGATTTAGGCTCAATTTGAGAAATCAAACATAAATTTACCTTATTCTGAGTCAAAATTCCTTTGTCCAAACTTCCAATAACTTGTTCAACAGGATGATGTCTTGATATATACTTGTTCGGTGTCATAGTTACAGATCTTGCTTCAACTATAGATTCTTCTCTAGATTCCTCTCTGGTTTCTTCTACAGGACTCTCATTAAATAATTAACTTTCAATCTCATAGAATAATTTAGTAGTTTCAATGTTAGGCTGAGGATGAGCTCCTTCATCAGATTCATAGTCAAGCATTCTTTCCTGAAATTTAAACTTCTCATCAACTTTAACATTTGCGCTTTCAACAATATTTTTGGTTCTCTTATTGTAACATCTATATGCTTTTCTCTTCAAATAATATCCAAGAAAAATACCTTCATCACTTCTAGGATCAAACTTTCCAATATCATCATCTCTCTTTATATAACATTTGCTTCCAAAAATTCTAAAATACTTAATTGAGGGTGCATGTCCAAACCATAATTCATAAGGTGTCTTGTCTATGTCTACTCTGATTTGTACTCTGTTCATTGTATATATTGTTGTATTCACTTCTTTTCTCCAAAATGTCTTTGCCAAATCATTCTCAAATAACATAGCTCTTGTTGCTTCAGTCACTGACCTATTTCTTCATTTTGTAATACCATTTTGTTCAGGTGTTCTAGGGGCTAAAAATTGTCTGTTAATACCATTCACTTCACAAAAAGTGTTACACTCTCTAGAAGTAAATTCTCCACCTCTATTAGATCTTGAACATTTAATCTTCATTCCAAATTCATTCTCAACTTTATTCTTAATGATCTTAAACTTATCAAATGCTTCAGATTTTTCTTTCAGAAATGCAATCCACATCATTCTTGTAAAATCATCAACAAGAATCATAAAATACCTTTCTCCATAGAATCTTCTAGTCCTGGTAGGACCACTTAAGTCTGTATGAACAATCTCTAACTTCTCTACCGATGTGAACTTCTTACTAGGAAATGAACTTCTCTTTTTCTTAGCCATCACACATTCTTTGCAAATCATGTTAGTAGGCTTCATAATTTTAGGAAAATCCCTTACTACAAGTGTAGTCCTTACTTTCACAATATTGTCAAAGTTTATATGACAAAAAATTCTATGCCACAACCAACTGTTATCAATTTTAGTAATCAAGCATGTCATCTCAGATGGATTCAACTGAAATACATTACCTCTGGTTCTAGATCCAGTTTCAATCAGATTTCCATCTTTATCCTTTATCACATGAGTTTTCTCAGTAAACCAAACTTTATATCCTTTATCCACTAATTGTCCAACACTCAAAAGATTATGTTTCAATCCATCAACAAAGTAAACATCATCAGTATTAGTATTTCCATCAAGAGTAATAGATCCTATACCTTTAATCAAAGAAGGTGCATTGTTACCAGCTCTAACAATTCCTCCAACATAGTTGTTAAACTTTACGAACTTCTTCATGTCACTAGTCATATGATGTGAGCAACCACTATATATAATCCAATCATATTTCTTTTCAACTTGGGAAACTAATGTTTTTTCCTCCTTAACATTAGATTCATAATTCTCTTCTTTAATTGCCACAAATCCTATTTCATCGTTAATCTCAGTATCAGTTTCACTCAAATTTCTTTCTATACTAGCTTCAAGATCTTCATCATTATCATAATAACATTCCTTAGATCTTCTAGGCTTAAAATTATTTCTATACTTCTTAACTCTCTTAGAAAATTTAGGTGCAAAATGACCATATTCTTGACAAGTCCAACATTTAAAAAATTTCTTACCGTCTAGTTCTCTTTTCACAAGCAAGGCAATACCTTCTTTAATCTTCTTATCTTCTTCATTTCTAGATCTGCTATTACTGGCATAATCTGCACTCACACTGGTACTTCTTGACAAAGTAGGATGAATATTAATAGCACTAAATACTGTCTCCACTCTAGGTAAGTCTCCTGATACCCTCAAGTTCATTTCTGTTGCTTCCAATCTTCCAAGAAGAGTCTCTCTTGTAAAGTTTGTAGTACAAGTTATAACTTGTTCAATCATCTATGTTGTCTACTTAAATACAGGAGTCAATATCCTCAAAATTTTCCATATCACTTCATTCTCTATCTTTGTTCCTCCACAAGCTTTTATTCCTGCAACAATTTTTGACATTCTACCAATATAACTTCTAACAAATTCATCTTCCATCATTCTTATATCTTGAAATGCACATATCTAATTATGTAATCTAGCTCTCTTACCATGTTCATCACCTTCAAAAGTAGAGTGTAAAGCTTTCCAAATTCCATGGGCTTTTGTTAAACATTTTACCTGACTATATTCATTCTCTGGAAGTGCTATCAAAAGTGCTTCTCTTGCAAGTATGTTACACATGAATAGATCTAACTCATCTCTAGATCCTGTCTCAAGATTATCTTCTCCAATGATAGTCTTCTCATTATTTGTAATCAACTAATAACCTAGTCCTAAACATAGTAAATGTGTCTTCATCTTCTCTTTCCAACTGTCAAAATTCACTCCATCAAACTTAGGGCTTTCTTTCTTGAAATTCACCATGGATCTCCTTAAGTTGTTAAACTTTTCTTTCAAGGACCTGCTGCTCTGATACCAATTGTTAGAAAGTAAAGTCCACCAAGATAACTAAGAGGGGGGGGGTGTGAATTAGTTATTAGATAATTATAACCTTTATCAACTTCAACAACATTTAACCATGTAAGTAATGTAATTACCAACCGTAGAAAGATATTCATACACAATGACACAATGACACAAGATATGTTGACTAGGGAACCTCTTGATCAAAGAGTAAAGCCTGGTGGGAATGATGCCCACAAAAGATGCACTAATATAAATATTCCTTCTGAAAGGATGGACTCTTTTAGGAGTCTTATGAAATACATTAAGTACATATGAATCCTTGTTAGGAGATTTTGAATCCCTGTTAAAAGATTCTAACCCTGTTAGGAGTTATGGAAGACCGAAGGACCCACTGCCCAAATAGCTTCAGGGTAAGATCACTAAACTCACTATCTAAATAATCTTAATATTATTTAGCAGAACAATATGAAATATGTTACCTCCTTACTATGCCAAACTGCACTCACTACTACATCAGATCTCACTTTCAAATCTTTGTACTTCGCATGTCTTCCTTCATAATTTCACTATCATACTTAGCTATTTTCTTCACTTCATGCATATCACATCACACATCCATATCAACAAAGAAAAACATTCCTTCCTTTATACCACACTCAAATAAGTACAAATGAGTTGGCACACAAATACAAAATAAAAGTTTCCACATGCTACATCAGAATTACACAAAACTGTCAGCTTCTAGATGTAATAACTCTTCACTCGTGTGACCTCAAAGTTTTCACTATGAACCAAGTCTCTATCAATGTGTCTGAACCTTCCCTTTAAATGCACAAAACCAGATCTCATTCCAATTAGGAGATATCATCCGATTTCCACAAACTGCTACTCAAGAACACTACCTAAATACTGCTTCCACCAAAATGCTCATAACTTCTATGAATAAATGAATTTCTATCTGCATTCTTAACCATACACAAATAACATATCAAGGAATATAACCTCAACATCACATAGCTCTATTTGCAATATCCCATGTGTGCTATACAAAACATTGTCTGCTTCTCTGCTAGTCTCCAAATGATCACTATGTTGACATCAATGACAATCATAGTCATGAATGCAACAACAAATGCTATAAAATGACTACCAACATCTAGCATTCATTCCTAACAATGGTAATCAGATTTTTTGGAAGAAGCTGGGGATAGAATTGAAGACATAAAGCAAAGTGACTCATCTACAAATATCTCACCAATTTTGATTGATGTATTTATTGAAAACCCAGTAGGGTTGTTGTAAAGTTTTTAGGTTAAAGTTTTGTAAGCCCTAGAATGATTGGTAGCTTGGTGCATTTCCTTTTATATAAAGGATTTTCCATGATCATTCTAGGCATTGAGAGTTTAGGTGTTGAGAAGATAGAAATTTTGAAACCCTAACCCTCAGTTGAGGATTGTAACATTTTGTATTATTTCTTATCAAGCAATAGAGAAGAAGTACAGGTTGTTGCTGCTATCTTGTCAGGCTTACTATTCAAAATATGATGTATACAAATGATCAAGGTTATGCCTAATACAAATCTCAAATCTATGTCTCTCCTTTGTATTCATTCTGTGAATCTTTAAATCTTTCAAAGATTTATATGTATGTATTTGGCTTTGAGTTTTGATCTAGGGTTGGATTAAATATTGCTTAGGGTGGGATGCATGCTCATTGAATTTATTTGAGGATTTTCTATAAGTAGGAAAGAGTTGGGGTGTTTTTATTTATGTTCAAAGGCTAGTTATTCTTGAAACATCTTTGTATTCATTGTCTTCTGATATTTTTGCCCAACGAATAAGGCACTGGCTGGTATTTTCCTATCTATGCTTCATGAGAAATGATTGAAATCTTTATAATCACATAAATAAATCAATTCCAGTCATGTTACTTTTATTTACATATATAGTAGTTCTACCTAGTGATGGAGATTCAATGAATAATAGGTTGTTATTTAGTACTTTCTCACTGTTATCTATTGTAAGATCAAGTATTGAGTAAGGAATAAAGTTGTATCTATTGGATCAGGTGTACCTACCTTGGTTTTGCAGAGCCAGAAGTGAAAATGATAGTCTTGTCCCTATATTTGGTCGAGTTACCTATAGATTTACCACATTTGGAAATAACCCCTCCTTAATATCAATCATAGGTATATTGGTATCTCATGGAGTGTAAAATCTTTTGAAGAACCAACAAGATGGTGACTCCACTGGGGAAGTTGTAAGATTTGTGTAAAATAACATAGGTACAAGTTGAGATAGACTCCTGGCCTGCTTATTTGTAAAGCCAATTGGTTACCTTTGAACAAAATGGTGACTCTACTAGGGAAGTTGTAAGATTTGTGTAAAATAATGTAGGTAGAAGGTGAGCTAGACTCCTAGCCTAGTTATTTTTAAAGCTAGTTGGTTACCTTTGAACATAGAGTTGATTCCTTTTCAAAATGTTGCCTACCCTTCCTATTTGTTTAAAATCATAGAAAACCCCATTTGAATTGGGTGGTGACTCTAAAATATCTTTGTAACTAGTGCTAAAAGAGTTGTTATTGTATCACAATGAGTTTCAAAAATACAAGGTCCCTGAGGAAGGAACACCTAGAAGAAAGTTTGCAGGGTGAGCTCCCAGCTACATTTAGATGAGGTCGGATGAGGACAGAAAAAAGTACTAATGACATGTCCTTCACTTGGAAGCAAAAAGTAAACTCAAGACAAGAAAGCCTTTCTCCTCCTAGTCAGGAGGGAAATGCCTTAGAATATGAAGAGGCTATTGATTTATGTTTAAATCAGTATGAGGATTATTATTCCCCTATAGAAAGAGAGGGTGAAAATTTTCCTCATAATAGGAAAATAATCCCTAACAAATGGTATGGAGGGGAGAGGAGATCTAGAAGTAAGGGTAGAAGTAGACAAGATTTTTTCCTTCCTTTCACCCTTGGTTCATCAATACCCCAAGGCCTCCATGAATCTCAAGATCAGCAAGAAGAGCCTCAAACACAATAGGTTGAATTTGAAACAAATTTACCTAATTATGAGGAGATCTTTGAAGAAGTATATGAATTAGAAAGAAGAATTCATGAACAAGCAACTATTAGGAAAAAGAGAGAAAAGGAAAAAGAAGAAAAAATTAGGCATGCCATGATAAGGGCTGACCAGTTGAGAAGACAACTACTAAATTTAGAATCCATAAATTATGTTCCCATTTCTAAACAAGCAAACAAACAGTCCATTGTCCAACAAGTGTTTGAAAAAAGGAATCCTAGGGATAAAGGAAAGTAGAAATCAGTGGGCATTTTGATTAATGAGCCTGTAGGCCCTAAATTTCCCATAGATCCATCTTTAAAGTTAGGAGCAGACCTTGAGGATGCCAAGAGGGAACATGAATTGCTAGCCAAAGAATTGGAAAAAGTAGAATTGGAAGCTTTAGCACTAGAAATGAGAAAAAAGATAGAATTTCTTGGATGGTCAGCAGGACCCACTAACTTTGCTAATTCTACTGTGACACAAGGAGGAAATGTTGCAAATATGGCTAATCAGACAACAAGTGTTTCCCCACTGGGAGGGCTCAGGATTTCTACTATGACAAACACTAATGCATCTAAATCCCAGGGTGCTGGTATTTTTAATACAGGGCTTATTCATGAAAGATGTAAATAGTTGGTTTTTACGGGCATCCCTAGATATCCTAACCCCATTCATGAAGAAATCAAGAAGAAAATTCCCAAATTCACTAGAATTAATGTCGTCACTTGTGAGGAGCACTTGAAAAAGTTTATTGATGTGATTGATGATTATAACATTGTGCCTGATGATGTTATCATGAAATTATTTATACAATCTCTAACTAAAGATTCAAGAGATTGGTTTAGGGGTTTGCCACATGGTAGCATAGGCTCATGGGATTGTCTTAGACATTGTTTCAAGGAAAAGTATGGGGATAAAACACATGATGGTTTTATGTTAAATGAATTTAATAACATCAAGAAAAATTTCAATGAGGATGTTGTTGAGTTTAATGTCAGATTCCAAAAGGCCATGCATAAACTCTTGCAAGTCATCCAATTGGATGATAAAGTATGTCTTGTCACCTATTTAAATGCCTTTGATTCTAAGATGGGCTACCTTTTGAGAGATAAGAACCCAAGGATTCTTGTTGAAGCTTATTGTTATACACTAAGTTTGCACCCTTGTTTCAAACTCTCTTGGTCTTGATAACCTAGTATAACGTGGGAATCATCTCCAGGTTGTGGGACCTATGCTAACTGAGATGAGACCTCCAAGTTCTAGGCTGGTTCCTCTTGGATAATCACCTTAATTTTCTTCTTGATAGGAAAGTAAATTATTGAGGGTAAAAGGGATAGAAGGAATGCATGAAAGGGAAATAAATGAAAGAAAACTATCCTACTAGGTGATACACCAAAAAATATGGTATGAATTATAATATAGAGGATGGAATCAGTACATAAACCTAGGTCTAGGAGATGACAACTCACTGAATAGGCTTGCATCAATATTTCATAGAATGGTCTGCAATAGAAAGAGGCTATTCAGGGAAAGAGAGAATTTCACAAACAATAGCATTCCTAAGAATTTAGACACAATCTATAACCTACAAACAAACATTCACCTCTACAACTAGGTATAGGAATGAGACAGACTATCAGGAGGTTGAGGTATACCCACAAGATCATTCAAATCAAATCATCAAGATGAATACACATGAATTACAGAAAGAAAGAGGGATCAAGAACCCTAAGATATTACTGAAAACATACATATACTCAATTCATTAAGAGAAAATTCAAACAAGAAGGCATAGAGATAGAAAGAATGCCACAAAATACCTTTACAATATCTAAACCTCAATGAAAGGTTACAAACTACAGAAAGCCAAAGGGTAGAAACAATGCCACAGATAACTCCTCAGAAAGAAAATCTCTCTTTTACAATTGTAAACTCTAAGCTCTAAAAGTTCCAAAAAACTAATATATACATCTCCTTTATTGCACACAGCCAGGAGCCAAAATCAATTAGGGTTACATAGATTTTCATAAAATAATCAAACCCTAACTCTGTCATATCTGAACATAAATGCATCTATGAAAGTATCATGGCTGATCAGATATCTTGCATGTCCATCCTATTTGTGTTTGAAAATGCTTATGCCATCTAGGGCTACCAATATGCCTTGAGACTGATGTTAGGAGTGGTTAGCTCCAAGTGTGAAAGCTCTGCAAGACAACTAGACCAACTATAGGGACAAGACTGCCCTCTTCACTTCTGGCTCTGCAAAACCATGGTGGGTGCACCTAATCCAGTAACTTATGGCATTTTAGGACTTTGGACTAGATTAAACAAAGAAGATGATAGCAAGAGACTAGTAAATGTTAACCAAACATTCATTGAATCTCAATTGCTATTGGGTATAAAATGGCCTTGTGAAGGGTATTACTACCAACAATAATACTTAAAACTTAAAAGGGTCTTTGATTAATGAGGATAGGGAAGGTAGAAAAGAGCCAATCAGACATTGGACTCAACTAAATGTACTAATCCTTGATCAGTGCCATTATCCATTGGGCAGACCTCACATAAAAATAATGAAATGTGAACCGACTATTGTCAAATACTCATAGCCATAAATATAAACATTCTAGCCCATCCACTACTTATAAGATCCTTCTGTAGACAACCAAGACTGAATCTATGTCTCCTCTAAAGTATATTTCACTTGATCCTAGATCAAGAACTAAAGACAGGAACATATGCAAAGGTAACCCTATGCAATGGATCAGAGAATCCAAGATTCACAAGAATGACACCAAGGAGAGACTCGGAAGCATGAAAAACTTATATTAAGTATAATGAGTCATGTACATGATCAAAGTAGGACAGAGATCAAACCACTTCAATAACCTGCAAAAGACTTCTAGAAATTCTATTTAGCTTACATGCAATGTACAATAGCCTTGCTACAAACCCCTGGAACTAACTATAATCAGAACCTCTGGACTGATTTAAATTCAAACCCTGACTCTATCAAAAACTAACAACTTATACCACTAGCCACCTTGGGAATCTCAAAGAGATTGCATGAAGCTTAGGGTGACTAGGGTTAGGGTTACAATAGCTAAACCAACCAGAAACAACCAAAAATTTAATGCAGGGGCAGGAAATGTAGGCAACTTGGAGGAAACAAATCTCAAGTAGATCTACAATCATGAAAATCTATGAGCTCAGTACAGGACACCAGGGATAGCCATGAAAACTAGTCAAATTAGCCACCTACAAATAGCTTCTCGAGCTCAAAAACAAACTCCACCAAGTACAAAATCATCATGTAGCCAACCACATAGACCCATGGGCCAGATCACAACACCTACTGCCATCAAACTAGCAAGAAAATCTGCCAGGAAAGCATTCAATTTTAGTCCTTTTGGTCATAGGAAACCCTCAGCAAGTTTGAAATTAAAAAATCCAACGGCTAATCAGCAAAATTTAAAATGCGGTCGTCAATCTCTTTCTTTTCCCAACAAATTGGGTGGTCACATTTAATTCATAATAGTGGCGGGCCCCTTGAAAAGTCATCAGTTGAGTCAGTAGTCAGCAACCAATTGGAAAAGAGCACAATGGTAGCACTGGCACCATGGACCCACATGTAACTCCACAACTATGATACCAAATAGTTGTCGCATGATTGCATAGCCCAAAACTAGGCTATGTGAACATGTGACAAGCGACGAGATTGCCACACTGTCACTTGCCAGCCAATCAGGAACAACCTCATCATGAAAACAGATCAACTGAACCCCTTTAAACACTAAAACCCTTGGCCCCACTGACAAAAAGCCAAGTCACTACCTCAAAGCAGCTAGAAGACACCACATCACCACCATTCAATTCGTTTACTTTTCTCATGCTAGCATGCTTTATATTTCTTTAAACAAAATTGACAGTCATCATTACACTGCGATGGTAAAAGTTGAGCATCTCACCTTAGCGGTATAATGACAACCACATGATCTTCACAAACTTGTAGACATTCTACTTCCTTTGAAAATTATGGCCCCACTAACAACATCCAACATGTCATTCTGCCAACCAATCAGAAGATGCCAACTCATTCCACCCTAACAATGGACCCACTGACAGCCCTTACGGTGAGATTCCAAATCAACAGACAACTGCATGGTCACAAAGGAGAAGAAAATTCCATGCGATCATGTGACTACCACAAGATCTTCAAGTGCCTAACAACCTGATCCCACCCTGCCGCATAAACCTTTTTGAAAAATCACAAACTACCACGTTGCAAAGAACTGACAAGCGGGAAAACAAATTTTCTTTCATGCACAGGTCCCTCTGACAACCTACCATATCACCAATTCTTTTGACCAATAAAGAGCTACCATTTGTGCACTTGTGTCACCTTGGACCCACAGGTTGAAACCCTACACCGTAAAGAAGAATCAATGGCCGGCGTGATTTTGCATAGCCCTGACAAATCCTTCATGCTTTAGCGACAACCGTTGATGCTCTGACATGTCAGGATCCTCTGACTTATCCGAAAACCAGGTCCCACCATTAATCACCCTTGCACACTTAGGACCAACAAACAAGGATTGCCAGCAAAAGGGAAGAAATGTGAGGTCAAAAACACATAGGGTTTTCAGTGAAAGATTGAAAACATCATGGGTTTTCAAAAACATTATGGGTTTTCGACACTGAGGCATATTCTGAAATGTTTTCCTGCAAACCTTAAAACTTCAATTTCTCCTTGATTTTTGCAATTCAGCATGTGCAATTTGGACTAGAGCTAGATGACACCATAAAGAGAACAGGGTTAAGGGTGCACATCATAAAACCTCATAGATTTTCATCGCAAGATAAAAGTGTGATCACAAGCAGGGTGGGACACTTTTACAAAAACATTTTGCAGGGAAGAGGCCATTTTCATAAGATTTTTCTATGACTAGAAAATGAACTAACACATCCCTATATTGTATCTTCCTGTAGACAAGCCACCTTGATCTATCTACCTCTCTGCAACTCAGCTCACCATTACTGGTCAAATTTGATCTTTTGAGATATTTGAATTTAAAAATATAAATAGTCACACGTGGCGCCAAGCTTTTCTTTATCAATGGTTGATATTCAAACTTGATCTATCTTTAAAATGTGGCTGTAGATCTTTCATTTTACTCAAGCACCACATCTGATCTTAAACCTAACTCATTTGGTGAATATGTGACTAAGGCTTTCATTTCAGGTTATCCCTTCCCTTTAGTCACTGAATCTCCTAAACTTTTCTCTAACTCTGGCCTGATCTAGCAATTCCATGACAAGCATTGATCCTTACTTGATCTGATGATGATCACTGAGTTGGGAGAAGTCTTCAGCATATTCCTTCTTGTTAAGTGATTACCTAATTGAAGGTAATCTCATAATCACTGGATAGAAAGAATATTCCCTTTTTTATTGAGTGATCACTTGACTGAACCTACAAACCTGGGCCCATCCTACCACTTATCATGATATTATTTACTTGACTATAGACACCTCAGACTATCTAGCATAGGACCCACCTGACAAGAAGTGTTGTGTTGGAATGAAGATTAAAGGTCATCATTATACCATGATACTAACCCTCGAGCACATTTCCACAGCGGTATAACGATAGCCATAGATCATGCACAAACCTTAACTGCTTTAGAGCCGAGACCATGAAACATAAGATAACCGCTCACCAGATCACTAGATGCTAAGGACTAAACTGCTAAGAATAGGAGATCTTGTGACTGTGGAAACTAAACCACCCGCTAGGTCACCAAAGGTTAAGGACTTGACTGCTAGGAATAAGAGATCTCGTGAACAATGTAGTCACTTAATCGCTGAGTAAAATCTTAACCGTCTCAAAGAACTGGAGACCTGGTGACCATCAACTTAACTCAATTCTCTTTTGACCAAGGTATATTTGGTGAATGACCAGCTGAAGAAACTCAAAGTTGCGTGAAACTCTGCTAACCATGGGTTAACTCTTGTGACTAGGTGATTGAAGGAAGAACTTAACCCGACGTTGACACAAACTATGACTGTAGTCAAGAGGAATGCCTTAGTTGCTAGATCGCTAAAAGGACTGGTGACCTTAGGTTACATTAAGAGATTACCTGACTAAAGGGATGATCACCAAGTCACTAAATGAAAATGGAATATTCCATATGATTGGGAAATCTCGCGAACAAAGGAGATCACGGGGTCGGGAGATAGAAATGAATATTCTACTAGGTGTTAGAGATCTTGCGACTAGCTTTAGAATATAAAGTGCACATGAAGAAATGAAGCCCTTAAGTGACTAAAAAGGTAACTATGAAATATAACAGGCTAAATGGTTTAGGGTTTAAGGCTTTTGGGGTTTTTTTTTGTTTTTTTTTGCCAATGGCTAGATTTTCAAATTAAGTGATCCTCAGACCAGAGAGCTAAACAATTGCAGAGACCAGAGGATAGGACACAAGGCCATGAAAATTTCTCAAAGGTTTCAACATGGTTTACAAAATACTGGACCTCCTAGCCTATGGCCAAATTTGTATGGGATAGGGAAATTTGGGTAACACTTATAAACTAGCTGTAAACGTAGAGAGTAACCACAGAATTTCAGGAAAGTTGGGAAGAAGGGAAGATAAAAAATCACAATTGTTGAACAAAAAGGATCCAGGAAAGCCTATGAGTGTAAAACTGAAGGATGATAGCTTAAAGAAAATCTTGAAGGAAATAAAGGACTTAAACCCTTGTGAGAATAGAAATAATAAAGTTGCAGGAGGTGAAAAGCCTGCCTTTAACAATTTCAACAAATTGCCAAGAATGCAAAACTACCATTATAATACTCAATGGAAGGATGGGAAGCCTATTCTTCTTGAGAGAAAAGACAAACCAAATGATAGGACCACTGATCCATTGCAAAGGAACTCAATTAATGTGGTGGAAGATGTCCCATGGTGTATTGTTTGTCAACCACCACATGATCCCAATTATTGTGTCATATCCCAAAGTGTCTCTTCACAAGAGGAACAAGAGTGTAATGAGGAACATCCTTATGATGAATAGAGATTTGGAATTATTTCCTCCCATGTTTGGGATGAATTTCACTCTTTTGAAGAGGATGAAAATCAGGATATCTTTAATTCTCAGGCTAAAACTGAATCATACCATCAACAAGTCTTTTCAGACAAGGAGAGTGAGCTTGATAATATTCAGTGTAATGTTTTGAAGGGTAAAGAGACAGTTGTTTTGAGAAGGCCATCTAATGAGGAAATTTCCTTGATAAAAGCTAATATGGTTACTCAAGCTAAAATAAGTTACAACTTGAGAAATAGGGTAGTTGGTAAGCCAAATCAGAAGCCTGCTGGTATTTTCATCAAGAACATAGAGAAAGATATAAAGACATCCCAGAATAAGTTAAAGGATGTTGATGTTGTTGATAAGGTCAAAACAAAGAAGAATTTTAAGCCTAACATTGTCTATAATGTAAATTCTAAACCCATAGTTGAGGTTGATCCAGCTTTGCAGAAGGAGGATATAGTACAGATTAAAGAACCTACAGATATATCAATCTAGAATGTTGATAAAGAAGCTACAAGTATAAGGCCAGATGTCTTTGATTCAAAATATGTTCCAATTGATATGAGAAAATTGTTGTCACAGATTAATGTCAAAGTCCCATTGTTGGAAATGATGAGAATAGAAGAGCATAAGGAAAAGGCCCTGAATTGGGTAAATGGTGTGGTATCCATAGACTCCCAAAAAATAGAAAGGGTTGAGAAACAAGTAGCAACTGTGAATGATGAAAGTGAAAATTGTAATGAGGAGATTGTTTCTAAAATTCCCCAAATTTATTTGGATACAAATGTTGTTAGTACTACAGCAGGAATAGTTGATCCTTTCTTTTTGATTTTGCTGATAAATGGAAAGTTGCTAAAAAACTGTATGATTGATTCAGGATCATCAAACACTGTTATGCCTACTAAGGTTATGAAATCTTTAGGGTTAAAATTGGATACTCCCCATGGAAGATGTCAAGCAATGGATTCAAGGGAAGTACTAGTTGTGGGTACTATTAAGGCTTTACCTTACAGACTAGCTGCATACCCTAGCAAACAATTGACCATGAGCATCTTGGTAGTGGATATTCCTCCCCAATATGGGATGTTACTATCAAGAAAGTGGATTGTTTCTATGGGAGGTAGCATACAGTGTGATTTTTCATTTGCTACTTTTAACTTTGAAGGACAAAATATTAAGATTTCTAGGGAACTTAGAACTCCACATATGATTGAGGAAGAAGAAGACACCATGAATTTTTTTCTTGACACTGACATCAATGCTTTTAAAGTCCAAGATAAAGAGGTGGATGAGGATGTTGAAAATATACATAAGTCAAAAAGCCAAGAGGGATGGATTGACCTTGACAATTTGTGGACCATGTATTTTGATGGTGCCAACAACAAGGAAGGGTCTGGAGATGGAATATTGCTCATCTCTCCAAATGGTAAAACTTTCAAATTCTCCTTTACTTTGTTATTATCATGAACAAATAATGTTGCAAAATATGAAGCTGTATTGATAGGTCTAAGGTTGGCATCAAGGCATGGTATAAAGTGTTTGAAGGTAGTGGGTGATTCTGAGTTAGTTGTCTCCCAAGTTAGATCAAAATATGCATCAAAAAATCAGAAACTAAAGCAATATAGAAATTTAGTATGGGATGAGATTGAAACTTCAGTGATTTTAAAATTTGTTGGATGGAAAGAAATCAAAACATAATGGCAGACTTATTACCTAATATAGATCTTAGACCAGAAGATGTTACATTTGCAGATATATCAAACATAGAAGTACAAGCTAGGCCTTCCATCCCTGATAATGTAGAAAATTGGTAGGTTTTCTCTGATGACCAAGACATATTAAGATTTCTCCAATGTGAATCTCATTTTGGTGATAGAGAAATGGATTTCAGTACTTTTGTTGATACAGTAAGTGGTAAAGATGTAATTTTTGGGAAAGAAGTTTTGTATTTGAAATCAAATAGAGTTCCCAAAGGATTGGTTGCTTTAGAAAGGGCATTTGACAATAAGGACAAAGCTTTCTCTACCAGTACTGACAAGACCAATGATCTTGAAGAAATAAACTTTGGCACCAAAATAGTACCCAAGAAGGTTTAGATAGGTAAGTGTTTGTCCCCTAGAACTAGAAAAAATTTGATTGATCTTCTTAGAAATTTTAGACATGTTTTTTCCTGGTCCTATGAAGATCTTAAAGCTTATAGAGAGGACCTCTTTCAACATGAGATTCCACTAAAAGAAGGTACACAATATTTTAGACAAAAATTAAGACCTGTTAATCCTACCTTGGCAGCTAAAATGCAAGGAGAACTTAAGAAGATGATGGATGTTGGAATAATCAAGCCTATTAGACATTCCACTTGGGTTTCAAATTTGGTACCTGTCAAAAAGAAGAATGGTGACATCAAGCTTTGTGTTGATTTTAGGAACCTCAATATAAATTCTCTAAAAGATAATTATGGATTACCCAATATGGAAAATATGTTGCAGAAGGTCACTGGGTCAAAATTAATGTCCATGATGGATGGCTTTTCTGGTTATAATCAGGTTATGGTTAAAGACACAGAGCAATTAAAAACTTCATTCACAACCCCATGGGGGACATATGTTTATGTGAGAATACCTTTTGGGTTGACTAATGCTGGTACCACTTTCCAAAGGGCCATGGATGTAGCCTTTGTTGATTTCATTGAAAGGTTCATGGTGGTATATCAAGATGATCTAACATCATTCTCAGCTAGGGAGGAACAACATTGCCAACATCTAGAAAAAATCTTCATTAGAGCATTAGAATATGGGGTTTCTTTGAATCCAAAGAAATGTGCTTTTGGTGTGGTAGAGGGAAAACTTCTAGGGCATATTGTCTCAAAGGATGGAGTTAGAATAGACCCTGAAAGGGTGGAAGCTATTGATAGATTGTCTCTACCAAAGAATACCAAAGGAATTCAGTCCTTTTTAGGACAGGTGAATTTCCTAAGTAGGCTTATTACAAATTTTGCAAAAATTAGCATTCCCATATCAAGAATGTTGAAGAAAGGAGCAAAAGTTGAATGGAATGTTGAAGCAGTGCAAGCTTTTAATGACATTAAAAGGGCTATTAAGCATGCCCTAGTTTTGAAAACACTAGATTATAGAAAACCTATGCAAATCTTTTCCTTTGCATCTGCCCATACTCTTGTAGTAGTACTATTACAGGAAAAATGCTGATGGTTTTGAATAGCCTATTTCTTTTTTCAGTAAGACCTTACAAGCATTAGAATTGAACTATGACATTATTGAGAACCAAGGTTATGCCTTGGTAAAGGCTATCAAAACATTTAGGTGTTATCTAGTTGGAGCCACAGTGGTTGCTTATGTTCCAAGTGTTGTAGTCAAGGATATCTTGGTCCAGCAAGAAGTTTTAGGAAGATGTAGATGGATCAATAGAATTCAAGAGTTTAATATTGACATTCATATTACAAAGTTGGTAAGAGGGTTGGGGCTAGAAAATTTGACGGCTCAAAGTAATCTGACTGTAAACCAAATAAACATGTTGGAGGAAGATCAGAGACCTTTTGTTTGTAACATGGATTGTTGTTAGTGGTATAAGGATATTGTTAAATACTTGCAAAAGATGGTTTTACCCCCTGAATTGGATGATAACAAGAAAACAACTATTGAGCTTCATTCCATAAGATATGCAATTATATGTGGTGAGTTATGGTGGAGGAGCAATGAGGGTGTCTTTCTTAGATGTGTAGACTAGGATAAAGCTCAGATCTTAGTGGATGAAATGCATAATGGGACTTGTGGAGGACACTATATGGAAAAGACTATAGCTCACAAGATCATTAGGTTAGGTTTTTGGTGGCCAACACTTTTCAAAGATACCCATTAGTTTGTAAACAAATGTGACCCATGTCAAAGATTTGCAGGAAAATTGAAATTCAATGGAAACTTGCCCCTCCAACCTGTTACTGTTCAAGCTCCTTTCCAAAATGGGGTATGGATTTCATTGGAAAAATCCCAAACAAGTCTAGTGGTGGAGATTCTTATATTTTGGTAGCAATTGATTACTTCACCGAATGGGTTGAGGCAATCCCTTCAAGGAGAGCAACTAGTAAGGTGGTAACTAATTTTATGATGTAGAATATCCTTACAAGATTTGGTTTCCTAGAAACCATGGTGGTTGATAATGCAATGTGCTTTAGGTCAAAAGAGTTTGTTGACTTTTGTCAAGACAATGGTATTAAAATCTCATACTCATCTCCCTACCATCCACAAGGTAATGGCCAGGCTGAATCCAGTAACAAGAGTCTGATCAAAATTTTGAAAAGGGTATTAGATAAGAATAAAAGGGCCTGGGATTCCAAGTTGTTGCAAGCTTTATGGGCTGATAGGATTATAGTAAAGAAAGCAATAGGGTGTGCTCCTTTTGACTTAGTTTATGGGATTAATGAAAGATTTCCCTAGAACAATTTGTTACAGATGTATCAGTTCATACAAACCTATGATGATGATTTAGAAGATTAAATGACTATCAGAATTAATGATCTGATCCAATTAAATGAGGTGAGAAATGATGCCCATAATAGAAATGAGAAGATGCAGGCCCAGTGAAAAGTCTTGTATGACAAAAGGACTACTCGGAGAAGTTTTGTAAGTGGTGACTTGGTCCTGACGTGGAATGCAAGATTAGAAGATCAAGGAAAGCATGGGAAGTTTGATCCCATCTAGTTAGGCCCATATATCATTGAAGAAAAATGGGGAACAAGTTCATATCTATTGAAGAACTTGATAGGAGAACCCATGGAATTGCCAGTTCATGGGTAATACTTAAAATTTTACTTCTCTTAAATGATTTTCTGAGTCTCTACAGAGGTTTAGGTTTAGGGTTTTGTTCTAGTCTTCTCTTCCAGTAGATTCCAATTTTCTCATTGTATCTATAGGAGATACACATCCCCAAGTATGAGCCACTATTAGCACTATTCTAAAATTTTTCATCCTCATGCTAAAATTTTTGAAAAGTTGGTTTTAAAACCTAGTGATAGGTATTATGATGGAAACCCTAGCTGGTCCTAGCATTGTTATGTTTGAGTGTTACCTTTTTGCTCATTAAAATTTCCAAATAGACATGTGCAATACTAACCCCTTTTAAGATGACCACTTTATATGTTATACTGCTAGGTTGTCGAACGAGGTCCCTTTTTAATATTTCTTTCAAAGCCTAAGTTTCCTGACAATGTTTCCACTTCACTAACCTTTTATAATGAATGGTTGTCATTAAATCTTGAACTCCCTGTTGTCAAAATTTCTAACATATGATTTAGTGACGGGTTGACATCTATCTCAATGGGCCCATCTTTGATGTTGCACTGATGATTAAACAATGAAATGCATCAATGACTGTTGTTATACCATTGGGTCAAGTTGACTTGTTTTTAAGCTTTGCAGTTTAACGACAGGCATCTGATCAAATTTTTGATGATGGAGGTAGGTTCTGGCTTGTCAGTCTCCATGGTGATTCTCTCAGGTTGACACTTGTCTTAAGTGATGTAGTGGCTATGGGGTCAGAATTTTTCAAAGGATAAAGCTTAGATTATTCTTATGGTTGTCATTATACCATTGAAGAAAGTTGTGAAATGTTTAAGCTTTGCAGTATAGCGATGACCATCTAATTTTGTATGAGGGACGAGATATGAAGTGGGCCCTAAATTGCCATGTCACATTGATACGGTTGCTTTCTATTTGTTGAAATAGGTTGTGATGTGGTAGCCAACAAGGTGTTTGATACTGAGAAAGAAAAGTGAGAAGGGCCTACTCACCTATTTTTGTAAACGTGGTAGTTTCTAACTCAATGAAGAATTAAGTGAAGTATTAAAGTGGGGTCATCCTTCTTAGACTATTAAAGCTAGACAAGAACCTATGGTTTTTGGTATACTGCTGGGATAAGATGCATGATTTCTAAGGCCTGATGTATAGCAATGACCGTTTGATCTTATTTGTATGATATGGACTGAAAGGTGGGTCCTTAGTCGCTAGGTCATGCTGACATGTTTTTTTTTGATTGGCCGAAAGGAGGAGGCGACCTATTAGCTATCAGTATGTTTAAACATCGAGGGAGAGGTTAGTGTCCCGCTTATTGAATTATGAAATGTGGCATTTGTTGATTTGATGTAAGGATTCGTAAAGTAAAAGTGGGGCCAAAGTTTTCAAATTTATGATGATTGTCCAATTAAGCTACATCAACAGTTGTCACTGTCTCAACCAAGTAACCCTGACATGTTTCTATTAGCACTTTTGTGACAGGTTGACACCTGTCCACCCCGATCAAAGCCAAAGATAAGTTAAAGTTTTTTGCACATGCTATTTTTAAATGTTCTCATTAGTTGAGAACTAATCTAGGGAAAATTAACATAGGGTTATGCTCTTGAACTTGTTAACCATCTGATGTGCTGAAAAGTAGAAAGGATCAACGGTTCAACTTTAAATTTTTGCTCTATGACTTCACTCACATCTTGTGAATGTTGAGATGACCATTTTTCAGTAATGGAAAAATTAATGAGCTTTGTGCAGATGAATTGCAAATGGTTGGCAAGACATTATATACCCTAATTTGATTATTGCATTCTTTACCTCTTTCATAAGCATCTTGGCAAACTAGATTATAATCTGGAGTGATATCAAGAAAATTTTTGCAGGCACCTGGTAGGTCATATTTCTATATCAAGAATTGTTTAAGGCTTTTAGGAAATTGTAAAGGGATTGTATTGTTAGCTGGAAATATTTAGGGTTTTCTTTGGTATTTGTGCATTGTTTTGAAAGCCCTAGTTAAAATGCCACCAAAGAGGGAGTTGTCTAGGAAAACAAAGTATAAAGAAAGGGGTGTTTTTGAAGACTTGATGCAATTGCTCCCACATTTAGACAACAGGGCAGCAAGACTAAAGGAATTAGTCCCAAGAAACCTTAGGGATTATGTAAATAGTGGGCTCCATGACAAAGGAAACTGGATGAGGGACACTAGGGTGGGAGAGGTTCACAATGGTCTTATTTTGTTCCGGTCAACGTATTCATAGAGGAATTCATGTGCCCCCCTCAATAATATTTGGCAATTTGATATAGGGAAATTGGTTGTCCCTAGAGTATTTATGGATGCAGAATTGTTGATTCAAATTGCTAAGTGTTATGATCCTGTGACTATATGTGTCAAGGATGTGAATGGAAATGACCTAATTAGCATTACAGAAGATGAGATCATGGATGTATTCTCATATAATGACCCTTCTATTGGGTTAGAAAAGATAGATTTTAATGATCTCACTAAGGTAAATGAAGCTCAGAAAGATTACTTAAGGGCAGGGCCTTTAAGGGATTTCATTGATCAAATTGGACCAATGTGTGTGATTAGCCCTAGTACACCTGAGCCTTTTAGGCTAGATTTTTTTAGGAAATGTGCACAAGTTTTTTACAAATTTTTAACTCATATCTTAGGACATGATGAAGCCACTCATATGTCTGTTCCATATATGTTTATGATGATGCAGTCTCAGCATCCCTAGCTGGCACTAATCTTTGGCTTTGTCTCTCACTTAGATGACCTAATCCATGAGGGATTGATGGGAATAAAAAATATGAAGGTTAGTAGGCCTTTTGGGTGGTACTCTATGCTGATGCATATGCTTTTATACAAAGGTGAGTAGTTTTTCAGTTCAATAGTCAACATTGTCAAAGTGAGGAATGGGGAAAATCTGCCAGTTCAGCTATGGACCATAGTTTTGTCATGGGATAGAACTGATGCCAGTTTGATTATGTTTGATAGAGATTTTGCCTCAAGTCTTAGAACATTATTGTTTTTTGAAAATCCTAAAATTCCAAGAGAATTGTTAAGATTGATTAGGCCAAAGCAATACTGTCAGGATATTACCATAGCTCATAATTTTGGTGATATTATATTGTATCTAGTTTCCACAGTCTTTAGGGTATATGGTTGCATGATGGCACCATATTTTTTTCCCTACCAAGTTTCACTAAAGATAGGTTATGTAGAAATTTTAAGGCAAATTGGTGACCTACATGAAACTACTCACACTAGTAAAGGAAGAGGGACTTTCTTCCCATACATCACAATTGCACATCAATATGTTATCACTAAAGGAGGATAGGTGCATTTAAAACAAGTCTTACAACCCTATAGGATGCCTATAGATGCGGTTAGGTGTGTAGATAATGAGTGTTTCTTGTTAGGAGTGTTTAAGGAAAGGATAAGGTGTGCTCTTATGGAGCACCAATTTAGTTTTCCTAAGGACATAATAAGGAATGAGTTTGATCTCCAAACTCAAGAGATTAAGAAGGAGAAATGGATAATCTACAAGAAGAAAATAGACTTCATCTGGAATTTTGATAAAACTTATGACTCATTGAAAGGTTTTGAGCCATGAGCTAGAAAGGTAGAGGCTCTTATCAAGCATTTCAAATGGATCATACATGCAGTGAATGAGAAAAGAGCCACGGTAAGCTAGGAAGACCCTGAGAGAGCTAGGCAGATTTTAAGCCAGCCAGGATATACAAAGCTGACCCCAAGGGGAGTTTACACTATACAAAAGAGAAGTGGTTATAGTGTTCTTCTACCAACATAGAAGAGATATGAGAGTCTTCCTTCTACTTCTAGAGGAAAGAGGCCTATCAATGATCAAGCAATGCAGGGACCCTCTCCTAAGAGGTAGATACAAGAGGAATGAAAGATAGAACAACATTTTTATTCTCCTTCTCAATCCCCCTTACACTTAGATGAACATGGGGTAGCTAAACAGTTAGTACAAATAAGGAATGAGGGGAACATTATTATTTCCAATGATGAATTATAGGAGGGAATGCCTGAGGCACCCAAAGAAATAGCAATGGATCTAACTATTGTAGAGTTTGAGGGTAAGAAAATTGACCCTATTTTGAAACAGGCTAGTGATTATTTTGTCGCTAATGACAAGTTTGTAAAGACTAGGGCATTTTTTCAATTTTTATGGAGAATGAAGATAAATCAATTTAAAGAGATTTGTGAAAAGAAGAAAGAAGAGTTCACTGTCCTTAAGTTTGAAGATAAGGCTTAAGTTTGAAAATGTCCTTAAGTCCTATAATGAGCTTAAAATAGAGTTGATCCAGAAGGACAAGTTGAATGCTGAATTGTCAGGACCACGGGATCACAGGTCACCCCAATTAATGATAGCTGATAGACCTATAGTGGCTTCTTCATCAAGCCCTATCATTGAATTTCCACCTTCACCATGCCTAGAGACAAACCTAGATGCAAGGCTCAATTGGGAGAAGCAACAGTTGCTTGAAGAAACAAATCATTTCAAAAGAAAAAGAGCAGAATTGGACAAGCTAAGGGAAGAACTTTTGAAAGATAAAAGCTTGTTAGAGCAAAAATATGAAGAAAAGGTAACAGAGGCTATGATGTAATTTTCTACAAATTTGAATCCCATAGTTCTATTTGACCATGCTAGGAGGCTAAGGATATTGCTTACATCATTAGATAAGCATAAGAGTGAGTTTGGACTGATCTTCAAAAAATGGATTGAGAGATCTCTCAATGTGAGAGTATTCAGATGGTTGTCCAAGTCTCAAAATGATCCTGACCCTTTGATCAAATTGTTGCATCAGAATATGAAGAAGCTTGTAGAACATGATATACTTTTGGGTGATTTTGAAAGAAAATCAAATTTGTTGAAGAAAGAATTGACACTCCCTAGCTGTGATTTGATCCCAAGAGTTTTTAAGAAAAATGGTGAACTTAAGGAACTAATCAAGTGGAGAGCACAAATAGATGAAGACTTTTCTGCTAGAATGACTAGCATTTTGATTTTAGAAAATACTTTATTTTTTATACATACTATTGAGACATTGATTTTTGCCAAGTCTAAGTTTGATTTCATTCAGCGAGAAATCAATCAGCTGGAGGGCAAGTGGGAATAGTTATTTGGAAAAAATGCAGAGTTTGCAAATTTTGAGTTCCCAAGTTAGGAGGTGTATAACAGGTGGAGATATCAGTATATACCTCATGTAGAAAAAGTAAACACTCTGCCCGCCTCTTAAGACAAATGAAGATTGTAACCTTTTGAGTCATGAAGGTTGTCGAGATGTAGAGAGGTATTTATTGTAGGGAGGACAGTGAGGATATGGCAATCAGATTTGTTGGAAGAAGCTAAGGACAAAATTGAAGACATAAAGAAAAGCGGCTCATCTACAAATATCTCACCAATTTTGATCGATGTATTTATTGAAAACCCAGTAGGGTTGTTGTAATTTTTTTAGGTTAAAGTTTTCTAAGCCCTAGAATGATCGGTAGCTTGTTGCATTTTCTTGTATATAAAGGATTTTCCACAATCATTCTAGGCAATAAGAGTTTAGGTGTTGAGAAGATAGAAATTTTGAAACCCTAACCCTCAGTTGAGGATTGTAACATTTTGTATTATTTCTTACCAAGAAATAGAGAAGAAATATAGGTTGTTGCTACTATCTTGCAAGGCTTACTATTCAGAATATGATGTATACAAATGATCAAGGTTATGCCTAATACAAATCTCAAATATGTGTCTCTCCTTTGTCTTCATTCTATGAATCTTTAAATCTTTCAGAGATTTATATGTATGTATTTGGCTTTGAGTTCTAATCTAGGGTTGGATTAAATATTGCTCAAGGTGGGATGCATGTTCACTAAATTTATTTGAGGATTTTCTATAAGTAGGAAAGAGTTGGGGTGTTTGTATTTATGTTCAAAGGCCAGTTATTCTTAAAACATCTTTGTATTCATTTTGTCTTCTAATATTTTTTCCCAACGGATAAGTCACTAGCCGGTATTTTCCTATCTATGCTTCATGAGAAATGATTGAAATCTTTATAATCACATACATAAATCAATTCTAGTCATTTTAGTTTTATTTACATATAAAATATTTTTGGCCAGTGATGGAGAGTCAATGAATAATAGGTTGTTATTTAGTACTTTCTCACTGTTATCTATTGTAAGATCCAATATTGAGTAAGGAATAAAGTTATATCTATTGGATGAGTTGTACCTACCTTGGTTTTGTAGAGCCAGAAGTGAAGAGGCTAGTCTTGTTCCTATAGTTGGTCCAGTTGCCTATAGATTTCCCACATTTGGAACTAACCCCTCCTTAATATCAGTCATAGGTATATTGGTATCTCATGGAATGTAAAATCTTTTGAAGAACCAACAGGCTCATTAGGGTCTTTAGGGGCTAAAAGAAAGACTTGTGCATATTCTTCTAGGACTTGTTCATCAACCTCATATCCAAGTTGATGGATCCACTTTGTTCTCGGTTCAATAGCTTCCATGCATGTTGTATCAGTCTCAACCATGAAACAAATACTATCTTTGTATTTCTCTACAATGCTCTCTGGTATTCTATATCTCATCTGCATCTTAACCCTGAATGTCTTCAATTCCAAAGTCATGTAATCTCTTAGTATGCTCTTAGTAGATGCCTTGAAGGATATCTTTGGCATGGTATGAATAGTCTTGTCTAGGTATAAATCTGAAACCTTTCCAACAATATGGAAGTACATAGGGATAATTAGTGACCCAAACCTAAATATCTTGGTCTTTTCATGCTTGATGGCCTTAATGTTGTCTATTAACTATGCACGCAAGATCTCACACAAATTAAACTCTCCATTTTCTTTCACAAGTCTTATTGCTAGAAGAATTGTGGCCGCATACACACTATTCACCCTACTAGTGTGTTGGAACCTATATCCGAGTATCATGGACATCAATTTTATGTCATCTTTCTCAATAGGCTCTATAGTCATTCTGCACCTATCAATTCTTGACTTGCAAATTTTCTCAACAAGTTTCCTTACATCCTTGCCCACTGGAAGAATGGTGCTTATCTTTGAGAGGCCTGTCATCTCATGAATTAGGTCACCTGTAATCCTGACCGACACTTCACTTATCCAAAATAGGTCATCATGAATCTTGCTAAGTAGAATCTTTATCCATTCGAACTCATAAAACTCATTTACAGTCCCATATTTAACTATAGGATGATTATTCCACTGTACATACTCATCCATGAAGGTTTTATCAGGTTTTAACATTATTTCCATGTGTGCTCTTATTTTGTCCAATCCTACTAGTTCTTTCTTACAATATATGTATGCCCTAATGTCTTCGACATGCATAATGCCCATAGGCATGTGGGAGAATGCCCCTTCTAGGTCATCTAGTATGGATTTAAATGGATATCTCTTAAACACATATCTCTTCTTCTCTGCCATATCAAATAAAATGGGAGTAGCCAATAGTTACTTTTATATTGCTTTCCAAATGATCTTTTAAAGACTTATGAATTGGCATGACGAACTAGGGTTTCCACAACTGATCAATTGCACTGCAAATCACTGATGAATCAATCTACAATCCTTCACAATCAAATGCTAGGGCTCTTCTTCTCCCCAATCACTCTAAATTTGAATGCAATGAGAGGTCTTAAAACTTCCATGTACTTTAATGTAGGAATTATTCCATTAATGCTTTCCACATAAACCAGGTTGTCACTGAAAATTTCTAACTTTCATTCTGCAAACAATCAACTTGTGTGCTCTTGCACATAGGTTATACTAGTCTCTGAAAGCTTAAGTCCAAAGGTACATCCTCTAAGGGTGAGTATACTAGCCACGTAGGGGTCTAGAGTTAAATTAGCTCCTCCTATGACCCTGAGGGCCATTTATCTTGATGTAGAGGGTGCATCCATTATGGATGTATCCAATACATTCTTATCAACCTTATCCTTCTTTGCCTCTGACCAAATCAACATTGCATCCTCTGAAGCTTTCACAAACTTGACTTCTCCTTTGGTATCCAATACTAGTTCTTTGAGCTTTTTAGGGCTTTCTTGACCTTGCATCCTTCATCTACAAAACTTTGAGATGTGTTTAGCCTTGTTACAAGAGTGAAAAATGACTGGAGGCCTTATATTCCTTGACACATTGACATGGGTCACCATTTTACATTGTCTTGTAGAGTGACCATTATAGTTACATATATGACATTTAACATTCTGAGAAATTCTTACATTTGGCTAATTCTGATTTCTCTGGTTATGCTGAGTCTTGTTCTTCTAACTTTTCTTACAATTCATAGCTCTATGACCAAATTTATTGCATGAATAATAGTAACCATTGAAAGGTCTTACCTCTCTACAATTCCTTGCTATATGTCCATATTTGTTACATGCATAACAAGTTCAATCTACTAGCTTGCACTCATTCTTGGATGGTTCAACATGGTCTTTACTCTAACTTCTAGTCTCCTTGGCATCTAAGGTGTCTTCTAGTGCTTTCATTCTTGCTTGCATGTTGTCAATCTGATTTTATGCTTCATTGTATCCAATGTAGCTAGTATCTCCTTTAACTCTTCTTGCATACAACTAAGATTCTATCAAATAAGAACTGGTGTAAAATTTATCAATGTGATTCTTTGCTTCTTTCAATTTAGATTCCAAGCTTTCTTTGTTGTTCCTTAGCTCCAAGATTTCCATGTTTTCTTGCCTCAATTCTTCATTCAGTTGAAGGTTCTCTTTGATCTATTCAACATAGACTTTCTGAGTGTTAGTTAGCTTATCATCTAATTCTTCAATCTGTTGTTTTAGAGATGAATTTTCTTTACTGATATTTTTTTATCATAATCCCTAAATCACTAGTAGAGGATTCTTTCAAATCTTTTCTTAGCCTTTTGATCACTACTTGAGCATCACTGACTTTTTCTTTAAGTTCATCAATTTCTTTTTCAGATCTGTCCACATCTTCAAGATCAACTTTAAGATTTCTTTTTAGATGTCTCATTTCTTCTTTTTCCATGATCTCCTGTAGTGGTTAAAATTCTTTGCTGAGGACCAGAGCTCTGATACCAATTGTTAAGAATGGGAACACTAAGAGGGGGGGTGAATCAATGTTCACTATAATTTATCTTTTTACTTAATCTAAAACTGAACTTGAATACTAAAATATTGAAATGAACATCCACATAAACATGAAACATGAAATCAACACATAACACCAATATGGTTACGGGGAAACCCAAATAGGTAAAAACCTTGGTGGGAATTGACACCCACTAATATTTTGTACTAGTGTTTTATGATCCTTGTTAGAAGATCCTTAACCCTATTATGAGTTTCTTTACAATATGTTTAGTACAGTAAACCTTGTCAAGGGTTAGACCCTATTGGAATTCTTTTACAATAAACCTTGTTAGGGGTGTGGACTCACTGTCCTAGAGCTAACTGCTCAAGTGGTGAAGGCTATAGCCTTCTGATCTTAGATACACACTATATCTATTGGATGAACTATCACCATGACACTGCTTGTCTGATTAGTTGCTTTGATGTGCTGATGCTTTGACCTCTTGCAAAGCTCTAATACATCTTATCAAATCTTTGCATACTTTTTTAGAAAGTAAAGTCCACCAAGATAACTGAGAGGGGGGGGGGGTGAATCAGTTATAAAATAATTATAACTTTTACCATCTTCAATAGCATTAAACCATATAAGCAATATAATTACCAACCATAGAAAGATATTCATACACAATTACACAATAACACAAGATATGTTGACTAGGGAACCTCTTGATCAAAGAGTAAACCCTGATGGGAATGATGCCCACAAAAGATGCACTAATGTGAATATTCCTTGTGAAAGGATGGAATCTATTAAGAGTCTTATGAAATACATTCAGTACATATAAATCCCTATAAGGAGATTTTGAATCCCTGTTAAAAGATTCTAACCCTGTTAAGAGTTATGGAAGACAGAAGGACCCACTACCCAAACAACTTCAGGGTAAGATCACTAAACTCAATGTCCAAATAATATTTTCATTATTCAATAGAATAATATGTTACCTCTTCTCTGACTATGCCAAACTGCACTCACTACTACATCAGATCTCAATGTCGGATCTCTGAACTTCGCATGTCTTCCTTCACAATTTCACTTTCACAACTTCATAATCAACCACTCTCATGCCACACTCTTACCACATATCACATCACTCACAATGTAAAACAAGGAAAAAAATTCCTTCCTTTATAACACACTCAAATAATTACAAATGAGTTGGCACATAATTACAAAATAAATGATTCCACTTGCTACACCACAATTACATAAAACTGTCAGCTTCCAAATACAATAAATCTTCACTCATGTGACTTCAAAGTTTGCACTATCATCCACATTTCTATCAATGTGTCTCTAACTTCCCTTTAACTTCACAAAGCTAGATTCCATCCCGATTAGGAGATATCATCCGATTTCCAAAAATCGCTACTTAGGAACACTGCCTGAATACTGCTTCCACCAAAATGATCATAACTTTCATGAATAAAAGAATTACTATCTACACTCTTAATCATAGAAATATAACATATCAAAGATTATATCTTCAATTTTTCATAGCTCCAACTATAATATACCACATGCGCTAATCAAAACACTGTCTGCTTCTCTACAAGTCTTCCATAAAACACTGTGTTGACATCAATGACAATCATAGTCATGACTGCAACAACAACTGCTATAGAATGGGTGCCAAACACTTTAGCATTCATTCCTAACATACTTCTACTTTTCTTATCTCAAATCTATCATAGCTCTCATGCTAATGACAATGGGCACATCTCATATTTATATGCGCATACAAAACAAATAACTAGGTCATCCCTTTAATCGATTACATACAATGCTTGCAAATGAATTGGCTCAAGCGTGTTTAAAAAAAAACATAATTACATGTTGAAAACCTAATTTAAATAGGCACATGGCCTTTACATCATAATAATATAACCGCAAATCAAAATGCCAACAGTTGGCTGCTTACTCTGTTCTTCTCTGGCAGGCACTAGTTGTGTAACTTCAACTATTAGTAACTTTGGCATACTTTCATATCTGATCATGCACTCATAGACTAAGCATGAATATACTCTAACCAACTTATCTTCTAGGGTGCATACCATAACTCAATCGTACGCACATGCACTGATGCTCTGAGCTTCAGGTACTCTATACACTGTCCAGTCTTCAACACTTAGCTAATTTTTTATCTTCTCATCAAGTACGCTGACTCCAAACTACTATATGAATTGGTTTCCATAATGAAAACACTATATCAAGTCATATACATTAGTATAGCCAACTTTCCAACACTAACAACTTCATTGATTTTGAAAATATATTGAGCAATGTTCTCTTCATCCTTCAATCTCATTTTATCATATTTTCCTCTAAGACTATTAACCTTATCTTTTTGTACATGTTGTTCTCCTCCATAAATAAGTGTAAGACTATCCCACATATCTTTTGAATTATTACATTCCTTAACATCATTGAATTCAACATCCATTAGGGAAGAAGTAATTTCAATCATTACCAAGTTGTGTTCCTACTTTTTTCTCATCTGATCAACTGCCATGGGTTTAGGAGGTGGTGGAGTATAGTCACTATCCAAAAGATTCTATGTAGATTCTCCAATCCTATATAGGTAAAAACTCATCCTTCTTTTCCATGTTGAGAAAATTTCCTTGTTTAGCATAGGTACTTCTCTCCTGTAAATCTTTAGATCTTTTACTCAAGTCTTTCTAACTTATCTCTTAGAGTAATTTTCTTTGATACCAATTGTTAGATTATGAAGAGGGGAGGTGAATCGGTAATCCTTGATTCTATATACCTTTAAAAAATTTCTCTTATAAAATCAATTAAACATAATTCACTATTTATTGACAAAAATAAATAGACTTTAACAATAAAAATAATAAACACATAAATCATTCAACACATATAACACCAATATTTAACTTGGAAACCCAGCTTTGGGAAAAACCACTATGGGAATTGTCACCCACTAAAGAGAATACTCTTCTAAAGTACATTTGGTTAAAAGACAATCTCATTAAAGATAGAAATACACACTGCTAGGTGTGACCCAGGCAAGGAATTTACCTCATATCTATTAGGATCTTCACCATGTAAGGGCTTCAAACACTCTTTAGAATGTTACCTTTTGAAAATATTTTACAATAAGATTGTTAAGTCCACTTAGTTAAGAGATATATCTATTACAAATGCTCATAAGAAATAGTAAATAGTTTGACCTATAAATTGGAAACTATCTTTGCATAAGCAGATCCTTTGTGCACTCTTCTATCTGTTGGAGATTTGCCATCAAGCTAGTGTTGACTATATGTTTGTCATTGATGACAACATATGGTAAGAACCATGTGTATAAGACTTATGTAGTGAGATTTGAGAATATGTAGCATGGACATGTTATCAACATGATATCATGGATGCAGAGGTTAATTGTTAGTACAAATAGTTATGTAGTAGCTTGTGTCAGCTGTATTGTTCCTAAAAAAGTTACAAGTAGTGTTATGAGTGTTATTATTTGTATATTTATCATGGAGCCTTGTGCCTTTGGATATGTGATGGAGACATGTTAGTGTTTCTCCATTCATGGACATAGAGTCTAATGGATAGTAGAAGAGAAGTTATGCAACCACATTCAACAGTTGCAGTTTCCTATGTTTATCTAGAAGAGCGGACATAGATTATATTGGTACAGGAGTTGCACCTATCATTTCAGTATGTGCACTTTGATTAGTGATTAGAGAAGAGTTAAGAAGGTTTGGTTAAGAGCGCACAATGTAATTCAACTTGAGGAGAAAGTATATGTTATTTTGGTAGAGCCGACAGTGTGTAGCATGCAACTGCACTTATTGATTTAGATAGGTCCCAGTTTGTGTTGCATGCTTAGTAGAGCTGACTGAGGTATTATTGGAGAGTGTTATTGTTTCTCTATTATAATTTCAAGATGGTTCTAACTAGCTGAATTTATTATATCATTTAGAGGAAATATATTTATAGGAAGTCATTTTTGATTGCTAAGACATGGTTTAGAGTTGAAAGAGAAGAGCAGAGTAGAGAGTGTGAAGTGTTGAGCCATCAGTAGAAGGTCTATGTGACCAAGTAAAGAGTATATTCTATTCATTGGAACTGATCAAGACAACAGGTCTACCTCACAGTTCACCAATATCTAGATATAGTGTGTATCTATTATTCAGAAGGTTGCAGCCTTCACACCTTTGAGCAGTGAGATCTCAGACAGTGTGTCCTCACCCTTAACAAGATCAATCATAAAAGAATCCTAATAGGGTCTAACCTTTGACTAGGTCACTGTACTTATTGCATTTTAAAGATCAACTCCTAACAGTGTTGTAAGATCTTCTAACAAGGATAATTATACACTAGTGCAGTTTATTAGTGGGTGTTAATTCCCACTGAGGTTTTTACCTATTTGGGTTTCATCATAATGAAAATATTGGTGTTGTGTTCAAGTTTTCTTTCATTATGTTTATGATTAATGTTTAAGTATACTTAATTGGATAAAGAATTGAAACTTGTAGATAACTGATTCAACCCCCCTACTCTCAGTTATCTCTTGGGACTATTCCTAACACTATCTTCACTTCAATCCTTCACTTTCCACTAGCTTCAACACTTCATCAGATCCTTCTTTACTCACTTGGAATCTATCTTTTCCTTCTTCACTGCATCAATTGGTGACTTATAAACTCTTTAATTTTCTAGCCATTTGTTCATAAAAATTCATCCTTTATATAGACATTTTTTTTCCTCTTAATCTCCTCTCTTATGTTTTCCTCTGATTAATCTCAGCCATTAAATTAATTTTACAAACTTATACATTGAATTTGGATCTCGGTAACATGTTTTCTCATCACCTAGGAACTTGAACTTTCTTGAAACTTGTTCCTTCTCTTTTTACCATTTAGATATAATCCATATATCATCATCATGAATTTTCTTGATCGTAGATCTCTTAACTAACTTTCCTTATCATCACAATCTTCCATCTCATCATAGCTAATCATTAAATGTCATTCTAATCCTTGTATTTAATTCTTATTCCTTTCCTTGTGGCTTATCCTCAATTTTTGTTAACTTTTCTCAGTGTCTAAAACTTTCATTTTCCTTTAGGAAAACTTTCCTTCTTTTACCCAATGAGATTTCCTTCTATTACCAATTGAATTTTCCTACTTGGTAGCCAAAACTATTTTTCTTACGGACTTGACTAATCTTCTTTACCATTCTTTACTGACTTGATATAATCATATGTTAGGTAGAAAACAATTATATTAACATAATCTTAACATTGTTTGATCTGTATAGGTCACTGAATTAAGTTTTTCAACTTCATACCATCTCATTTATTCTTATACTTAACTCATTCACACTTATATCATACTCTGAATGATATGACAACACAATATAAGGCAAATATCAATTGCTTGACATCGATGACAAGATAATAACTGATCTAACCTTTCTAGTATCTTGTACTCTTCTAATATTGGTCGGTATTCATCATCATCACCATCAGTTATCATATCAAAAGATACAAATCATTGGATTGTAATTTAAGGTTTATGATTGAGGAAACATACTTAGGGAAGAAGAAATAAGGAATATGGTATTGCGCCGAAGAAGAAGAAGAAGAAGAATGTGCATATCAGCAGATCAGAGAAGGATATAGAGAAGAAAATAGAATCCAATTGCTATGTTATTATAATTTATTAAATATAAATTAGAAAGGATAGTGTGAACTATAGATCATTTATTTCTTGTTACTCTCTATCAATTGTGATAGAAAAATCCCCTATCGGGTGACCCTAATAGGTCTATTTTAAAATCCTCTAACTAGGTGGCATTTACAAAAGAATGTTTAGAATCCTCTAACTAGGTTATTCCAAATAGGGTAAAGACTCTAATATGTCTTAGGGAAATCCCTTAACTGGGTAGAATTTAACATTACTTTTGTAACCCTTATCAGGTGAGCATTTAGCAAGGTGGGCTCTTAACCGAGCATATTTTAGAAAAGTACAAATTTCAATGGGAATTTTTCTCACACCATGATTTTCACCCTATTCGGATTTTCTTGAGATAAATACTTTTTTTTATTGCTGAATGGATGATTTCATATGTTGCATGAATTCTTAATGTTAAGTTAATCAATAATGATATTATAGGTTACAACATGTCTTAATCTGTAAATCTGTTAAAGAAGTATTGAGACTATGAAAATTAGTTTGAATTGGTGATTAATGATTCACCCCTCCTCTTAATAATCAATCTTATACCTAAAACTGGTATTAGAGCTAAGTTCCTTGATTCAAAAAGTTTAACTACTTAAGGAAAAGATCTGAAGATGTATAGGAAGGAAGCACCCAAGTTTACAATTGACAATTTCAATACATTGTTCAAGCATAATGAAGTTACAATTATTAGGACTGTCAGAGAAAAAAATCATATATCTTACCTGACAATACACACCACCAATTGGAATACTTACTGTAGATGAGAAAAAGGAAATGTTGATACACAACTTAGTATGATAAAGATTCCAAGTGCCCTAACTGATGCTGAATATGCTGATATAAACCACACAGATAAAGCAAAAGATATGTGGGATAAATTGAGGAATGTTTATGGAGGTGATGCAAATATTCTGAAAGCTAAAGTTGATAATCTAAAAGGAAAATATGATGAAATAAAGATGCAAGATGAAGAAAAAATCACATCCTATAGTATAAGGATAAAAATTATTGTTGTTTCTATCAAAGGAGATAGAGGAAATCTTGAAGATGACGATGTTGTAAGAAAAATTCTCAGAACACTTACACTGAGGTATGTAATTAGAATTTCTGTTATTCTAGAGTTAAGATCTATTGATCCAGTCAAAGTCACATTGTATTCATTAATCAGAAAATTTATTACATTTGGATTGAGTAATTTTGATAATATTCAAACTACTGCTATTGAACTTTCTTTTCAATCCTCGGCAAATATTGGATCATCTAGAAAAGGAAAAGTTTTTTATGATTTAGATGACTTTGAAGGTTTAGCTAATGAAGGACAAGAGTTGGAGGAACTCAAAGCTTTAATATCCAAGAGGTTTCCCAAAGGAAAAGTAAGATATAAAGGGAAAATCCCTCTCACATGCTAGTATGACAGATTGGTCACTTTGCACACAAGTGTCCCAACAAATCGAAAAAGGAATATGAAAATGAAAAGAAGGATAAATACAATAAATATAAAGACTAAAATTAGAAGAACAAAAAGATGTGTTATGTAATTGAAGATGAAGATGATGATACTAATGATAATGATGATGAAATAGTATTTTTTTGTTGTAAAGGAAGATCCCTCTACCAACAACGCTCAAACCGATAAAGAACAATCTTTGATCTCAAGCATGAACTATAAAAACTATTGGATAATAGATAGTGGTTGCACACATCATATGAATGGAGATAAGAACAAATTCATAAAATTGGAACATTGTGACATAGGTTCAGTCAAATTTTGAAATGGTTCTCCCTATGTAATTAGAGGTAAAGGTTCAATTTCTTTTACGCATGATATAAGTTATGAAGATGTCTATTGGGCTGATGGATTAAAGTAAAAATTTTTAAGTGTATCTCAGTTGAATAAAAAAGGATTCAAATTTGATTTTATTAATGGAAAATGCAATTTATCGGAAAAATTGGTGGATTGATTGCTATCGGTGAACAAAAAAAAGGTAATGTTTTCAAGGTGGATACTATGCTTGGTTATTGTTTAATTGATAAAATAGAAGAAAGCTAGTTATGCCATAAAAGAATTTTTCATGTGAACTTTGAAAATTTGTTAAAATTTAGTAAAAATAAAAGTGTCAAAGGAATACCAATATTGAGAAAACTAGAGAATGTTGTATGTAAAGAATGTCAAATAGGGAAGATAACTAGTTCTAGTTTTTCAAGTAAGGTTTATTCTAATGAACATATTCTAGACTTAGTACATATAGATTTATGTGGTCCTATAAGTACAAAAATTTATCATGATGATAAGTACATCATACTCTTTGTTGATGATTACTCAAGAAGGATGTATGTCATGTTTTTAAAAGTAAAATAAGAGGCTTTCCATATGTTTAAAATGTATAAATCAAGAGTTGAGAAGGAAACTTCAAAATATTTGAAATGTCTCAGATTAGATAGAGGAGGTGAATTTATTTCAAGTGAATTTAATGAGTATCATGATAAACATGAAATCAAAAGGCAATTAACTGCACCAAGAACACCTCAATAGAATGGTATTGTTGAAAGAAGAAACATATCTATTGTTGAATGTATTGAATCAGAAAGAAGTTGCATAGAAATTCCAGGGTGAAGGTGTTAGCACTACGGTATACACATTGAACCATGTACAACTGAAGAAAGGAAAAAACAAGACACTGTATGAACTCTGGTATGGATGAACACCTAATGTAAGCTATTTTAAGATATTTGGAAGAAAATGTTATATCAATACAGATGAAATGAAAGGAAAATTTCACACCAAGAGTGATGAAGGAATATTTCTAGGATATTCTACCAAAAGATGGGCCTACAAGTGTTTGAATAAAAAGAAAAAAAAAACTATAGAAAGTGCTAATGTAAATATTGATGAATTCTCATAATAGAATGGGAAATATAGTGGAAAGAAATTAGAAGGATATAGTTAATTGGTCTATTTTAAATCAAAAATACAAATAGAGAAAGAAAGTATAGGAATCAATAATTATCTATCAAAAACACACCAAGAATGGAACAACAACATGAAACTAGTGAAAGAAATGAACAGATTCAGAATGTAGAGCCTATAAAACCAAGAATCATGAGAGAAAATCATAGATTGTTAGATGGAACTAGAGACAAGAATGAAAGATTATTAACTAGAAGTCAATTAAGAGCTAGAGACAATACATGTTTACTATCAGAGATACAGATGAGAATGGTTAATGATGGATTAAAAGATGATGACTGGTTGCAAGAAATGAAGGAAGAAATTGAACACACTAAAAAGAACAAAAAATGGTCATTAGTACCCAAGGCAAAAGACAAAAATGTTTTTGGTACTAAATGGATTTTCATTAATAAACTAAATGAGAATGGTGAAGTGATTAGGAATAAAGAAAGATTGGTATGCAAAGGTTATGCACAAGAAGGACTAGATTATGGAGAGACATTTGCACCTATTGCTAGAAGAATGTAAAGATTTAGTTTACAATCTACAAAAAGAATTATATGGTTTAAAGAAAGCACAAAGAGCATGATATGAAAGATTACACTCTTATATTATTACAATTAGATTTGAAAGAAAAAATGATAAAATTAATGTTTATTTTAAATTTGAAAGCAAGGATAAAGTGTTGATTGTTGAAATATTTGTTGATGATTCAATCTTTGGATGAAATATTTTAATGAGTAAAGCTTTTGCTGAAGAAATGAGGAAATAATTTGAAATGTCTATGATAGGAGAGATAAAATTATTTATAGGATTACACATACATAAAATGAAGAAAGGAATATATATAACTCAGTCTAAGTATATCAAGGAAATATTGAAAACATTTGGAATGAAAGATTCAAAACCTATCGGTACACCATGGTTAGCAGTTGTAAACTATCAAAATAAGATGATTCTAAGGAAGTTAATGAAACATTATACAAATAAGTGATAGGGAAATTATAGTATGTTGTTCACAAAAAACCTGATATTGCTCACATTGTTGGCATAGTTTCTATATTATCATCTAATCCTAAAAATTCACACTTGACTGTAGTGTAAGGGATATTTAGATATTTAAAAGGAACTAAAGATTATAGATTATGGTATGAAAAGAAAGGAGATTTTGATCTTAAAGTTAATATAGATGCAGATTGGGAAGGAAATATTGATGATAGAAAAATTACAAGGGGAGAAGAATTTTATCTTGGAAACAAATTAGTTTCATTGATGCACAAGAAGAAGAATTGTATTTCATAATATATTGTTCAAGAAAATTATGTGGTTATTGCAATAAACTACCAACAAGTTTTATGGATTAAGAAAATATTGGAAGGTATACTAGAAAGGGCAAGTGAACCTATTGTTATACATTGTGATAACACTACTTCCATCAATATATACAAAAACATAGTAATGCACTCAAAGACCAACAACATAGCTATCAAATATCATTTTCTGAGAGAGAAGGTATAGGGTAAAGAAGTGAGATGGAATATATACCTACAAAAGAGAAACTTGTAGATATTGTTAAGAATAACAGTCCATAATACAACTAAGAGGGGGGGTGAATCAGTTTTATGGTAGATTAGTAAGCTTAAAAATTTGAATAGAAGCAATATCAAATCCAATGAGCACAATGAATTCCAACACAATAACATAATATGTTGGTCTCATGGAAACCCTGTTAAAGGTAAAAGCCCCGGTGGGAATTAGCACCCAGAAATGATGTACTGAGAGTATAGTATCCTTGTTAGAAGATCTAGGCCTGCTAGGACCTTAATGAAATATTATAGTACATAGTCCTTGTTAGAGGAAAGACCCTATTAGGAATCAAGAAACAAGGGTTGGCTCATTTCCTAGGCTCACTACCCAAACAAGGTTAAATCAACCTTCAAAAATCATTGTTCACAACACAAGTGTATATGAAGAAATACACAATCTTTTGAGCTATTTGACAAAAACTATCTTTGTTTGATAAGTTCCAATGAATTTCACTAGTAATCCTCTACTCTACATCTAGTAGACACAATCATGCACCTTTCACAATCTCCTTTACATCACATACATCTCATCCATATTTTTTCCAAAGAAAAGATCTTAGATATACACCCTATTACATTCGACATGATCAGGTTGGCCAATTAGGCTTTCCTAATTACATAAAAAATTACATAAACCCTTTCTAAGATACACATAGTATCTAAAACAAGTATACAATGATTATATTACAACAATTAAGGATCGACATCCTTAATTCACATTTTCCAAACAAAATATATGCTACATCACTAAAGTCGGTCTCCAAATAAGTCTTCTCTAGATCACATGCCACAATTGATGTCATCTTTCTTTCTATACCTTGCATAGCCCATCCAACATTCTTCGGTACCTTTTCTTTCATCTCTTAAGATCACATACACTGAATCCATACACTGAATCCATACACTGAATCCTATGATAGGTTTAGGAAGATTGTCTCCAAACCTCACAACACCACCATCATACTTCACTAGTTTAACAAACTTGTTTTTGTCTCCAGTCATATGATGTGAACAACCACTATCTATTGTCCATTTAGATTTATTATCAACATGTGATACTAAGGTTTTTTCCTCATGTACTGGTTCATCTTTAATAGAAAAAAATCCAATCTCATCATAATCTAAATCATCATCATTAGAAATACCTTCACTAGCATAATAGCATTCCTTATCCTTTGAATACTTAGACTTGAAAAAATTAGGCTTGTACTTAGGAACTCTTGTAGGACATCTAGATGCAAAATGACCTACCTTATTGCATGAAAAACATTTCAAAGTTAATTTTCCTTCAAATTTACCCTTACCTCTCTTTTCTCTTCTAGCAATCAGTGCAACAAGTTCATCCATCTTTCTTTCTTCTACTTGTATCTGTACCCATCCCTTAGGATATTCACCAAGCTCTTCATTTAGGTTCTCACTGTTGGTGCTCAGAAGTGTAGATTCTTTAAATGTAGATTCAACTTTAGGTAGAAAATCTTCCATTTTAGTAGCCTCAAAGGTAGTTAGCTTTGCAATCAACATCTCTTTGCTAAAGTTTAGAGTCAGGGGTATAGTCTGTTGAATATATATAGCTTTAAACTTGCAAGAATGTGTCACTGATCTAAGGATCTTCACATCAACTTCTTCTTCATCATAAGTGCCTCCACAGTTTTTGATTTCAACCACAACTTCTATAACCCTTTGAACATAAGCCCTAATGATCTGATGATCATTCATTTAAAGATTCTCCATCTTTTTTTTCTAGTTATATAACTTTTCTTTCCTTGTATACTTATCTCCTTCATATAGTCCTTCCAATCTTTTCAAAATTTGGGTTGTCAAATCCAAGTCTTTAAGTTTAGTAAATTCTCCTTCAAAGAGTGCACTGATCAATTCCTACCTTGCAACCATGTTGTATGAGAATACCTTCTTTCATCATTAGTAGCTGATGGAAAATCATTCTCAGTCTTCATAGCTACCTTATTCTTTGTAATCAACCAGTATTCGATGCCCAAACATAGAAAATGAGTTCGCATCTTATTCTTCCAACTGTCAAAATTTTCAAGATCAAACTTTGGACTATCCTTCCTATAGAATGCCATCTCCAAGATCACCTCAAGTTGTTAAGATTTCTCTCTAAGGACCAGTAGCTCTGATACCAATTTTTAGGAATAACAGTCCACAATACAACTAAGAGGGGCGGTGAATCAGTTGTATGATAGATTATTAAACTTTAAACTTTGAATAGAAGCAATATCAAATCCAAGGAACTCAATTAATGCCAACACAATAACACAATATTTGGTCTTGGGAAAACCCTATTAAAGCTAAAACCCCAGTGGAAATTAGCACTAAAAAATGATGTACTGAGAGTATAGTATCCTTGTTAGAATATCTAGACCTGTTAGGAGCTTATTGAAACATTATAGTACATAGTCCTTGTTAGAGGAAAGACCCTATTAGGAGTCAAGAAAGAAGGGTGGGTTCACTGCCCAAGCTCACTACCCAAAGAAGGTTACATCCACCTTCAGAACTCAATTTTCACAACACCAGTGTATATGAAGAAATAAACAATCTTTTGAACTATCCTACAACAACAATATTTTCTTGATCATTTCCAATGAATTTCACCAGTAATTCTCTACTCTACATCTAGCAGACATAAGCTCGCAACTTTCACAATCTCCTTTACATCACATACATCTCATCCATATCTTTTCCAAAGAAAAGATCTGTAATGGTGGATAAAGATGTAGGGGATCTATCTTTACCCTTAATACATTATATTGTTGTGTCTTTGTAAGGGGAATATAGGACTTATCCCTAATCCAAATTCCCAAAATAGAGATCCAAATTGATTAATCACAAAGAAGTGATCAATGCACAAATGAATCAAACAATGGAGAATATGAAGAAAGGAGGAAATCCTATAATTTTCTATAGAAACTATATGCTTGAAATCTTAAATGAATAGAAGGAAAATACTAACCTCAAAATAGGGAAAATCTAGAGAATGATGATTTCTGATGTCTGTGTATAGTTCTAGGGAATTTTGCAACCTGCTCTAGACTGGAAATACCGAGACAGAGAAAACCCATAAAAATTTTGTCTTTTTGAGGTCAGGTCGACTTTGACTCAGATAGTGGGGCATAATCTTCCCCCTCACTGAAGGTCATCCCTAACCTAAAATAGCTCTGATAGAAATTCTATTCATGGATCTCAGAAGTTCACCAAAAAGGCCATCCAGATCTGAACTGCAATTTGCTATCATGTACCTGTACCTATAAGAAAAAATGGTTTTTGTTGTTTTGATGATAGGTTTTCCATGGTCAAACCCTAGTTTGGAATCAACCTTGAAATTTAATTGAAATTTCAATATATATAAACAAAGTAAATGGAACTATTCACCTTGCTTATGTTGAAATCCTTGTGGAGGATTTGAATCCTTGAATCCACAAGTAGGGATGCTCCAAATGAATGTAGAAATGTATGTAGGATGTCTCAAATCAATGACATTAGATCTTCAACACCAATCTTGAATGGGTCTTAGCATAGGAAGAGGCTTGGATGAATGTGGATGGAGAAATCTTCAACAAGAGGGCTCCATAGAGATTGAATCCTTCAATGGCTAACCATGGATCTCCTTGATGAATGCTTGAGTTCTTGAATGATTCAATGGTTGAATTCTTTCCTTCTCCTTCTTTATTTCTTTAATTTGAGAGCTAAATGTCTTGATCATGAAAGGTGGTTGTAATTGCTTGATTGTGGATGTTGGATGTGAAAATGAGAGAGGAAGGCTTTCTTTTATAGTGTTCTAGGGAACAAACTTCTAGAGAGGCTGACATTGGAGAGTTAAATCCCAATTAACCTTAACCCCTATAAATGGACCTAGATTAAATGCAATTTAAGAGTTTACCATTCTAAAATTTGAAATAGCCGACACAAAAGCAGGAAAATAAAACTTTCTGAAGCCCGATATCCTGAAACCTCTGAATCTTGAAACCTTGACCTAGGGTCAAGGTCGAGGTCAACTCTACAATAGGTTAGGGTTGAGGTTGACCTTGACCAAGGAGGTAAACCTTGACCTTGAGGTCTCAAATCTTAAGTTCTCAGGACCAGGTGCTAGGAAAAAGATGGAAATTGGTGAGGAGAGAAGAAGAATAGGGGGAAAAATCCAGATCCATGCAAAGACCTAATCAAGGCACTTGACATGACCCTAGACCACTTACTTAGAGGGCTAAACATTCTTATCATGGAAGTGCTTCCATTTTAGGATGATACATTAAGCCCCCACTTTAGCAAGAGTATGGACTCAATGCAAACTCTTGGTAAAGGAGATCATAATGAAAAGATAATCTTATTGAAATCAAAGTGACAAAGAGATCCTCAAGCCCCCAAGGACTCAAGTCTTCATCAAATCCAAGATCACAATAAGAGAAACATCTCTAGAAAAAGGAGAGAAGAGGGTGTGATTATCTCACCCAATGAGAACTTATGTCCCATTGTGAACCACACTAGGAAACAATGCAACTAGAAAGATGGGATTGAGCTACCTAGTGAATGTGGCTACTCACTAGTCAACCCATGGAGGATTCACCCTTAAGAATATTTTATTCCATACAAGTAAAACCAAAAGTAAAAGAGATCCAGTCTTAAGAACACCTTCGACCTTAAGGGATAAAAAATTTGAAACTGGATGGATCAAGATATCCTAAATAAAAATACATGCTTTAAGGATTAGTCACTAATCCATAAAGGGAGAAAATTATCTTGAAAATAATATATGTATATCAAAAAGTGTGTGTGTGCAATAGGTGAGCAGAGCGTATGCCCCCATGTTAAAGTCACTGCTAACACTTTAATAGGAGCAATGGCTTTAGAGGAAACATAAACAACTCCACTAATTACATTTCCACTACGAGATGCCCCCAAACAAAGACAAATCAAGGGAAATACCACATAAACATACAGAGAACATAGAAGGGATCTACCTGGTGTGGGGTCAGTATGATCATAAGATTATATATATATATATATATATATATATATATATATATATATATATATATATATATATATATATATATATATATGATATTATTGTAAATGAATTGACATCATTCCCCAAAGCAAGTAGAACTATAGTCACAAAGGAGAAAAGATCACGCAAGAGTTATGAAGAAGAATTGTTTTGGACCATGACATATAGAAGAATAGAGATACATATAGAGGAATTGTACAACAAGTTTGATTCCTTTATCACCTTGTACCAACAAAGTAACAAGGGTCATATACAATAATCTAACAACATTTAGCAAACACATCACGGGAGAAGCATAGTACAGTAGGAAAACACATAAAAAAGATACCATAAAGGATAAACCGATCAAGCATGCTGCCTAATCTCCCCATCTCATTCTATATCATTTAGGGAAGGTGGGTAACTCAAAAGAGAGACTATATCCAACATAGTAGGAACAGTTCCAAACAAGGATCCTCTTGGGAATCACAATGTTCGATACTAGGTGTAAGTGTTAAATGTGATGAAATTATATTAGGTAAATCAATGTCATTGTCAATAGTTTCATATTCATCATTAACATCATCAAGAATATCTTCTTCATCTAGATTAATCAAAATAGGATCTAAGATATGAATAGAATCATCATAGTCTTGCATTTTAGCATCATTATTAGCAACAACTTCTTCTAACACATCATGCATAGGCTTATCAAAAGAAGGAAAAGATTTTGGAAGAACAAAATTATGATCTTTAGCTTGAAAACGATGCTTCTTATGACATTCATTAGCAGATCGATTATGTTTTTCCTTACTTGAAATATTTTGATAACTAGGAGGAATAATTACCGGATCCTTCACAGGTTCCATAGGAGGATTAGTAGGTTTATCAACAGACTGACAAGCAACACTAGGAGCTTGATTAACAGAACTAAAAGCCATAGTTAAAGGAGGTATGGAAGGTGTAGGCAAAAGACCATGATTAAGATCCATAGGAGGTATGCCTAACTTGAGAATCTTATGATGATTATAGGTTTGATATGAGCGGAAAATATTATCAAGTTGAGAAGGACATGAATTAGGTAATGAAGGCCAAAAGAGGTCAAGGGTAGCAGAATCCCTGGGCCTGGAAGGTTGATATAAACTATGATTAACCATCTTCAATTCTTCATCAAGAACAAATTTAAGACATTTATGGATAGGTGAAGCAACAACGTGGATGGCATTTAACCAAGGCTAACCAAGCTTAACTTGAAACTGATCAGAAGTAGTAACAACAACAAAGGTAGTGTTCACAATTTTACATTAAAGTTCAACCAATAAGTTAATAGAACCAAATGATGGATAAAGAAAACCATTACAAGTTTGAATCCACACATCAGATGTATCATAAGAATCACATTGCAAGTTTCTCATTATAATATTTTCTTTAGTAATAACATTGACTAAGGATGTAGAATCAACAAGATAACCATGAGTAGGTATCTGAGAAATCCTAGGATAAATGTAAAGGGGACCATCAGGAGCCTTAATAGTCTCAAAATCATCAAAGGTAATCAAAAGTTCCTAAGGTCTTTTATTCTTAGGTTTTTTTCAAGGTTTAGGCTGAATTTTCAATTTAGGGTGCGATTTTGGTATAGGTTGAGATTGAACTTGAGATTGAGGCTGAGCTTGAGGTTGAGGTGGAGATACAGATTGAACAACATAATCCACTTGGTTAACAATTTGATTAAGATCATCCATCTTTGAATCATAAACAATATCCATAGAAGATGGCTGAGCAATGGTATTAGTATCATGTGTAGGTAAAGGATTCATATAGATTTGAAGATTTTTATTAGGAGGAGAGATAGATTTGTTCTCACTACCATCAAGATTATCAACATATAAGGCATTTGACTCAATTAAGTCTTGAACCATATGTTTTAAAGAATAACATTTCTTAGTATCATAACCATTCTAACGATGATATTGACAAAAATCTTTAGGATCAAAGGATTTAGATGTAATCGTAGTAGGGAAAAGAGGTTGAATAGGAGGTAAACTAATCATATTAGTAGTTAAAAACCTATTCATAATAGAATGTAAAGATTTAGAAAGATGAGTAAACATACAATTTAATAGAAAAGTAGTTGATGCAGAAGTGGCATTATGAGATGCAACAACAGCTTGTTTAGAAACTGCATTCGCTTGTTTGTTTATCTTGACATAGTTGTTGAATTTTTGAAATTTGTTTGGATTAGAAGCAGCATCACTCTTATCAACTGGAACAAGATCCATTGGAGTGTTGCTCTCAAATTAACTCACTTGTAATTGATAATGATGAAGCATTGCACAAAGTTGTTGAAAAGAGGTAAATTTAGTAAGCAGAATCTTATCTATAATATCCTTTTTCAAATTTGAAATAAACATACATTTAATATCAATATCAGGAATAAGATAGGAAATATGAGCATGTAAATGCTTAAATCTACCAATAAATTCAGTCAATTTTTCCTTAACACTTTGTTTACAATGCATCAAATTAGTCAAGGACACTTGCGGACCAAGATTATTTTGAAATTGTTGAATAAAACCATTGGCAAGTTGAGGAAATGAATCAATAGAATAAGAAGGCAAGGAACAATACCATTGTAAGGCCTTGCCATGAAAATTTCTAGCAAAAAACTTGGCTAAAATCATATGGTAATGAGCATAATCACTACAAAGGATTTGAAATGTTTTAACATGATGAACAAGGTCTCCTTTTCCATTATAATTCTCAAGATGATGCATATCAACTTGTTGAGGAGAAGGAGTATGAATGATGTCTCGAGACAAAAGACTTCCCATGTCACATGTAGGAATGCTAAACTTGTTTTGAGTCAAGAATGCAAGTTGTTTTTGTAAGGATGACACAGTTTGAGCCAAACTGATGATTGTCGAATCATTAGAAGAAATAGGGGAAATAGAAACATTAGAAACACTAGGTAAAGTGTATAAAGCTATAGGGACAGAAGACACAACTAGAGGAACACTTGGAACTACAGTTGGAAGAGGGTTAGAATAATTAAAAGGAACATTATGATAAGAAGGTTGTGATGTAGGAAGGGACATAGGAGGAACACTCATAGGAACAGAGGGAACTATCACAGTCACCAAAGAAGGAGTATAGGTAGGAATACTAGATAAAGGAACATAAGAAGGTTCTATACTAGTAACATGAGGAATCAACCCTAAATCTTGAGCTTCTTGAGCTAAAGGTTTAACATTTGAATGCCCAAGATGAGTAATACCACACAAGAGATTAACACCTTGATCACTATCATGAAGAACTTTCTTAAGAGCCTCTATAGCTTGAATGGAATCTTGATTATGGTTTTCTTGAATAAGCCAATTACCCATTTTATCAAGTTCAGTTGAAAGTTTTTGGACTTGTTCAAGAGGAACTCTTAAAGCATCATCCTCATCATGAGATGAGTGAGAAGAGTTTTGCTCCATAATAGGATTAGAATCATGAATAATCAAATTGTCATTTGGGATCCTAAGGAAAGGAGAGGAAGATTCACGATCAAAGGCACCCATGATTCTATGACTTCTTCTAACCATAATGTTATAAGTAGGACTAGAGGTAGTAAAGCTCATATACCAATGCAATGCAAATGAACTAAACTAGGCAAACACAAAGCATAAATAAATGAATATTTTTGTATTTTAAAGAAAAATTTTCAATTTTTTTGTATTTTTGAAATATAAAGTAGGATGCAAGATTTATCATAAAAGGAAAATCTAACACCAAAAAGATATAGTGAGAAATTGAATACCATAAACAGTATAGGGCATTTAATTCCACAAAAGAAAAGGGGTAATCACGTGGGGTTCACCAAAATGTAATGGTGGATAAAGATGTAGGGGATCTATATTTACCCTTATTACATTATATTTTCATGTCTTTGTAAGGGTAATATAGGACCTATCCCTAATCAAAATTCCCAAAATAGAGATCCAAATTGATTAATCACAAAGAAGTGATCAATGCACAAATGAATCAAACAATGGAGAATATGAAGAAAGGAGGAAATCCTATAATTTTCTATAGAAACTATATTCTTGAAATATTAAATGAATAGAAGGAAAATACTAACCTCAAAATAGGGAAAATCTAGAGAATGCTAATTTCTGATGTTTGTGCACAGTTTCAGGGAATTCTACAACTTTCTCCGGACTGGAAATATCGAGATAGAGAAAACCCAGAAAGCTTTTCTCTTTCTAAGGTTAGGTTGAATTTGACCTAGATAGCGAGGCACAATCTTACCCCTCACTGAAGGTCATCCCTGACCTGAAACAACTCCGATGGAAATTCTATTTGCGGATCTTGAAAGTTCACCGAAAAGGGTATTCATATCTGAATAGCAATTTGTTGTCTTGTACCTTTACCTAAAAGAAAAATGGTTTTTTGTTGTTTGGATGGGGGGTTTTCCTTGGTAAAACCATAGTTTTGAATTAACCTTGAAATGCAATTGAAATTTCAATATGTATAAACAAAGTAAATGGAACTATTCACCTTGCTTATGTTGAAATCCTTGTGGAGGATTTGAATCCTTGAATCCACAAGTAGGGATGCTCCAATTGAATGTATAAATGTATGTAGGATGTCTCAAATCATTGTAATTTTATCTTCAACTCCAATCTTGAATGGATCTTAGCATAGGAAGAGGCTTGGATGAATGTGGATGGAGAAATCTTCAACAAGAGGGCTCCATAGAGATTGAATCCTTCAATGGCTAACCATGGATCTCCTTGATGAATGCTTGAGTGCTTGAATTCTTGAATTTTTGAATGCTTGAATTCTTGAATACTTTCCTTCTCCTTATTTCTTTCTTTCACTTGAGAGCTAGATGTCTTGATCATGGAATGTGGATGTAATTGCTTGATTGTGGATGTTGGATGTAAAAATCAGAGAGGAAGGCTTTCATTTATAGTGATCTAAGGCACAAACTTCAAGAGAGGCTAACATTGGAGAATTAAATCCCAATTAACCTTAACCCCTAGAAATGGACCTAGATTAAATTCAATTTAAGATTTTACCATTCTGAAATCTGAAATAGCCGATCCAGAAGCAAGAAAATAAAAATTTCTGAAGCCCGATATCTTGAAACCTCTGAAACTTGAAAACTAGACCCAGGGTCAGGGTCGACGTCAACTCTGTCATAGGTTAGGGTCAAGGTTGACCTTGAACTAGGAGGTCAACCTTGACCCAGAAGGTCAACCTTGACCCTGAGGTCTCAGATCTTAAGTTCTCAGGACCAGGTGCCAAGAAAAAGCTAGAAATGGGTGTGGAGAGAAGCAGAATGGGGAAAAAATCTATATCCATGCAAAGACATAATCAAGGTGCTTGACATGACCCCAAAACACTTACTCAGAGGGCTAAATGTTCTTATCATGCAAGTTATTCCATTTTAAAATGATACAAGATCTTACATATATACCCTATTACATTCTACATGATCAGACTGGTCGATTAGGCTTTCCTAATTACATAAACAACTACATAAACCCTTTCTATGATACACACGGTATATAAAATAAGTATAGAATGATTAAATTACAATAATTAAGGATTGGCATCCTTAATTCACATTTTCCAAACAAAATATATGCTACATCACTGAAGTCATCTCCCAAATAAGTCTTCTCGAGATCACATGCCACAACCGATGTCATCCTTCTTTTTGTAACTTGCACTGACCATCCAAAATTATTTAGTACCTTTTCTTTCATCTCTTAAGCTCACATACATTGAATCCATACCTTCTGTAAGATATACTAGAAACACATAGACTCACTCTATCAATTTCCACTATCATGGTCCAGTAACTAGTCTTCACCAAAACATTTGTAACTCATCCAATATGAAACATTAAATGATGTGATCTTGGATATAAGATCACAACATCCTCTTGTACTCTCATCTGTCTTCACACATCATGAATCATCCGTATAGTGTTCATACACTATCATAACCATCATGTTCTCTTCACAGAACATATGTTGACATCAGTCACAAAACACTAATGATGACAAAAATAGATCCAACATTACTTAATGTAGTGATTAAACATATTAAATATATCAATCACCTCCCCAATGCATTAGCAATATTCAATGGATATATTCACTAAACCACTACCTAAAGAAAGCTTTGAATATCTAAGTGGTAGATTAGGGGTCCTACCCCTATCAGATAGAAATTAAGAAAAGATGCAATATGCATTAGTTCATGGCATCTAATTAGAAGATTTTGAACAAGAATTGATGTATTGGAGGACTACTCTATGGGGGAGCAATCTAGTCTAGGAAAGGAGGCATCACAATATAAGAACACTTTCAGAATATAAGAGTTGAAAGGTTAATCCCCTTTCACATTACTATCAAAGGGGGAGAGATTATTGATTGGGAGAGATTAATGATTAGTTAGATTATAATGAAAGAAAAATCACTTACTAGAAGAGAGATTAGTGTTAAAGAATCAAAGATTAGCTAATCAGATTAGAAGATAGGACAAGGAAAGAGTCATGCATAGATCAAAAGATTGATGGTTGATAAGATTGAAAGAAATATTTTTCATCAATACCAAAGGGGGAGATTGTTGGCATAACTGCATAGCTATTGACATTGTAATACCCCAAAAATGGGCTTTATGTTCATTAACCTCCTACATCCTCAAATCGAATGAAATCGACATAGAAGTCCTAACCTAAGGCACATCTGCACATCATCGAATCTAATTGATTATCTTAAATTCTACATTAGGGAATATTCCTAGCAATATTCTTAATTATCTTAATTACATTTAATTTAATGATTATTTGGCGATAATTACATTTATCCTAAAGTTTAATTAATTGAATATTTTCATATTTAATTAATTAGATTTAATATTTGCCACTTAATTGTGTAATTAAATTCAATTCTATCTATTATTAATTATATTATTTAAATTTTGACAATAAATCCAAAATCTTATGAATAATTGATTAAATTCTTATTTAATTAATTAAAGCAAGTTGTCATTATTTAATAATATAGTTTTTAATAAAAGTTTGATTAAATAATTGATTAACCCATAAATCAATTATTTATTTTCAAAAATCAGTTAAGTTGAGCATAAATCACTTTATTTATTTAATTAATTCATAATTATTGTGCACAATCAAAAAGCAGTTAAACTCCAAATCAGAAAATCAATGCAAGTTCATGACTTTTTGGAACTCAACATCATTTTTGAGTTTTAAAGTTGATCTAAACTTTTAATTTGAGTTAAAAAGTTGTTTTTGCATGATTTGCATGTTTTTGTTAATTAAATTATCTTTATTTAAAAATAACTCAAAAATCAAGTTGAGTTATTTGAGTGATTTATGGCTTTTTTTCATGCACCTCCAAAGCCTTGGATTTCTATAAAATCAAGGCTCTGCTCTTCATAATTCATCTCATATTTTTGCACAATCATGCTGGAGAATTGCAATTGGAAGGATCAAAGCTTATTGTGAATCAACATTGTTGTGAGATCACTTTTATTTTCATATTATTGTTAGATCAATTCATAGCATATCAGTTTTTACATATCATTTTTCATATTATTGCATCGAAAATATCAAGAAAAAAAAGAAGATTAATTGCATTCAATTCATATCTAGATCAATTGCATTCAAATCCTTCATTTAGGTGTCATCTAGGTCACTGATCTCGATAACAATCTGAGAACATCAATCTCGCACCTACTAGAAGGTAGTAAATCACTTGGTTAAATTAGATTTCAATTTTGCATGATTTTAATTTTTGCTAACCTCTAATGTTTTACTGAAGTGTTGGGTCTACAGATCAGGTACAATTTTCACACACACAGACATAACATGTTGAAGGAGGTTTATATTGTTAAGAACATGATTAGTATGCATGATAATGAGTTATATGTTTTTCATTGATGTTAAAATATATGGCATGATGATGTAGGAGCATCTTGGGTTTATGGCAATCTTGTATCAACCAAAAATATGTTAGAGCTCATTTCGCTACTCCATAGCTTGTTTGGTTTGTTAGAAAGTAAAGTCCACCAAGATAACTGAGATGGGGGGCTGAATTAGTTATCACATAATTATAAATTTTATCAACTTCAACAACATTTAACCATGTAAGCAATATAATTACCAACCATAGAAAGCTATTCATACACAATGACACAATAAAACAAGATATGTTGACTAGGGAACCTCTTGATCAAAGAGTAAACCCCAGTGGGAATGATGCCCACAAAAGATGCACTAATATGAATATTCCTTGTGAAAGGATGGACTTTGTTTGGAATCTTATGAAATACATTCAATACATATAAATCCCTGTTAAAAGATTCTAACCCTGTTAGGAGTTATGCTAGACAGAAGGACCCACTGCCCAAACAAGTTCAGGGTAAGATCACTGAACTCACTATCCAAATAATATTTTCATTATTCAATAGAATAATATGTTACCTCTTCTCTGACTATGCCAAACCACACTCATTGCTACATCAGATCTTAATCTCAGATCTCTGTACTTTGCATGTCTTCCTTCACAATTTCACTCTCATACTTAGCTCTTTTGTCCACTTCATGCATACCGCATCACACATCAACATTACAAAAAGGAAAAACATTCCTTCCTTTATACCATACTTAAATAATTACAAATGAGTTGTCACACAATTACAAAATAAAAGTTTGCACATGCTACATCAAAATGACACAAAACTATCAGCTTCCAAATACAATAACTCTTCACTCATGTGACCTCAAAGTTTGTGATATGAACCACATCACTAAAAATGTGTCTCAAACTTCCCTTTAACTACACAAAACTAGATTCCATCCCGATTAGGAGATATCATTAGATTTCCAAAAACTGCTACTCAGGAACACTGCCTAAATACTGCTTCCACCAAAATGCTCATAACTTTCATGAATAAAATAATTACTATCTATTCTCTTAACCATAGACATATAAAATATCAAATAATATAACCTCAACATCACATATCTCCAACTATAATACCCCACGTGCACTAATCAAAACACTGTATGCTTCTCTGCAAGTCTCTAGAAGATCACTGTGTTGACATCAATGACAATCATAGTCATGAATGCAACAAAAAATGCTACAGAATGACTTCCAAGCATTCAACATTCATTCCTAACAATCTCCCCCATTGGCATTGATGGAAACATAGATGAAAAAAATCCAATGTTCCAAAAATCCAATACTACAACACTGCTTCTTCAAATCCTCTTCATCAATCAAATCTTGCTTCATTATCCTGTTTAGTTCTCTCCAACAGATGGTAAAAGTGGTTTTTCATGTACACTTGTCCCCCATTGACATCAATGATAGAAATTTCATCACTATGTCAACAACAACTCAATGTCAAAAGACATTGTTTAAAAAATACATTCACAGGAGTCCTCATGACTGAGCTCAAATACACATACTCCCCCATAGAGGAAGTACCAAAATCCAAACCCAAAGAAAGATAAGGCTCATATACCACTAGATGGATGCAACCAACTACATCATTACTCAAAATTAGGCTGGGGCATAACCCCAAGCATACCTCTCAGATACTCAAATGTATCCTTAGGCAAAGGATTAGTAAATATGTCTACTATCTGTTCCTTTGTGCTTATGTACTCTAGTCTGACTTCTTTCTCAACAACTTTCTCTCTTACAACATGATATTTGATCTCTATATGCTTTGTTTTAGAATGTAATAAAGGATTCTTAGACATACTAACTGTGCTGGTGTTGTCACAATGTATGACAATAGACTCAATAAACTTAATTCTAATATCCTTCAACATTTGCTTCATCCAAATTATCTGGTTACAATTGTTTACTACTGCTACATACTCTGCTTCTACTGTGCTCTTTGAAATACAATTCTACTTCTTTCTTAGCCAAGAAACTAATCTTCCTCCAAGAAAAAAGGCTCCACCGCTGGTGCTTTTCTTGTCATCAACACTACCTCCCCAATCAGCATCTGTATATGCACATAGCGTAAAATAATTAGATTTTTCATACCACAATCCATAATCCATTGTGCCTCTTAAATATCTCAGTATCCTCTTTATTGCTGCATAATGTGACTCTCTAGGTTCAGCTTGAAATCTTGCTACCATTCCAACTGAATGTTGTATATCCAATCTAGTGTGTGTTAAGTACTTCAATCCTCCAATCATGGATCTGTATTTCTTCTGCTCAACTTCTGGGGTTTCATCTTTGCTAGATAGTTTGTGTCCTATAACATAGGTGTTCCAACTAGTTTACAATTCTCCATTCCAAATCTTTTCAGTAAATCATTCAAGTACTTTGTTTGACATACAAAGATACGATCATTATTCTATGTTATCTGTAATCCTAAAAAGTATTTCATCTCACCAATCATACTCATTTCAAATTCAGTCTTCATTTCATCAGCAAATTTGTCACTAGCTTCATCTTCTCCTCCAAAGATAATGTCATCAACAAAAATAACTATAACCCACAAACCATTTTCAATTTATTTTGTGTATAGATTGCTATCAGTTGTTCCTTTAGTAAATCCCAATTTCAACAAATACTTATCTAGTCTAGCATACCAAGTTCTAGGTGCTTGCTTTAGTCCATATAATGCTTTCTTCAGTTTACATACCATATCTCCTTCTTGAGTCAAAGGAAAACCTTCAGGTTGCTCAATGTAGACTTCTTCTTACAATTCACCATTTAGAAATGTGGACTTCACATCCATCTAATACACTTTAAATTTTTTGAAAGATGCATAAGCCAAAAACATTCTTACTGCTTCAAGTCTTGCTACTGGTGTAAAATTTTCTTTATAGTCAATTCCTTCTTGCTGGGAGTATCCCTTACATACCAATCTTGCTTTGTTTCTTACCACTTCTCCTTGTTCATTCATCTTGTTTCTAAATACCCATTTAGTTCCAATTACATTCTTGTCTTTAGGTCTAGGGACCGATTCCCATGTCTTTTTCTTTTCAATCTGATCTAGTTCTTTTTTCATAGCATTAATCCAATGTTCATCTTCACAAGCTTCACTAGTAGATTTAGGGTCAATTTGAGAAATCAAACATAAATGTACCTTATTATGAGTCAGAACTCCTCTATCCAAACTTCCAATAACTTGTTCAACAGGATGATGTCTTGATAGATACCTGTTTGGTGTCATAGTCACAGATCTTGTTTCAATTGTAGATTCTTCTCTAGATTCCTCTCTGGTTTCTTCTACAGGATTCTCATTCAATAATTCACTGTTAGTTTCATAGAATAATTTAGTAGATTCAGTGTTAGGTTGAGGATGATCTTCTTCATCAAATTCATAATCAAACATTCTTTCTTGAATTTTAAACTTCTCATCAACTTTAACATTTGTGCTCTCAACAATAGTTTTATTTCTCTTATTGTAACATCTATATGCTTTTCTTTTCAAAGAATATCCAAGAAAAGTTCCTTCATCACTTCTAGGATCAAATTTTCCAATATCATCATCTCTCTTTATATAACATTTGCTTCCAAAAATTCTAAAATACTTAAGTGAGGGTGCATGTCCAAACCATAATTCATAAAGTGTCTTGTCTGTGTCTGCTATGATTTTTACTTTGTTCATTGTATATACTATTGTATTCACTGCTTCTCTCCAGAATGTCTTTGCCAAATCATTCTCAAATAACATAGCTCTTGCTGATTCAGTCACTAACCTATTTCTTCTTTCTACAATACCATTTTGTTCAAGTGTTCTAGGGGCTGAAAACTATCTATTAATACCATTCACTTAACAAAAAGTGTTAAAATCTCTAGAAGTAAATTCACCACCTCTACCAGATCTCAAACATTTAATCTTCATTCTAGATTCATTCTCAACTTTATTCTTAATGATCTTAAACTTATCAAATGCTTCAGATTTTTCTTTTAGAAATGCAATCCACATCATTCTTGTAAAATCATCAACAAGATGTTGGAAATTTGGCTAAAGTGAGTACATAGATGTTTTCATTATGGCAATATATGATCCACAATAAGAGCGCACAGGTCAGAGAGCAAGTATGGCAGATTGCAATGCAAATTTGTCTAAGTGTGAGACAATGTTCTCACAGTGTACTAGGATACAGTTTTGGTTTGTGATATTGAATAGAGAAAGTTCGATGCTTGCACACTTGAACATAGATGCTATGATGGCTACTAATGACCCATCTCAGAGCGCAAGTTAGTACAACATGCATGGAATTAGTTATGGCAGTTTTTTAGAAGACAGTGTGAAGCCGACAGGACAAAATATGAAGGCAGAATTGGTAAATAGTTAAGGGATTATTTTGTTTATCAAAATAATGACTTAAAAATATAAATGGATGAAATCCTTGATGTTAACCCTTAGATAAAGATATATGGAAGCTGACCATGTAAAGTTATTAGCCTTAATAACTTGTATATGCAATTGTAATTGTAAAGAAAAGTAGCAATGAAAAAGCGATGTAATGATTGCAATTGTAAAGTGAATGTGATAGTGATGATGTAAAGATAAGAGAAGCAAAAGAATATTGATTCAAGTAATAAGGTTATGTACCTTGACCTACATTATATATTACTTGTTTGGGCAGTGGGCTCATCTTGTAATCAGATTTTGTATCTACAACTCCTAACAGGGTTGAGGCTTCTAACAAGGCCTATAGTCCCTTAACTAGGACTGATACACTATACATATGTAATAGACTCCTAACAGGGTCAACATCCTTAACATGATACCTTTGATTAGTGGATCTTTTTGGGTACCATCCCCACCAGGGTTTTCCCTTGGCTAGGGTTTCCTTGAGAACATATCATGTGTTATGAGTTCTTTATTGTTATGCATATTGTTTAGTTTCTTATGTTATGCATGTATAAAGATAATCTGTTATATCCATAAGTGGGAAAAAGATAAAGTTTTTAGAATACTGATTCACCCCTCCCCCCCTCTCAGTATTCCCTATTTCTAACAATTGTTATCATGGCCTAGTTACTCAGAGAAGAATCATTCAAGGAATGCCTAGCAGCTTGAGTAAGAAATCTATGGATATGGATCAACTACAAAAGAATCTTGATGAAGCTCTTGAGCAGTTTGATATGCTTACTAATGAAAGAAACACTTTGAAAAGGAAGTATGATGATGCAAAGAACCTTATTGAGAAATTGAAAAAGAAGATAGAAGATCTGAGATCTGAAAAGGAATCCAAAATTCTTATTGAAGATTGTGATAACAACTTGGAAAAAGAAAATGAGATCCTTAAGCATGAATTGAAGATAGTGAATTTGAAGCTTAGTTTGAAAGATGGAAATAGCAAAAATGAAGTAAATCTAAAATCTGAGAATGAAAGTCTAAAGACTGAAAATGAAGAACTGAAATCTAAACTTGAAAAAGTGACATCTGAATTTGAGAAAGTAAATGTGCAGTATGCAGAAATTGAGAAGTATAATAAGATTATGAAAGGTGAACTGACTCAATCCAAACAACTTGAAAGGCTATATTCAAATAGTGAGAAGATTGATGAACAAGTTTCTTTTGGGAAACCATCCTATGATAAGACTGGATTTGGATTTAATATATTCAAAACAAATGATGAAATCAAGAAACCAGATTTGAAGACATTTGAAAGCATAGATGAGAAGAAGCCTAATGAGATCAACAAATCTGAAGATGCACCTAAAGAAGATGAATCACTGAAGCAAGAGGAATCACCCAAAGGTATGCAAAGAGAATTCAAAGGTAGATGTTTTTCTTGTAATGCTATTGGTCATATGAAAAGAGATTGCACAGGTAAATAGTTTAAACCTCTAAATGGTTATTGTTATAATTGTCATGGTTTTGGACATAGAGCTATTGAATGTAGAAGACCTAAATCTATTGAGAATAATTATGGTAATAGAATGTTTAGGAATACTAACAATGCAGATAAGAGACCTACTAAAGACATGAATAAAAGAAATGAAATAGTGTGTTATAGATGCAACAAAGTTGGACACATTGCTAGAAATTGCAGGTCATAGATTAATCAGCAAGGACAGAGATATGGGAACAATGGAATTTTTTGTCAGATATGCAACAGGATTGGACATATAAAAAAGGTTTTGCAGAATGAACAATAGAACTTATCATCCAAACCCTAACTCTAGAAACAATGCAAAAAGAAATGAAAGTACAGGAAATAGTCAGAAAGGTTGCTACAGTAATGAAGATGAAGTAAAGTTTGTTAAAAGCATAGATCAAGAAGACATAATCATCATGGAAGGTAATCAAACAGGTGAAGTATTAAGTGGTAAGAGTGAATCCTTACCTGACCTATCTTTAAGCACTTAATTTATGTAAATTTTAGTAGATTAGGAACTTAGATTTAGTATAGAAGTAGATTTATGATGAATTAAGTCCTGTGCAATAAATGTAAGGTAGTTTATGATGTACTAATGCTATGGTTAAGAGTGCAAAAGAAAATGTTATGTTTTGCGAGATCGCAAGAAGTTTTAAGTTTTGTAGGATAGCAAAAATAACTTTTTGGAAAGAAGCAGCAAAAGAATTGAATGTGATGTTAGAATTAAGTGATAAAAGGTTATGATCAATGTTATTTGTCTATCAAAGTGAATTGAAGTGATTGGAAGAGTAGAAAGTAGAGATTGGAAGTGTTTTGCAGAGATTTTGTGAAGGATTGAAGCGCTGAATCTTCGCAAACCCTAGAATCACAAATTTGAGGTATTTATCTTGACAAATCTTTGAATCAGTATAAAGAATTGGAAGGGAACATGGATACATCTTTGACTCACAACATTAGAGACAAGAAAAAACCTAAATTGAAGAAAGAACTAGTAGAAGCTTTAGAAGTAGACCCTGAGTTTTCTTTACCATACGTACCAGATGAAGTTTTACATTTGGAAAATGTAAAGAGTTATCTTGGATGTAAACTAGAAATAGTAAATGACAGTGATTTTTCAAGTGAGTATTAGTATATATATAACCAAGATATGACATTGAAGCAAGGTTATGAACATTTGAAAAACAATGAAATTGTCACATATGGTTTACAGTATGAATTCGATAATGAAGAGTGCACAAAGATCATTTTAAGTAGAATTCACAATGGGAAATTTTGGTTAGAAGATAGAGTGATTGACATCATAGTTGACCTAATTCACAAAGTCACTACTTTATCCAAACTTGGTGCTATCCCTTTAATTGAGAAAAACATGAGGAAGATTGTCATTGACAACACTGGATCATCCTATAATGGTAGAGGTATTAATATCAACAAGATTAGACAACATGATGTAAGATATCTATGTAAGATTTTGACTACAAAGTTTTGTGCTAATTCCAAAGAAGATGACATGGCAGATGGCATGGTTCACATTGCCTAGTTGATGTGTGTAGACAAAGTTTCTATTGATATGTGTGAGATTTTGAGAATTCAATTGTTTGAGAATTTGGAGAAGATTAAGAAGTCTAAATATGCACAATTTAGATTCTCATCTTTGATTACATATATGTTTTTCCACCTTTTGAGAAGATTTCCTTACACAATTGGAAATAATTGGAATGATGGACAGTCTACAATGCAAAGAATAAACAAATTTTATAGAAGTCATGTTATTGATCAAGTTAATGAGAGTACTATGTTAGTTCTGAAGACATTTCAGAGATTGGTATCTAGCAGATCAAGGATTCCACAGTCACTTGTGGAGAAATATAAGAATGATATTTGTTTCATGGTTGACATTGACTTTACTTACATTGAAGTAGTAGAACCTAGAGTTGAATTCATAGATCCTCTTGGCTATGAGATTTCTGAGATTGAAATCGAAGAGTATGTTGAAAGATTGTTGAGAAGTAAATTGGACACCTAATGTAGTAGGTTTGGAACTTATGAAGACAACTTTAATTTTGTTAAAGCTAAAATTGAAGAGAAACAGTCTAAGAAAAGAGTTGACAATACCATAAAGAGAATATTGAAAAACATAGGGATGATAGAAAGAGAATTTTCATAGCTAAATAGATAGCAGTGGCATTGAGAGATGTTGGATAGGGAGAAATCTTGAGTGTACCACCTTTATCCAATGTAGTATAGAAAGAGCCTACACCAGTTAAAGTGAAAGTAGAAGAACCAAAAAAGGAACAAGTAACACCGAGCAAGAGAAAGAAAGAAATTGCTACTGGACCAAGAAAGAGATAGAAGACTATAGTTCAACCAATACCAAGAAAGTTTGCAGAAGTTAAAGATGATGACTCTACTATGAAGAAGAAAGCATGGAAACCTAGAGTTGAGAGAGTGAATGAAGAAATCATACAAGATGGAGACTTTACTAAGATGAATAAGTACTATGATCTTTATAACTATTCTAAAAAATTGAATCTTGAAAATTTTATTGTTAAGTACATGATTCTAGCTAACAAGAAGTTTGATGCAATTCAAGGTCAGATACCTGATGATTTGTACAATAAACTTATTAATAGAAAACAAAGAGCATCTAAGGAAGACAAAACTATAAGAGAGAATCTTGTGAGAAAGCTTTGTGAAGTGAAAGATGATGATCATTTGAAGCAGATTTTGAAGCCCCTTGACACTCTTTTGAGGACTAAGAGGAGAACCATTCAGATCATGGTAGGACACTATGAGCAAGTGAGAATAGAAATAGAGCAAGCAATAATTAAAGTAAAGGCAGAAATTGTTGGAGAAACTTCAGTTGTAGTAGGACATGTAGTTGATGCTGAACCAGAGGATATTCCCTCTCCTTCAGTTGTTAACATTGAAGATGATACAATGGACATTGAAGGCACTAAGGTGACCTTGGACAGTAAAGATAATGTATTTAAGAATTTAGATAACATTGTTGACAATTTGGCTCTTGATGAACCGGATAGGATTGAAGAAGTAGTGCAAACTAAATTGGTGAGTGATGAACCTAAAGAGATAGAAATTCATGCACCCACTCTTGAGGCAAAGAAGTTTATGATGATGATCAGCTAGAGCTGATTATTTGTTTGAATAAAATTATTGGTAAAAATAAGAAGGTAAAGAATCTAGAAGGAAGTCTGAAGGAACTGACAGAGAAGTTGCAAAGTATTGTAACTACACATATTTCAAAATCAGATCCTTTGGAGAGAACCAAAAAGGTACTAAGTACTTTTGATGATGATTTTACCAACTTATCAAACATTGCTAAAGTAAGAGCTCAAGCAGCTTATGAAGCTAAAATGCTTTTAAGCATAAGTCAAAATATCAGAAATGATATTATTAGTCTTGATGTTTGTATCAAGAACTTGAGGAAACATTTGGTGACTAGAAAAGATTTGTACATACAGTGTACAAAACTTCAAATTTTGACAGTAGCAGAGGAGTAGAAAATCAAGGTGAAGGAAGCTAAGATTTATAATGAATCTAATCTTATTTCTGGACCCAATGTAAAAGTAAGTGATGTTGAGAAGAAAGTTAGGAAGTGTTATGATGAAATAAGATCACTGGAAGATGAAAAGAATAGGAAATTGAGAAGATTTGAACTTCTGAGAGAGCATACATCTATAAAGTTGAGCATTATTGAGGAACAGTTAGAAGAATGTCTTACTACTAAGACATCATTTCAAAAATTTAATTTTGAGAACCTTCAAGCTTGTCAGATAGCAGCTTATGGATTAAGCACACTTCTGAATGTGGTAGATTCTATCAAAAAGTCATGGGAGAAAGAGTTTGAAGACATGAAAGTAAATTTTGCAGATTGTGTTGCAAGCCTACCAGCTTTGCAATAAGTAAATGGAGGTATAATCTTTTTTGGGTTACAGTTTTGTAATCCTCCCTACTTTATTTTGTCATTGTTGTTAAAGGGGGAGTGATTGTAGTAAAGAAGAAAATTGTTATGTATATGAGGATTGATACTCTTAGGGGGAGTATTGTATGAATTTTTGTATTAGAAAGTATATTTTGAGGAGTTATAAGGATAGTATACATATTCTATACTATGGCCAAAATTTTGTTCTAAATTTTTTGAGATTTTGACTTGTACACTTAGCCAATTTTCTCATATGTTGCCACCAATGACAAAGGGGGAGATTGTTGGCAATTTGGCTGAAGTGAGTACATAGATGTTGTCATTATGGCAACATATGATCCACATTAAGAGCACACAGGTCAGAGAGCAAGTATGGCAAATCGCAATGCAAATTTGTCTAAGTGTGAGATAGTGTTTTCACAGTGTACCAGGATATAGTTTTCCTTTGTGATGTTGACTAGAGAAAGTTCAGTACTTGTGCACTTGAACATATATGCTATGATGGCTACTGATGACACATTTAGAGTACAAGTTAGTACAGCATGTACGGAATTAGTTATGGCAATTTTACTGAAGATAGTGTGAAGTCGACAAGACAGAATATGAAGGTAGAATTGGTAAATAGTTAAGGGATTATTTTTTTTAATCAAAATAATGACTTAAAAATATAAAGGGATGACATCCTAGATGTTAAACCTTAGATAATGATATATGGAATCTGACCATGTAAAGTTATTAGCCTTAATAACTTGTATATATGCAATTGTAATTGTAAAAAAAAGTAGCGATGCAAAAGTGATGTCATGAATGTAACTGTAAAGAGAATGTAATAGTGATGATGCGAACATAAGAGAAGAAAAGGAATATTGATTCAAGTAGAATAAGGTTATGTACCTTGACCTACATTGTATATTACTTGTTTGGGTAGTGGGCTCATCTTGTAATCAGATTTTGTATCTACAACTCCTAACAGGGTTGAGGCTTCTAACAAGGCCTATAGTACCTTAACTAGGACTGATACACTATACATATGTAATAGACTCCTAACAGGGTCAACATCCTTAATAGGATACCTTTGATTAGTGGATCTTTGTGGGTACCATCCCCATCGGGGTTTTCCCTTGGCCAAGGTTTCCTCAAGAACATATCATGTGTTATGAGTTCTTTATTGTTATGCATATTGTTTCATTTCTTGTGTTATGCATGTATAAAGATAATTTGTTATATCCATAAGTGGGCAAAAGATAAAGTTTGTAGAATACTGATTCATCCCCCCCTCTTAGTATTCCCTATTTCTAACACAAGAATCATAAAATACCTTTCTCCATAGAATCCTCTAGTCATGGTAGGACCGCTCAAGTCTATATGAACAATCTCCATCTTCTCTGCTGATGTGAACTTCTTACTAGGAAATGAACTTCTCTTATACTTAGCCATCACACATTCTTTGCAAATCATGTTAGTAGGCTTCATAATTTTAGGCAAATCCCTTACTGCAAGTGTAGTACTTACTTTCACAATGTTATCAAAGTTTATATCACAAAACCTTCTATGCCATTACCAACTATCTCAATCTTAGTAATCAAACATGTCACCTCAATAGGATTCAACTAAAATATATTACCTCCGGTTCTAGATCTAGTTCCAATCAGATTTCCATCTTTATCCTTTATCACACAAGTTTTCTCAGTAAACCAAACTTGATATCCCTTATTAACTAACTATCCAACACTCAAAAGATTATGTTTCAATCCATCAACAAAGTAAACATCATCAGTATTAGTCTTTCCATCAAGAGTAATAGATCCTATACCTTTAATCAAACAAGGTGCATTATTACCAACCCTAACAACTCCTCCATCATAATTGTTAAACTTTATGAACTTTTTCATATCTCCAGTCATATGATGTGAACAACCACTATCTATAATCCAATAAACTTTCTTTTCAACTTGGGAAACTAAGGCTTTTTCTTCCTTAATATCAGATTCAGGTTTCTCTTCTTTAATTGCTATAAATCCTATTTCATCATTATTCTCAGTATCACTTTCACTCAAAGTTCTTTCAATACTAGCTTCAAGATCTTCATCATTAGCATTATAACATTCCTTAGATCTTCTAGGCTTGAAATTATTTATATACTTTGTAACTCTCTTAGGACATTTAGATGCAAAATGGCCATATTCTTGACAAGTCCAACATTTAAAAATTTTCTTACCATCTGGTTCTCTTTTCACAAGCAAGGCAATGCCTTCTTCAATCTTCTTGTCTTCTTCATTTCTAGATCTATTGGTGGCATAATCTCCACTCACACTGGTACTTCTTGACAAATTAGGATGAACACTAAGAGCACTGAATGCTATCTCCTTTCTAGGTAAGTCTCGTGATACCCTCAGGTTCATTTCTGCTACTTCCAAGAAGAGTCTCTCTTGTAAAGTTCATAGTACAAGGTATAACTTTTTCAATCATCTATGTTGTCTGCTTAAATACAAGAGTCAATGTCCTCAGAATTTTCCATATCACTTCATTCTCTATTTTTTATCCTCCGCAAGATTTTATCCCTGCAACAATTTCTGACACTCTACCAATATAGCTTCTAATGGATTCATCTTCCATCATTCTAATATCCTCAAATGCACATATCCAATTATGTAATCTAGCTCTCTTTGCATGTTCATCACCTTCAAAAGTAGATTGTAAAGCTTTCCAAATTTCATGAGATTTTTTAAAACATTTTACCTGACTGTATTGTCTGGAAGTGCTGTCAAAAGTGCTTCTCTTTCAAGTATGTTACACATGAGTAGATCTACCTCATCTTTTAAACTTGATTCAAAATTATCTTCTTCAATGATAGTCCTATCATTCTTTAAAATCAACCAATAACCTGATCCTAAACATAGTAGATGTGTCCTCATCTTCTCTTTTCAGCTGTCAAAATTTACTCCATCAAACTTAGGGCTTTCTTTCCTAAAATTCACCATGGATCTCCATAAGCTATTAAACTTTCCTTTCAAGGAATGCTCCTCTAATACCAATTGTTAGAAAGTAAATTCCACCAAGATAATTGAGAGGGGGGGGGGGGTGAACCAGTTATTAGATAATTATAACTTTTATCAACTTCAACAACATTTAACCATGTAAGCAATATAATTACCAACCATAGAAAGATATTCATACACAATGACACAATAACACAAGATATGTTGAGTAGGGAACCTCTTAATCAAAGAGTAAACCCCAGTGGGAATGATGCCCACAAGAGATGCACTAATATGAATATTCCTTGTGAAAGGATGGACTCTGTTAGGAGTCTTGTGAAATGCCTTCAGTACATATAAATCCCTATTAGGAGATTTTGAATCCTTGTTAAAAGATTCTAACCCTGTTAGGAGTTATGGAAGACAGAAGGACCCACTGCCCAAACAGCTTCAGGGTAAGATCACTAAACTCACTGTCCAAATAATCTTTTCATTATTCAATAGAATAATATGTTATGTCTTCTCTAACTATGCCAAATTGCACTCACTTCTACATCATATCTCAATCTCAAATCTTTGTACTTCACATGTCTTCCTTCACAATTCCTCTCTCATACTTAGCTCTTTTCTCCACTTCATGCATACCACATCACACATCAACATTAGAACAAGGAAAAACATTCCTTCCTTTATACCATACTCAAATAATTACAAATGAGTCGGCACACAATTACAAAATAAAAGTTTCAACACACTACATCAAAATTACACAAAACTGTCGGCTTCCAAATACAATAACTCTTCACTCGTGTGACCTCAAAGTTTGCACTATGAACCACATCACTAGAAATGTGTCTCAAACTTCCCTTTAACTATGAAAAACTAGATTCCATCTTCATTAGGAGATATCATTCAATTTCCAAAAACCACTACTCAGGAACACTGCCTGAATACTGCTTCCACCAAAATGCTCATAACTTCCATGAATAAAATAATTATTGTCTATGCTCTTAACCATAGACATATAACATATCAAAGAGTATAACCTCAACATCACATATCTCCAACCACAATATCCCACATGCTCTAATCAAAACATTGTCTACTTCTCTGCAAGTCTCCAGAAGATCATTGTGTTGACATCAATGACAATCATACTCATGAATGCAACAACTGCTACAGAATGACTGCCAAGCATTTAGCATTCATTCCTAACATGGTTTTCTTGGTAAATACTTTTGATTTCTTGGTGAAGTCTTCTTGTTGGTCACTGGTGAGCTCAATTACCACTTTGTTATTTCCTTTACCTAGTTGGTTCAATAGTGTTCTTTATCGAGTTGTTTTGATGTGTTTGGTGTTGCTTGATTGCTCAGTTTACCGATTGGTGTAGTTAATTATTTGATGTTGGCCAACATGTGTAGTTAATTTTGGTCATGATACTAATGTTGGCATCGCTCATTGAGAAACATGTGGACCTAAATCTAGGCTATTTCTTTCTCCAATGCTGGATCTAATGGATCTTTAGAGCCAACCTATTTGGTGGTCGCTTGTATAATTAAGTAGATTTGTTCTAGGATTAGCAAAGTTTTTGGAAGAAAATAGAATCTAGAGTTTTGGATCCTCGCATGTATGAGGAGTATTCTATAATTGAATTTGATTGTATTGGTTGTAACTGGGAAGGCCTTACAGTCTGACATGTATAAATTTTGATGAATAAATCAAATATATAAGCATTCCTTATCTCCTCTTTGTGTTTTTGGTTTTGAATTGTTTGTCTACAAGTAGGATTGCTATTTAGGAGTTCCCTAGGCCCCTATATTGGTTCTCCTTGCCTCATGTAGCATCAGAGTCAGGTTAGATCTAGAGGTTCCTTCTTGTAAGCCCTAGTGGTGATATTGTTGTGGGGTAGAAGATTGTGAGCTGACTTGCAATTGTAGAGGGTTTCAAGATGGTTTGAGAGAGGGAAGATGTTGATCTAGGCTTAGCTTATATGGTAAGGAAAATTGCTACTATGCTAGAAGCTATTGAGATATCCTGATGATGAGGAAGACATCTTGAAGATGTTAGTGATGATGAAACCAAGGAATAAGTGCAAGGAGAAGTTGCACCAATACCTGTAATGGATCAAGGAGAATAAAGATTCCTGAAGGCATTAACTAGTCTGAAAGATGTCAATCTAGGCTTAGCTTATATGGTAAGGAAAATTTCAACTATGTTAGAAGATATTGAGATAGCCTAATGATGAGTAAGACATCTTGAAGATGTTAGTGATGATGAAACCAAGGAATAAGTGCAAGGAGAAGCTGAACCAATAATTGTAATGGATCAAGGAGAAGAAAGATTCTTGAAGGCATTAACTAGTATGATGTCTACACCACATTTCAACCCTCTTGAGTATAGTGGGAGAATAGATTCAGATGAGTTGTTAGAATGGATAACTGAGATGGAGAAATAATTTGAATATGAGAATATATTAGAGCAAAAGAAAGTGAAAATTGCAAGCACAAAGTTGAAAGGTCATGCATCCTTGTGGTGGAAGGGTTTGCAATTAGATAGAAAGAAGAAAGGTAAAGACAAAATTAAGGTATGGAATAAGATGGTGAAAAAATTGAAAGGAAACTTTCTACCTTGTGATTATCAGATTAACCTAGTTAGGAGATTACAAATTTTGAAGTAGAAATATAGCTCAGTGAAAGATTACACTAAGGAGTTTTATAGATTAGATATCAGATCTAGATATACTGAAGATGAGGAGGAAATAATTGAAAGATACCTCAATGGGTTAAAGCCTTCTATCCAAGAAGAAATAATTTTGGTGAAAATAGAGATTATTTTAGAGGCTTATCAATTTTCCCTAAATTATGAGGATAAATTGATTAAAAGGCATGAGAAAAGACAAAGAGGAAGAGGTGGTAGATTCCCTAGAGGAAGAGGTAGATCCTATGGTGAAAATATTAGATCTGATTAGGAAAAAAAAAATAAAGATTGAGGCAACCAAGTGGAAAGGTGAGAATTCATTCTGAGGAAGAGGTAATTACTTCTGAGGTAGCTATGGAAAAGGAGGATTCTAAGGAAATTTTTATAATTATGGAGAAGAAGGACATAGATCATTTGAGTGTACACATGAAAGTAAGGTGGTCGGTAGAAGAAGATATTCTTTGGTATAGGAAGCTTCACTGAATGAGCCTTAGAAGGAAGGGAACTTGATGGGGAGAAAAGCATTGTGGAGTGAATGGACTAAGGAAGATTTGGTGAGAAAGAGTTTTTTAAGACTAGATGCAGAGTTGCAGAACAAAGGTTGGAAAGTTATCATTGATAGTCAAAGCTCAAAGAATTTGGCATTAGAAGAAATTGTTGCCAAGTTGTGATTGGAAAGGTTGAAACATCTGAAGCCCTATCAAATTTCATGGATCAAAGATGAGCATACACTAATGGTAAGTGAACAATTTTTTTCTGAATATGATGATTGGAAAGTACTATGATAAGGTGTTGTGTGATATTATGTCTATGTATTTTTGTCATATCTTGTTGTGTAAACCTTGGCAATATGATAGACATGCTATACATGATGGGAGATTGAATAAATATACTATTTGGGTTGATGGAAAAAGAGAAATCTTGTTACCTTTGGTTGAAGAATTTGTTGGTGAAATATGTACATCTATGAAAGTTTGTTTGATGGAAGGTAGACATTTTGTTAAGGATTTGAAGAAGAATGATTTCTATTATGCTTTGATTTTTAAGAAACTAAGTGAGAAAATAAAAGATAAAATTTCGGTAGAGGTTGAGACTTTTCTTACCAAGTACAAAGAGATCATTTTAGATAATGTACCTAGTGGTTTTCCACCAATGAGAAGCATTATTTATTGTATGGATCTGATTCTTGGAGGTAGCTTACCAAATAAAGAATCACACCAGTTGACACCAACTGAGAATAAGGAACTTAAATGACAAGTTAATGAGCTGTTATAGAAAGGAATGATCTAAAAAAAAGTTTTAGTCTGTGTGAAGTACCAATTGTATTAGCACCTAAGAAGAATGGATAATGGTGAATGTGTACTGATTCAAGAACAATTAACCAAATAATTGTTAAGTATTGGTTCCCTATACTGAGAATTCATGACATAATGAATTGTTTGAGTGGAGAAAAGTATTTTACTAAGATTGATTTGAAGAGTGGATATCATCAAAGAAGGTGATGAATGGAAGACCACTTTTAAGACAAAAGATGGTGTGTATGAGTGGCTGGTTATGACTTTTGGTTTAACTAATGCACCAAGTACTTTTATGAGTCCAATGAATGAGATTTTGAAGAAATTCTTGGGTAAATTTGAAATTGTATACTTGGATGATATTCTAGTACTTATTAAATCAAAAGAAGATCATTTGTTGCACATTACACAGGTATTGCAGAGATTGAAAGAGGAAAAGTTGTTGATTAATTTCAAAAAGTGTTCATTCATGAAAGAGGAGATTGTGTGTTTGGGATTTGTGATTTTAGACAATGGTTTAAAGATAGATCCTAAGAAGGTAGAAGCTATTATTGATTGGCCTAGATCTAATAATGTTAGTGAGGTAAGATCATTCCATGGTTCTACAAGTTTTTATCAAAATTTCACTAGAAATTTCAGTTCAATTTGCAATGTTATGACCAAAACTATGAGAGGAGATAAAAGAGAAGTCAAGTGGACACATGGAGCTAATAAGAGTTTTGAGACTTTGAAATAGAAGGTTGCTGAATTTCCTATGTTATCTTTACCTAATTTCAATAAGGTATTCCAATTTTAATGTGATGCAAGTGGAAGTGCATTAGGATTTGTCTTGAGTCAAGAAGGTAAACCTATTTCTTTCTTTAGTGAGAAGTTGAATTATGCTAAAAGGAATTATTTTGTTTATGATCAAGAACCCTATGCTATTGTTCAAGCCATGAAGAAATGGAGACATTAGTTAATGTCAAAAGAATTTTTATTGTATACTGATCATAAGGCTTTATAGTATTTGGGTAGCCAGAATAAGCTGAATCAGAGACATATGAAATGGGTTGAGTATTTACAAAAGTTCTGATTTGTGATCAAATATAAGAGTGGAGTGTCTAACTGAGTTGCTGATCCATTGAGTAGAAGAAGATCTTTGATGATTGAAATGAGAATTGAAGTCCTTGGTTTTGATGACATGAAAAATTTATATGAAACTAACCTTGATTTTTTGAAGTAGAGGAGAATGTGTAGAGAACCTATACTAGATCAATAGAGTAAGTTTGAAGACTATTTAGTTCAAGAAGATATTTTGTTCAAAGGAATTTAGTTATGTATACCAAGAGGATCAATGAGAACTAATTTGATAAAGTAAAAAAATAGTAGTAGTTTGGTTGGACATTTTGGAATTGATAAGAAATTAAGTTTTCTTAAGGAAAGGTATTTTTGATGTTAGATGTAGAAGGATGTTTAGAAATTTGTGACGAGTTGTAGATTTTGTCAACTTTCAAAAGGAGTAAGTCAGAATACTAGATTGTATACACCGATTTATGTTCCTATGAAACCTTGGAGTGATATCAACATGGATTTTGTTCTTGTCTTACTAAGGACAATAAGAGGTAATGATTCTATATTTGTTGTTGTGGATAGATTTTCCAAGATCTCACATTTCATACCATGCATAAAAACATTAGATGTAGTACATATAGAGGATATTAATTTTAAGGAGATTGTCAGATTACATGGATTATTGAGAAGTATAATCTCTAACCGAGACAGTAAGTTTATTGGTTTTTTTTTAAGATTCTTTGGAAGAAGTTGGACACCGAGTTGAAATATAGTTCTACATTTCATCCATAGACTAATGGCTAGACAAAGATTGTAAATAGAATTTTGGGCAACCTTTTGAGATGCTTAATTGGAGACAAACCAATTAATTGGGAGTTGTTGTTGGAACAAGTAGAGTTTGTATACAATAATTCAGTGAATAAGATTAATAGTGAAACACCTTTTGAGATTTCTATTGGCACACAACCGAGAGGTATATCATACTTGAGAGATATTACTAGTAAAGAGAAGAGGAGTGTTGAAGGAGAATAATTTGTTGATTTTATGAAGTCATTGCATGAGGAAGTGAAACATAAGCTAGAGAAAAGTAATCAGAAATACAAGGATAATGGAGATAGGTCAAGAAGACATAAGTTTTTTTACATTGGTGATGAATTAATGGTTCATTTGTAGAAAGGAATATTTCCTACTTGAACATATGGTAATTTGAAGATGAATAAATGTGGTTTCTACAAGATATTGAAGAAATTTGATAGTGGAAATGCTTATGAAGTTGAGCTACCTAATTACATGGATATATCACCTATATTCAAAATTTCAAATATGTATGAGTGTCATGAGCTTGATGAAGAAGTAATAGTACCGAGTGATTATACTAAGAATCGGATAGAATAAGTTGAGTGGGTTTTTGAACAAAGAGTTGGCCAAAGTACAAGAGGAAAGGATTACATTGAATATTTGGTAAAATGAAAGAACAGACCAATGAAAGATAGTACATGGATTTCTCAATCTGAGTTGGATTTAGCTCAGGTTTTACCTAACACATGATTTAGAGAATTATTTCTTTCCAATCCTGGGTGCCTAATGCAAGAGTATCTTAGGTTTATGGCAATCCCAGATCAACTGAAACTATGTTCAAACTTCTTTAGCTACTCAATAACTTCTTCATTATTCTTAGTAACTACTTTTGAGTTCTCAATGAAGTGTTCATGTTGGTCACTAGCGAGCTCAGTTACCACTTTGTTGTTTCCTTTACCGAGTTGGTTCAGTAGTGTTCAGTGTTTCTCAATTATTGAGTTCACCGACAGGTGTAGCTAATTATTTGATGCTGGCCAACATGTACAATTAATTTTTGTGGTGATATTAATGTTGGGATCGCTCTTTGGAAAATGTTTGGACCTAAATTTGGGTCGTTTCTTTCTCTAATGATGGATTTAATGGTTCTTTAGAGCTGGCCTATTTGATGGCCCCTTGTATAATTAAGTAGATCTATTCTAGAATTAGTCAAATTTTTGGAAGAAAATAGAATATGGATTTTTGGATCCTCGCATGTATGAGGAATTTTATATAATTGAATTTGATTGTATTGGTCATAACTAGGAAGGCCTTACATCTCATCATGTATGAAGTTTGATGAATAAATGAAATATATCTACATCCCTTCTCCTCTCTATGTTGTTTCTTCCAAATTATTTTTCTACAAGTAGGATTGGTATTTGGGAGTGCCCTAGGACCCTGTATCAGTTCTCCTTACATCACATGATGTTTTGACTTGTTACCATATCTATAGGAAGTTAAGGTTCTTATCAGGTAACTGTTAAGACTAAAAATGGTGGACATATGAATGATGTGTATGATAAGAGGTTAAGTTGAATGATTCTATTCATAAGTATATTAATTAGTTATGAGTAAAGATGAAGATAATTTGATTAAGGTACCTACCGGTAAACTATTGTCTTAGTGATACACTGAATAAAGTCTTATCAGTATAAAGGAATAATTATTAGAGATAGTGAATATCTAAAGACAAGTGAATAATAGATGATGAATCAAGAAAGTTGGATGAATCAAAGATAATCTTAAAGAAAAATATGATGACACAAATATCAAGGTAAAGCATATCAAGGAAGTTTATACAAGAAGAAAATGGTTTATCATTTAGAAAATATGACAAGGGTGTAAAGAAAAGAAATATGGATTGTTAGATTAGATATGAGAGATATAGATCTTTGGATTGGAATTTGGGTTTTATGATTGAGGAAACATACTTAAGGAATAAGAAAGAAGAAATCTGGTATCGCACTAAAAAAGAAAAATATTTTGGATATCGACATATCACATAAGGATACAAAGAAGAAAAAACAATTGAATTGGTATGTTATTATACTTCATTGGATCTAAATTACAAAGGATAGTGTGAACTATAGATCATTTATTTCATGTTACTCTCTAACAATTGTGACAAAAAAATTCCTTATTGGGTGACCCTAACAAGTATATTGTAAAATTGTCTAACTAGGTGGCATTCACAAAAGAATGTTTAAAATACTCTAACCAAGTTACTACTAATAGGGTAAAGTCTCTAATAGGTCTTAGGGAAATCCCTTAGCTAGGTAGCATTTAAAAGGTCTTTTGTAACCCTTATCGGGTGAGCCTTTAACAAGGTAGGCATTTAACCAAGCATATTTCAGAAGAGTACAAATTTTTGTGGGCATTTTTGTCGCACTATGGTTTTCACGCTACTCATTTTTCCATGAAATAAATACTTGTTTTATTATTGAATGGATGATTTCATATGTTGCATGAATACTTAATATTAAGTTAACCAATAGTGATGTTATAGGTTACAACATGTCTTAATTGGTAAATTTGTTAAAGAAGTATTGAGACTGTCAAATTAAGTTTGAGTTGGTGATTACTGATTCACCCCCCACCCCATCTCAGTAAATGCTCCTATAACTACACCCAAAACTTGTAAGGTAAAGGCATAGAAAGATTCAAATTCTTGAGAGAAAAGGTCCATCATTGATGAGAAAAGGAACAATTCAAGAATAAATGATCAATTGTTTCTTCCTCTTCATTGCAAAGAACACAAATAAATGACTGAGAAATACCAAGATTTGTAGGTTTGTCACTGGTTAATATTCTATTTCAACGTGAAATCCAAGGAAAAAAGCCAACTTTTGGAAGGACTACACTCTTCCAGAAAAAGGAGTATGCTATGAAATTTCTTTTAATGTTCTCTATTTGTTTCAATGCTCTATAACTTTCTTTGACGAAATACTTACCATACTTTTTTGGTGCTCATATTAGTTTATCTTCTCTCTTGGATAAATAAATGACCCTATCAGACAAGATAGTTTGAAGGAGAGATAAATCATTCTCATTCAAAGGAAGAACACTTGGATATTTCCAAATGACTTTACATGAGAATATCTCCACTATCAAAATATAATCCCAAAGTTTCAACCCCCATTGGGTAATGGTGACATTTCTCACTATTGACAACTAGTCTATCATGTCCAGAGGAGGCAACCTACACCATGAATCCTCCCATAATTTGATATTTTCCACACTATGCACTTCCCAAGAAAAATAATTTCCAACTAAATCTCTAGAGGTTACCATAAAATTATGAAGTGTATATCCATTTGGAGGATCTAAGATTGAAAAAATATGAGAAGGGCTACTATCATCCAAATACTATGCTTGTATTATTTTGCACCATTTAGGTTCTGACTTAGAATACATTTTCTAGACCATCTTTTTGCCAAAGGATTTGTTCCTTTCTTGAAGATCATGAAGACCCACTATTAGAATAACACTATCCTAATCCATTGAAAGGGAGGGAGGGTGAATCAGTTGATGCCAATATTCAATACTTTAAACTTTATCTTCAAACTTATTGATGAAAACAAAATGTTGAACTAAAAATTTAATGTAGAAATAATACATATACACATGGACACCAAGATTTGTTCTCATGGAAAACCCTATTAAGAGAATAACCCCAGTGAGATGGTACCCACAAATATTTGCACTATGAGTATAATAACCCTGTTAAGATTTCTGACCCTGTTAGGAGTCAATTATTACAATAGGTAGGTCCTAGTTAAAGGACAAACCTTGTTAGGAGCCTTTTAAAATTTGATCCATGTTAACAAATAGACCCTACTAGGAGTCTAGTCCCGCTAGAGGAAAAAACTATGTTAGGGGTGTACAACATATCAAATCAATAAATAGATTTGAGAGTTAAATCCACCCTCGGGTTCTCCAAAACTCACAACTTCAAGATGAGATAATTCTATTTTGAAATTTCTTCCAATATTCAACCACTTCCAAGAAAGCTCCACCTTGTGCCCAAGTGTACAACCACTTTTCTCCAAATAGTGACCAATGTAGCCTCAAGCTTGCATACTCCTGTACACTTTTCATGTGTAGCACAAACTTATTTTCCAAGGATTTGAATCCTTATATACAAGTTACAACAATTAAATCTAGGTCAGCCAATATAGGATAAATCCTATTTACAAAATACAAATGGACCCTTGAAATGATGCATGCGGAACCTCTTATAATTTTACAACATAATAATTACATAAATTAATCATCTAGATCCATAGATCAAGCTCACTCATCAATTTACTTGAGACATGTTCCAAGTCGACCTTCAATTAGATATGTTGGCTTCTGATTCAATAGATTTTGAATAACCAAGAGACAACAATAAAAGTACACCTAGGGATCAACTATTTTCCATACTTAGAATACTTTATCTAAACTTGGGCAAACTAATAAGGATAATAATTCCTTCTACACTTATAGCTCTATAGAACCAAGGTGGGTACACCTGGGATTTAACATTTTTCCTTACAACTTCTTGTTTATAAAAATCATTAAAGCAAATTTAGTCATATAACACTTTTTTTACTGAATGATACAAAGTAGATCATAGAGTAGCCAACAATGAACCTATTTGATCAAAGTTTTAAGAGATGACCAACCTTTAATCCTTTTTTTCTTTCTTTTAATGATTAAATCTGGTTTTGATTTAGGTTTTAACCATGAACAACATTAGAACATTTGCCTGACTACTTAAATACTGACTAGTGACTTATCCATTTGCTATTATCATAGATTCACGAAGCTATAATGAAGATGATGCTCTATTTTCTCACTTTGTAAGTAAATATATTAGTTGTTATCAGAAAACCTTATACTTATAATATGCTTTACTATATTTTGCAATCCTATCAAATCATATAAGCATTTTAGTCAATTCCCTAAACCAATAGAAACAATGAATTGACATAAAACTTGGAAGATTTGCAAATAAAATTCAAGACTTGCTCAAATATTTGTAAAATCAACAGAACAGTAATAAAAGGAGACAAGATTTTTGACACAAATATTCTTGCAATGATCTTTATATTAATCTCTTTAAAAAAGCTACATTCACTATAATGCTTTGTAAAACTTAACAAAATAACTTAGAGATAAAGACTAAAAAATTTCTTCATTAAATCTTGAAATAAAAAATATAGACATTAACATTCTTTTAGTGTACATTGTATGGATTGACCTAGTAAGACACAAAAAGTTCTTCCAAAAATGAAAATTTGAACCTTTCTTCCCAGTCTTGGAAACCCTTTATAGAATAGGGTTGCAAAAAGCTTCAAAACATGGGAAGGTACAAATGTCACATTACAATAGGATAAAAAATAATTTTCCACAACATGAAAAAAGGTCACTTTAAAAAAAATTCTCCTCTAATAGAAAACAAGGAAGCCACACAATTAGGAGCATCATTCTGGTGTTGATTTTGGCCCCACCTAGACACATGTTGCATCCTGACTGAAATTTGATACCCATTCATTAAAAAGACATCACCTAGACACTCAAACTGCAAAACCATTTTTTCTTCTTCAATTATGTGCTTACACCTAGCCTTCATTAGTTTGGTCCTCTTTCCTAAGGAATCAAAATACATCCTTGCAGTTACAATCTCCTCAATCACCCTACTAAACAAGTAATTATCATCATTGACAATATTACTACTTATCTTTGATGTGAGGCATGCATCCAAATCCTCCATCCATTCTTCTTGGGCTTTGATCTCCTTTAGGATTTTCAGAATGCGAGGGAACATATAATTTTTTTACTAGAATATTCCAAGAGAAGGAATCTAGAGTCACTCTGCAAGGATTCCCTAACAATAGCTAACTCCAATAGTCTCTTTGTATGATCACAAATCTGCTCCAATGTAGCATCCACTTTTCCCTGATCCTTAGCTATTGATTATATTTCCTCCATTTTATTTTCTCTACTAGTCCATTTTTCAAGAATCTCCTCCATTTTTTTCTTATCCTCTTTAAAAGAATTTAAATGTCAAAAATTTTAGAGATGCTATAATAAATAAACCTAGTATCAAGAGTGTTGAGAAGATGAAAAATGGTACTGTTGGTACTATAAATATTTTGGCTCTCATACTTCAAAAAATTGATAAAACCCTTATTTATTTGACCTAGCAAGGAGGAATGCACTGAAAACCCTAATTATCTTAAGGCTTGTTATATTCAAACAGTACTTTTTTGTTCACTAAAGGTGCAATAACGCATGTGTTCATTAAAACCTTTAAAAGTTGTCTGCTTCATGTGTTTTACGGTTAGGTTTTAAACAAACAACCTTTTATTAAAATTTTCATGAAACTTTAGCCTTTCATGTTTTGTTTCCTAACTGTCTGATTATTTTTGATCTTGTGGTCATCATTATTTCTTAAGACTCATGGTTGTTAGACTTTTTGACTTGCAAAATTGTGATTGTGAGACACTTGGTAAAGCGGACCCAGTTACAAAGCTATACTGTCAATAACAAGTGGATTGTATCGACGGTTGTTGTATTATCTTAAAGCTAAGTTGGCCACATTTTAATGTTTGCACTTCAATGACAACCATTTGATTGGATAAAAGGCTGATGAAAAAAGACCGCTGACATTTTAGTTCTATGGCCTTTTTCTTGGCTTGACGTGTGTCCTTGGTGATGTAATATGGCGGGGTCATAGTCTTCCAAAGGTTAAGGCTCAGATAGATCTTGTGGCTATCGTTATACCATTGAAGGAAGTTTCTAGGCATTTAATGTTTGTGAAAGTGTGACAATCATCTGATCTTCCATGTATTTTCAAATTGTCATGTGGGTCCTCAGTTGCTAGATCATGCTGGAATGGCCATTTTTCATTGGTTGAATTGGAATATGATGTGGAAATTGCTAGTTAGACTAGCACTTATTAAGGAAAGTGGTATGTCTACCTATTGAATTTTGTGACGTGGTCATTTTTTCATTCAGTAGAAAATCGGCGAAAGAAGAGTTGGGGCCAAATTTCATAGGTATGTGATGATCGTCTAATATCAAGAATGTTAAAGAAAGGGCCAAAGGTCGAATGGGATGCAACAAAAGTAGATGTTTTCAAGAATATTAAACAGGCTATCAAAAATGCTCCTGTCTTAAGAACACCAGATTATAGTAAGCCCTTGAAAAATTTTTCTTTTGCATCCTCCCACACTATTGTAGCAGTATTATTACAGAAAAATGCAGAGGGATTTAAGCAACCTATCTCTTTTTTCAGCAAAACTTTATAGGTAGCTAAATTGAATTATGACATTGTTGAAAAATAAGCATATGCCCTGGTCAGAGCTATCAAAGCTTTTAGATGCTACTTAGTTGGGGCTAGAGTAGTAGCTTATGTCCCAAGTACTGCAGTCAAAGACATATTGGTCCAACAGGAAGTTTAAGGAAGGAGGTGTAGGTGGATCAACAGGGTCTAGGAATTCAATATTGATATCCATATTACAAAATTGGTAAGGGGATTAGGCCTTCCAAAACTAATGGCCCAAAGCAATTTAGCTGCAAATCAGATAAATATATTGGAAGAAGACCAGAGGCCCTTTTTCTACAATATGGATTATTGTGAGTGGTATAAGGATATCATTAAATACTTGCAAAAAATAATTCTACCTCCTAGGATGGATGATAACAGAAAAAGGACTATCAAACTCCATTCCATGAAATATGCAATCATAGGTGGTGAATTATGGTGGAAAAGAAATGAAGGGGTATTACTTAGATGTGTAGATCAAGATAAGTCTGGGATCATGTTGAAAGAAATGCACAGCGGTGTGTGTGGGGGACATTATATGGAAAATAATACAACCGACAAGATTATCAGATCAGGATTCTGGTGGCAAACACTTTTTAAAGACACCCACTAATTTGTAAAAACATGTGACCCTTGTCAAAGGTTTGCTGGAAAATTGAAATTCAATGAGAATTTACCTCTTAGACCTATTATAGTGCAAGCCCCTTTCCAAAAGTGGGGTATGGATTTTATTAGAGAGACCCCTAATAAGTCTAGTGGTGGGCATTCTTATATATTGGTGGCAATGGATTACTTTACCAAGTGGGTTGAGGAAATCCCAACTAGAAAGGAAACTAGTAAAGTTGTGATAGATTTCATGATGAAGAATATCCTCACTAGGTTTGGTTTCCTGGAAACAATGGTGGTTGATAATGCAATGTGTTTCAGATTAGAGGAGTTTGTTGATTTTTTTCAGGAAAATGGTATCAAGATTTCATACTCATCTCCCTATCATCCACATGGCGATGGCCAACCTAAATCCAGTAACAAAAGCTTGATTAAGATATTGAAAAGAGTACTGGATAAGAATAAAAAGGCTTTGGATTCAAAGTTGTTGCAAGCATTATGGGCTGATAGGGTTACTGTGAAAAGGGCAATAGGATGTCCCCCTTTTGACTTAGTCTATGGAATCCATGCAAGATTACCTGAAAATAATTTGTTACAAATGTATCAATTCATCCAGACATATGATGATGATTTAGAAGATAAAATGACAATCAAAATTAATGATTTGATTCAACTAAATGAAGTAAGAAATGATGCACATGAAAGAAATGAAAAAATTCAGGCCCAATGTAAGGTTCTATATGATAGAAGGACTACTCAGAGAGGTTTTATTATTGGTGATCTTCTGTTAATGTGGAATGCAAGATTGGAGGATAAGGGGAGGCATGGAAAATTTGATCCTATTTGGCTGGGCCATTATATTGTTGAAGGAAATTGGGGAATAGGTTCATACATGTTGAAAAATCTGATAGGAGAAATTATGGAATTGTCGGTTCATGGGAAGTTTCTAAAGCTCTATTTCTCCTAGGGTTTCTTGGGTTTCCAGGAGGTTTAGTTTAGGGTTTTTTTTACAATTGTTTTTTTTTTGATCAAATTTTTGTGTTGGTCTGCTTCTCCAGGAGATTCTAGTTTTGTCATTGTATCTGCAAGAGATACACATGTTAGAAAGTAAAGTCCACCAAGATAACTGAGAGGGGAGGGGGGGGTGAATCAGTTATTAGATAATTATAACTTTTATCAACTTCAACAACATTAAACCATGTAAGCAATATAATTACCAACCATAGAAAGATATTCATACACAATAACACAATGACACAAGATATGTTGACTAGGGATCCTCTTGATCAAAGAGTAAACCCTGGTGGGAATGATGCCCAAAAAAGATGCACTAATATGAATATTCCTTGTGAAAGTATGGAATTTTTTAGGAGTCTTATGAAATACATTCAGTACATATGAATCCCTATTAGGAGATTTTGAATCCTTATTAAAAGATTCTAACCCTGTTAAGTGTTATGGAAGACAGAAGGACCCACTGCTCAAATAGCTTCAATGGAAAGATCACTGAACACACTGTCCAACTAATCTCTAGATTATTCAATAGAATAATATCAAATATGTTACCTCCTTCCTTACTATGCCAAACCGCACTCTCTTCTTCACCAAATCTCAATCTCAGACCTTTGCATGTCTTCCTTCACAAATTTGCTTTCACAACTGCACTAGCTCTTTTCTTCACTTCATGCATACATCATCACATCAACCAATTTCAACCATTATACAGTGAGGAAAAACATTCCTTCCTTTATACAACACTCAAGTAATTAAAAATGAGTCGGCATACAATTACAAAATAAAAGTTTCCACACTCTACATCAAAATTACACAAAACTGTTAGCTTCCAACTATAATAATTCTCCACTCATGCAACCTCAAAGTTTTCATTGTCATCCACATCACTATCAATGTGTCTTCAACTTCCCTTTAACTACACAAAACTAAATTCCATCCCGATTAGGAGATATCATCCGATTTCCACAAACTGCTACTCAGGAACACTACCTGAATACTGCTTCCACCAAAATGCTCATAACTTTCATGAATAAATGAATTACTATCTGTGCTCTTAACCATAACCATATAACATATCAAAGAGTATATCCTCAAGATCACATAGCTCCAACTACAATATCCCACATGTGCTAATCTAGACTCTATTTGCTTCTCTGCAAGTCTCTGGTAAATCACTGTGTTGACATTAATGATAATCATAGTCTTGAATGCAACAACAACTGCTATAGAATGGCTGCCAAACATTTATCATTGATTCCTAAAAATCTCACCCATTGGAATTGATGAAAACATAGATGAAAAAACATCCAATGTTCCAAAAATCCAATAATGCAATACTGCTGCTCTAGAAAAATAAATATTTCAAGTTCTCTTCATCAATCAAATCTTGCTTCATTTTCCTATTCAGATAGTAAAAATAGTTTTTTTCATGTACAATTCTCCCCCATTGACATCAATGACAGAAATCTCATCATTATGTCAACAACAACTCTAATGTCAAAAGACACTATTCAGAAAATACATTCACTAGATTCCTCATGACTCAGCTCAGATACACATACTCTCTCATAGAAGAAGTACCAACATCCAATCCAAAAGAAAGATAAGTCTTATATACCACTAGATGGATGCAACCAACTACATCACTTCTCAAAAGTAGGCTGGGGCATAACCCCAAGCATACCTCTTAGATAACCAAATGTATCCTTAGGCAAAGGCTTTGTAAATATGTTTGCTATCTACTCCTTTGTACTTATGTACTCAAGTCTGACTTCTTTCTCAACAACTTTCTCTCTTACTACATGATACTTAATCTCTATATGTTTTTTCTTAGAATGTAATACAGGGTTCTTAGACATACTAACTATGCTGGTTTTATCACAATGTATGACAACAAGTTCAACAAACTTTATTCCAATATCCTTCAGCATTTGCTTCATCCAAATTATCTAGTTACAATTGTTTGCTACTACTACATATTATGCTTCTGATGTGCTCTATGAGATACAATTCTCCTTCTTGCTTAGCCAGGAAACCAATCTTCCTCCAAGGAAAAATGCTCCACCATTGGTGTTTTTCTTATCATCAACACTACCTCCCCAATCAGACTTTGTATATGCACATAGGCTAAAATCATCAAATTTTTCATACCACAATCCATAGTCCATCGTGCCTCCTAAATATCTTAGTATCCTCTTAACTGATGGATAATGTGATTCTCTAGGTTTAGATTGAAATCTTGCTACAATTCCAACTGAATGTGCTATATCAGGTCTTGTATGAGTCAAGTATTGCAATCCTCCAATCATAGATTTGTACTTCTTTTGTTCCACTGCAGGAGTCTCATCTATGCTAGATAACTTATGTCTAGTTATCATAGGTGATCCAACTAGTTTACAGTTCTCCATTCCAAATCTTTTCAACAAGTCATTCAGGTACTTTGTCTGACTTACAAAGATACCATCATTGTTCTATGTTATTTGTAATCCCAAAAAGTATTTCATTTCACCAATCATACTCATTTCAAATTCAGTCTTCATTTCATTAGCAAATTTATCACTAGCTTCATCTTCTCCTCCAAAAATAATGTCATCAACAAAAATAACTATAACCAACAAACCATTTTCAATTTCTTTTGTGTATAGATTGCTATCAACTGTTCCTTTTGTAAATCCAAACTTTAACAAATATTTGTCCAATCTTGCATACCAAGTTCTAGGTGCTTGTTTTAGTCCATATAAAGCTTTCTTCAGTTTACATACCATGTCTCCTTCTTGAGTCAAAGGAAAACCTTTACGCTACTCAATGTAGACTTCTTCTTCCAATTCTCCATTCAAAAATGTTGACTTCGCATCCATCTGATATACTTTGAACTTCTTATAAGCTGCATAGGCCAAAAACATTCTTACTGCTTCAATTCTTGTAACAGGTGCAAAGGTTTCTTCATAGTCAATTTCTTCTTATTGCGAGTATCCCTTACATACCAATCTTGCTTTGTTTCTTACTACTTCTTTTTCATTCATCTTGTTTCTGAATACCCATTTAGCTCCAGTAACATTCTTGTCTTTAGGTCTCGAGACCAATTCCCATGTCATGTTCTTTTCAATTTGATCAAGTTGTTCTTTCATAGAAATAATCAAAATTTCATCTTCTCAAGCTTCACTAGTAGTTTTAGGTTCAATTTGAGAAATCAAACATAACTATTCTTGTACCTTATTCTGAGTTAGAACTCCTCTTTTGATGCTTCCAATAATTTTCCCAATAGGATGATTTCTTGACAAACTCTTGTTAGGTGTCACTATCTCAGATCTCACTTTGGGTGTAGGTTCTTCAATGACTTTACTGTGGCTTTCATTCAACAAATCACTGTTTGTCTCATAAAATAATTCAGTAGATCAAATGTTAGGTTTAGGATAAGGTTCTTCATCTGATTCATAATCAAGCATTCTTTCCTGAATTTTTAACTTTTCATCAACTTTAACATTTGCGCTCTCAACAATAGTCTTAGTTCTTTTATTATAGCATCTATAGGCTTTTCTTTTCAAATAATATCCAAGAAATATACCTTCATCACTTCTAGGATCAAAATTTCCAATATCATCATCTCTTTTTATATAATGTTTGCTTCCAAAAATTCTAAAATACTTAACTGAGGGTGCATGTCCAAACCATAATTCATAGGGTCTCTTTTCTGTGTCTGCTCTGATTTGTACTCTGTTCATTGTATACACTATTGTGTTCACTACTTCTCTCCAGAATATCTTCGCCAAATCATTCTCAAATAACATAGCTCATGTTGCTTCAGTCACTGATGTTTCTTCTTTCTGCAATACCATTTTGTTCAGGTGTTCTAGGGGTTGAAAACTATCTCTTAATGCGATTTTCTTCACAAAAGGTGTTAAACTCTCTAGAAGTAAATTCTCCACCTCTATCAAATCTCAAACATTTAATCTTCATTCTAGATTCATTCTCAAATTTATTCTTAATGATCTTAAATTTATCAAATGCTTCATATTTTTCTTTAAGAAATGCAATCCACATCATTCTTGTAAAATCATAACCAAGAATCATAAAATACCTTTCTCCATAGAATCCTCTAGTCCTGGTAGGACCACTCAACTCTGTATGAACAATCTCTAGCTTTTCTATAGAAGTAAACTTCTTACTAGGAAAAGAACTTCTCTTTTGTTTAGCCATCACACCTTTGCAAATCATGTTAGTAGGCTTCATAATTTTAGGCAAATCCCTTACAGCAAGTGTAGTACTTAAATTCACAATGTTGTCAAAGGTTATATGACAAAACCTTCTATGCCATAACCAACTGTCATCAATTATAGTAATCAAACATGTCATCTCAGTAGGATTTAACTGAAATACATTACCTCTGGTTCTAGATCCAGTTCCAATCAGATTTCTATCTTTATCCTTTATCACACAAGTTTTCTCAGTAAACCAAACTTGATATCCCTTATCAACTAACTATCCAACACTTAAAAGATTATGTTTCAATCCATCCACAAAATAAACATCATCAGTATCGGTCTTTCCATCAAGAGTAATAGATCCTATACCTTTAGTCAAGCAAGGTGCATTGTTTCCAACTCTAACAACTCCTCCATCATAATTGTTAAACTTTATGAACTTTTTCATGTCTCCAGTCATATGATGTGAACAACCACTATCTATAATCCAATCAGCTTTCTTTTCAACTTGAGAAACTAAGGCTTTTTCTTCCTTAACATCAGTTTTAGGATTCTCTTCTTTAATTACTACAAATCCTATGTCATCATTATTCTCAGTATCACTTTCACTTAGAGTTCTCTCTATACTAGCTTGAATATCTTCATCATTAGCATAATAAGGTTCCTTAGATCTTCTAGGTTTTAAATTGTTTTTGTACTTTTTAACTCTCTTAGGACACTTAGATGCAAAATGACCATATTTTTGACAAGTCCAACATTTAAACATTTTCTTACCATCTGGTTCTCTCTTCAAAAGCAAGGCAATACCTTCTTCAATCTTCTTGTCTTCTTCATTTCTAGATCTTCTGTTGCCAGCATAATCTCCACTCACACTGATGCTTCTTGAAAAACTAGGGCAAACACTAAGAGCACTGAATGCTGTCTCCATTCTAGGCAAGTCTCCTGATAACCTTAGGTTCATCTCTACTTCTTCCAATCTTCCAAGAAGAGTCTCTCTTGTAAAGTTTTTAGTACAAGGTATAACTTATTCAATCATTTGTGTTGTCTACTTAAATATAGGAGTCAATGTTCTTAGAATTTTCCATATCACTTCATTCTTTGTCTTTATTCCTCCATAAGATTTTATGCCTGTAACAATTTCTGACATTCTACCAATATAGCTTCTAACAGATTCATCTTCCAACATTCTTATAACTTCAAATGCACATATCCAATTATGTAATCTAACTCTTTTTGCATGTTCATCACCTTCAAAAGTAGAGTGTAAATCATTTCAAATTTCATGATATTTTTTCAAACATTTTACTTGACTATACTCATTCTCTAGAAGGGCTATCAAAAGTGCTTCTCTTGTAAGTATGTTACACATGAATAGATCTCTCTCATCGGCAGTACATGTTTCAAGATTATCCTCTTCAATGATAGTCTTATCATTCTTTGTAATCAACCAATAACCTGGTCCAAAACACAGTATGTGTTTCTTCATCTTTTCTTTCCAGCTGTCAAAATTTACTCCATCAAACTTAGGGCTTTCTTTTCTAAAATTCGCCATGGATCTCCTTAAGTTGTTAGACTTCTTTTTCTAGGACCTCCTGCTCTGATACCAATTGTTAGAAAGTAAAGTCCTCCAAGATAACTGAGAGGGTGAGGGGTGAATCAGTTATTAGATAATTATAACTTTTATCAACTTCAACAACATTAAACCATGTAAGCAATATAATTAACAACCATAGAAAGATATTCATACACAATAACACAATGACACAAGATATGTTGACTAGGGAACCTCTTGATCAAATAGCAAACCCTGGTGGGAATGATGCCCACAAAAGATGCACTAATATGAATATTCCTTGTGAAAGGATGGACTATGTTAGGAGTCTTATGAAATACATTCAGTACATATGAATCCCTGTTAGGAGATTTTGAATCCTTGTTAAAATATTCTAACCTTGTTAAGAGTTATGGAAGACGGAAGGACCCACTACCCAAACAACTTCAATGGCAAGATCACTGAACACACTGTCCAACTAATCTCTACATTATTCAATATAATAATATCAAATATGTTACCTCCTTCCTTACTATGCCAAACCACACTCTCTGCTTCACCAGATCTCAATCTTAGATCTTCGCATGTGTTCCTTCACAAATTCTCTTTCACAACTGCACTAGCTCTTTTCTTCACTTCATGCATACATCATCACATAAACCAAGTTCAACCATTATAAAATGAGGAAAAACATTCCTTCCTTTATACCACACTCAAGTAATTACAAATGAGTTGGCATACAATTACAAAATAAAATATTCCACACACTGCATCAAAATTACACAAAACTGTCAGCTTCCAACTACAATAATTCTCAACACATGCAACCTCAAAGTTTGTGCTATCATCCACATCACTATCAATGTGTCTTCAACTTCCCTTTAACTGCACAAAACTAGATTCCATCCTGATTAGGAGATATCATCCGATTTCCACAACTGACTACTTAGGAACACTGCCTGAATACTGCTTCCACCAAAATGCTCATAACTTCCATGAATAAATCAAAGAGTATATCCTCAACATCACATAGCTCTATCTACAATATCCCACATGCGCTAATCCAAACTCTATCTGCTTCTCTGCAAGTCTCTAGTAAATCATTGTGTTGACATGAATGACAATCATTGTCATGAATGCAACAACAACTACTACATAATAGCTACCAAACATTTAGCATTCATTCCCAACAACACATCCTTCAATATGAGCCACTATTAGTACTATAAAAATTTTGGCTCTCATAATTCAAAAAATTGATAAAACCCTTATTTATTTGACCTAGCAAGGAGGGATGCACTGAAAACCCTAATTATCTTAAGGCTTGTTATATTTGAATGTTACTTTTTCATTCAATAAAGGTACAATAGCACATGTGTTCATTAAAACCTTTAAAATTTGTCTGCTTCATGTGTTTTGCGGTTAGGTTTTAAATGGGCCACCTTTTATTAAAATTTTCATGAAACTTTAGCCTTTCCCATTTTGTTTCCTAACCATCCAATTCTTTCTAATCTTGTGGACATCATTATTTCATAAGACTCATAGTTGTGAGACTTTCTGACTTGTGAAATTATGACTGCGAGACACCTGGCAAAGCAGGCCTGCTTACAAAGCTATACTGTCAATAACAAGTGGTTTGTATCGACGTGTGTCATATTATCTTAAACCTAAGTTGGCCACATTTTAATGTTTGCACTTTAGCTACCACTACCTAATTGGATAAAATATTGATGATGGTATACCTCTAACATTTTAGTTCTATGACCTTTTTCCTGGGTTGACATGTATCCTTGGTGATGTAATACGGTGGGGTCATGGTCTTCCAAAGGTTAAGGCTTAGATAGATCTTGTGGTTGTCGTTATACCGTTGAAGGAAGTTTCTCAGTGTTTAATGTTTGTGAAAGTGAGATAACCATTTGAGCTTGCATGTAGTTTCGAACTATCAGGTGGGTCCTCAGTTGCTAGATCATGTTGGAATGGCCATTTTTCATTGGCTGAACTAGAATATAATGTGGAAATTACTAGTTAGACTAGCACTCAGTAAGGAAAGTGGTATGTCCACCTACCAAATTTTGTGACATGGTCATTTTTCACTGGGTAGAAAATAAGCAAAGGAAGAGGTGGGGCCAAATCTCAAAGGTATGCGATGGAATTGTCCAATTGAGTTTCATCAATGGTTGTCGTATTCCCTTAACCTAACATGTCTAACAATTTTTTGCCTTGCAAAATTGTGACTGGTTGACATGTGTCCTTTGTGATGCTAGTCACCAGTAGGTCTAAATTTCTCAAATGCCTCCACATGTTCACTTGCAAATTGGGGTCACTATTTCCAAAAGGTGGTAAAGATCTATCAAATTTTGAGAAAATCAATGGTGGTCGTGTTACCTTAAATCAAAGTTTCTTAGAATTTTATGTTTGCAAAAAAGTGACATGTCGACACCTTTCCACGGTGAGTAAGTTAAAGTAAGATGTGGGTTTCTACACATGGTTTAATTTGAAATGTTCTCATTGGTCAAGAACTAAGCTTGGAAAAGTGCTAAAATTTATGACATGGTCATTATTTACTGTTCGATGTGCCAGAGGGAATTCAAATCAATGGTTCATATTTAGATTTAATTTTTTGACATTTTTCACATCGTGTGAATGTTGTAGCCGCTAGTTTCATAATGGTGAACTTAAAGAGTTTCATGTGGGTCGGCTGTAATGGGTTGGCAATGATTACTAGTAAGTTTTAATCATTGCAAGCAATAATTCTCATCCAAGTTTCTCTACAGGTGATTTGGTTTTTTCTCAACCTGTCAACGGTGGTTTTTTCTCAAGCATACGGTAAGAAATTTGAAGTCAAAAGTGCCCGGGGTTTTCATGGATGCTGATCTCCTTATATAGATTGCTAGATGTTATGACCTTGTGACAAGGTGTGTCAAAGATATTAATGGAATGGACTTGGTAAACATCACAGAGGATGAAATTAGACATGTCTTCTCATTGAATGATCCTTCTGTTGGGCTTGAAAAAATTGACTTTCAAGAACTTAATAAAATCTATGAGGCACAAAGAGACTATCTAAGGTCTTGTTAGGAATGAATGAAAAGTATTTTGGCAGTTATTCTATAGTAGTTGTTGTTGCATTCATGACTTGGATTGTCATTGATGTCAACACAGTGTTATTTTGAATATCAATAGGAAAGTAGGTACAGTTTTTTTTTGCACACATTTTGTATTGTAGATTGGCTTTTGCTCAGTTGATGGTATGTTCTTTGGTGTGTTATTAACCTATGGTTAACAGAACAAAAAGAAATTCATTCATTTATGACAGTTATGATCATTTTGGTGAAAGCAGTGTTTAGACAATGTTTCTATGAAGTGATTTTTAGAAATTGGAGGATATCTCTTAGCTGGGATGGAATCTGATTTTTCACAATTAAAGGGATGTTGGAGACTCATTAATGATGATTTTTTTCATAGCAAAAACTTTGAAGATATGTTTGGAGAAAGTTACAGTATCTGGAAGCCGACAGTTTTATGTGAAATTTTGTGTGTAGCATGTACAATTTATTATTTTGTAATTGAGGACCGACTCATTTGTAATTATTTGAGTTTGGTATATAAGAAGAAATTTTTTCCTTGTTGCAATATGTACTGTGAAGGTTGAGATGCAAATATATGCATGAAGTGAAGAAAAGAGCTAATTCAATGATGAAGGAAAACTTGTAAGTACAGAGATCTAGAATTGTGATCTTGTGTAGCAGAGAGTGCAGTTTTGGCACAATGTGAAGGAGGTAATATATTTAATATTATTCTATTGAATAATTCTAAGATCTTTTGGACAGTGGGTTCGGAGATCTTGCCTTGAAGCTGTTTGGGCAGTGGGTCCTTCTATCTTCCATAAACTCTTAACCGGGTTAGAATCTTTTAACAGGGATTCAAAATCTCCTAAAAGGAATTTATATATACTAAATGTATTTCATAAGACTCCTAATAGGGTCCATCCTCTAACAAGGAACTTTCATATTAGTGCATCATTCCTACCGGGGTTTACTCTTTTCAAGAGGTTCCCTAGTCAACATATCTTGTGTTATTGTGCAATTGTGTATGGTTATCTTTCTATGGTTGATTAGTATATTAATTATATTGTTTAAAGTAGTTGAATGGTTAAATTATCAGATAAATAATTTACCCCCTCCCCCCCTCTTAGTTATCTTGTGGATCTTTACTTTCTAACAATTGGTATCAGAACAGTAGGTCCTCGAAAGAAAAGTTTAACAACTTAAGGAGATCAATGGTGAATTTCAGAAAAGAAAGCCCTAAGTTTGATGGAGTAAATTTTGACAGCTGGAAAGAAAAGATGAAGACTCATATATTGTGTTTAGGACCAAGTTATTGGTTGATTACAAAGAATGAGAAAACTATCATTGAGGAAGACAATCTAGAGGCAGGAACTAAAGATGAGCTAGATCTATTCATGTGTAACATACTTGCAAGAGAAGCACTTTTGTCAGCACTACCGGAGAATTAATATAGTCAGGTAAGATGTTTGAAAACATCTCATGCAATTTGGAAAGCTTTACATTCTACTTTTGAAGGTGATGAACATGCAAAGAAGGCTAGATTACATAATTGGATTTGTGCATTTGAAGATATCAGAATGATGGAAGATGAATCTATTAGAAGCTATATTGGTAGGATGTTTGAGATTGTAACAGGAATAAAGTCTTGTGGAGGTGATAAGACAAAGCATGAAGTGATATGGAAAATTCTGATAAATTTGACACCAGTATTCAAGTAGACAACACAAATGATTGAACAAGTGATACCTTGTACATCAAAATTTTCAGGAGAGACTCTTCTTGGAAGATTAGAAACAGCAAAGATGAACTTGAGATTATCAGGAGAGCTACCTAGAATGGAAACAAAATTCAATGCTTTTAACATTAGACCTACAAGAAGTACTAGTGTGAATGGAGATTATGCCAGCAGTAGCAAATCTAAATCTGAGGAAGATAAGAAGATTGAAGAAGGTATTGCATTACTTGTAAAAAGAGAACCAGATGGTAAGAAAATATTTAAATGTTGGACTTGTCAAGAATATGGTCATTTTGCATCTAAATGTCCTAAAAGAGTTAAGAAGTATAGAAGCAACTTTAAACATAGGAGATCTAAAGAATGTTATTATGCAAATGATGAAGGTCTTGAAGTAGGAATTGAAAGACATTTAAGTGACAGTGATAATGATAACTTTGAGGAAATAGGATTTGTAGCAATTAAAGAAGAAAGTTTTGAATCTAATAAAAGGGAAGAAAAAGCATTAGTTTTTCAAGTTGAAAAGAAATCTGATTGGATTATAGATAGTGGTTATTCACATCATATGACTGGACATAAAATAAAGTTTGTTAAGTTAGATAATTATGATGGAGTAATTGTTAGGGTTGGTAATAATGCACCTTGTTTGATTAAGGGTATAGGATCTATTACTCTTAATGGAAAGACTAACACTAATGATGTTTACTTTGTTGATGGATTGAGACATAATCTACTAAGCATTGGACAATTGGCTGATAAGGGTTATCAAGTTTGGTTTGCTAAGAAAACTTGTGTGATAAAAGACAAAGATGGAAATCTAATTGGAAAAGGATCCAGAACTAGAGGTAATGTATTTCAATTGAATCCTATTGAAATGACATGTTTGATAACTAAGATTGATGAAAGTTGGTTATGGCATAAAAGGTTTTGTCATATAAACTTTGATAATATTGTCAAGGTGAGCACTACACTTGCGGTAAGAGATTTACCTAGAATTATGAAACCTACTAACATGATTTGCAAAGAATGTATGATGGCAAAGTAGAAAAGGAGTTCATTTCACAATAAGAAGTTCACATCGATAGAGAAGCTAGAGATTGTTCATACAGACTTGAGTGGTCCTACTAGGACTATAGGATTCTATGGAGAAAGGTATTTTATGATTCTTGTTGATGATTTTACAATGATGATGTGGATTGCATTTTTGAAAGAAAAATCTAAAGCATTAGATAAATTTAAGATCATGAAAGGAAAATTTGAGAATGAATCTGGAATGAAGATTAAGTGTCTAAGATCTGATAGAGGTGGTGAATTTACATCTAGAGAGTTTAACACCTCTTGTGAAATGAATGGTATTAAGAGACAACTTTCAGCCCCTAGAACACCAAAACAAAATGGTATTGCAAAAAGAAGGAACAGGTCAATAACTCAAGCAGCAAGAGCTATGTTGTTTGAAAATGATTTGGCTAAGACTTTTTGGAGAGAAGCAGTGAACACAATAGTATACACTATGAACAGAGTACAAATCAGAGCAGATACAAACAAGACACCTTATGAATTATGGTTTGGGCATGCACCCTCAGTTAAGTATTTTAGAATTTTTGGAAGTAAATGTTATATAAAGAGAGATGATGATATAGGAAAATTTGATCCTAGAAGTGATGAAGAAATATTTCTTGGATATTCCTTAAAAAGAAAAACATATAGATGTTATAACAAAAGAACTAAGACTATTGTTGAAAGTGAAAATGTAAAAGTTGATGAGAAGTTTAAAATTCAGGAAAGAATGCTTGATTATGAATCTGATGGAGAAGCACAATCTCATCCTAACATTGAAAATGCAAAATTATTTTTTGAAACTAACAGTGATTTGCTGAATGAAAGTCATACTCAAGAAAATAGAGAAGAAAACAAAGAAGAATCTATAGTTGGAACAAGATCAGTAACTATGACACCTAACAGGTATATTTTGAGACATCACCCTATTGAGCAAGTTATTGGAAGTTTAGACAGAGGAGTTTTGACTCGAAATAAGGTACATTTATGTTTGATTTCTCAAATTGAACCTAAGACTACTAATGAAGCTTGTGAAGATGAACATTGGATTAATGCTATGAAAGAAGAACTAGAGTAGATTGAAAAAAAAAAGACATGAAAATTGGTCCCTAGACCTGGAGACAAGAATGTGATTGGAACAAAGTGGGTATTCAGAAAAAAGATGAATGAAAAAGGAGAAGTGATAAGGAACAAAGCAAGATTGGTATGTAAAGGATATTCACAACAAGAAGGAATTTACTATGAAGAAAATTTTGCACTTGTGGCCAGACTTGAAGCAGTGAGAATGTTTCTAGCATATGTAGCTTACAAGAAATTCAATGTGTATCAGATGGATGTGAAATCAACATTTTTGAATGGTGAATTGGAAGAAGAAGTCTACATTGAGCAGCCTAAAGGTTTTCCTTTGACACAAGAAGGAGATATGGTATGTAAGTTAAAGAAAGCTTTATATGGATTAAAACAAGCACCTAGAACCTGGTATGCAAGATTGGATAAGTATTTATTGAAATTGGGATTTATAAAAGGAACAGCAGATAGTAACTTATACACAAAAGAAATTGAGAATGGTTTGTTGGTTATAGTTATATTTGTTGATGATATTATCTTTGGAGGACAAGATGAAGCTAGTGACAAATTTGTAGATGAAATGAAGACTGAATTTGAGATGAGCATGATTGGAGAAATGAAATATTTTTTGGGATTACAGATAACACAAAGCAAGGAAGGTATATTTGTAAGTTAGACTAAGTATTTGAATGACTTATTGAAAAGATTTGGAATGAAAGATTATAAACTTGATGGAACACCTATGGTAATTGGACATAAGTTATCTAGCAAAGATGAGACACCAGCAGTTGAGCAAAAAAAATACAGATCTATGATTGGAGGATTGCAGTACTTGACACATACAAGACCTGATATAGCACATTTAGTTGGGATTGTAGCAAGATTTCAAGTAGAACCTAGAGAATCACATTATGCAATAGTAAAAAGGATACTGAGATATCTGAAAGGAACAATGGATTATGGATTATGGTATGAGAATTCTAATGATTTTACTTAATGTGCCTATACTGATGCAGATTACAGAGGCAACATTGATGACAAGAAAAGCACCAGTGGTGGAGCCTTTTTTCTTGGAAGAAAATTGGTCTCTCGGTTAAGTAAGAAGTAGAATTATACTTCACAAAGTACAACAAAAGTAGAATATGTTGCAGCAACAAATAATTGTAATCAGATTATTTGGATGAAGCAGATGTTGAAGGATATTGGAATAAATTTTGATGAGCCTGTTGTTATACATTGTGATAACACCAGTATAGTGAGTATGTCAAAAAATCATGTTTTACATTCTAAGACTAAACATATTGAGATCAAGTATCATGTTGTAAGAGAGAAAGTTGCAGAAAAAGAAGTAAGATTGGAGTACATAAGCACAAAGGAATAGATAGCAGATATATTTACAAAACCTTTACGTAAGGATTCATTTGTGTATCTGAGAGGTATGCTTGGGGTTATGCCCCAACCTATTTTTGAGAATTGATGTAGATGATTGCATCTGTCTAGTGGTATATGAGCCCTATCTTTCTTCTGGATTGGATGTTGGAACTTCCTCTATGGGGGAGTTTATGAGCTGAGTCATGAGGACTCTTGTTATTGTATTTTTCTGAAAAGTGTCTTTTAAAATTAAGTTGTTGTTGAATTAGTGATGGAATTTCTATGATTGATGTCAATGGGGGATAGATATACATGAAAAACATTATCGATTGTATGAGAGAGCTGAATAGGAAAACGGAGCAAGATTTAATTTGATATTTTGCAGTGATGTTGCAGTATTGGATTTTTGGAACATTAGATGTTTTTCATCTATGTTGCCATGAATAACAATGGGGGAGATTGTTAGGAATGAATGAAAAGTATTTTGGAATTCATTCTGTAGCAGTTGTTGTTGCATTCATGACTTGGATTGTCATTGATGTCAACACAGTGTTATTCTAGATATCAGCAGGAAAGTAGGTACAATTTTGTTTTGAACACATGTTGTATTGTAGATTGGCTTTTTCATAGTTTATGGTATGTTATTTGGTGTGTTATTAACCTATCTTTAATAGCGCAAAAATAAATTCATTCATTTATGAGAGTTATGAGCATTTTGGTGAAAGCAGTGTTTAGACAGTGTTTTTGTGAAGCGATTTTCAGAAATCAGAGGATATCTCTTAGCTGGGATGGAATCTAATTTTGAATAGTTAAAGGGATGTTGGAGAATCATTAATGATGATGTGGTTCATAGTGAAAACTTTGAAGATATGTTTGGAGAAAGTTACAGTATCTGGAAGCCAATAGTTTTATGTGAAATTTTGTGTGTAGCATGTAGAATTTATTATTTTGTAATTGAGGACCAACTCATTTGTAATTATTTGAGTTTGGTATATAAGAAGGAATGTTTTCCTTATTGCAATATGTACTGTGAAGGTTGAGATGTGAATATATGCATGAAGTGAAGAAAAGAGCTAATTCAGTGATGAAGGAAGACTTGTGAGTACAAAGATCTGGAATTGTGATCTTGTGTAGCAGAGAGTGCAATTTTGGCATAGTGTAAAGGAGGTAATATATTTCATATTATTCTATTGAATAATTCTAAGATATTTTGGATAGTGGGTTTAGAGATCTTGCCTTGAAGCTGTTTGGGCAGTGGGTCCTTCTGTCTTCCATAAACTCTTAACCGGGTTAGAATCTTTTAACAGGGATTTATATGTACTGAATGTATTTCATAAGACTCCTAATAGGGTCCATCCTCTAACAAGGAACTTTCATATTATTGCATCATTTTGTGGGCATCATTCCCACTGGGGTTTACTCTTTTCAAGAGGTTCCCTAGTCAACATATCTTGTGTTATTGTGCAATTGTGTATGGTTATCTTTCTGGTTGATTAGTACATTAATTATATTGTTTAAAGAAATTGAATGGTTAAATTATTAGATAATAGATTCACCCCCCCCCCCTCTCACTTATCTTGGGGATCTTTACTTTCTAACAAGTCTGGCCCTTTATGGGATTTCTTTGGCCAAATTGGTGCCATGTGTATGGTTAGTTCAAGCACACCTAAACCTTTTAGGTTGGACCTTTTCAATTTGAGGGCACAAGGTGTATATAAGTTCTTATCTTTGATTTTTGGGCAGGATGAGGCTACACATATGCCTATCCCTTACATGTTTATGATGGTACAATCCCTTCACCCCCACTTGCCACTAATTTTTTATTTTTCCCCTTACCTTGCAGACCTAATCCATGAAGGATTAATGGGGATAAAAAATATGAAGAAAAGGTTATAGAAACTGTGATGTAATTTGCTACTAATCTGAATCCTACAATCTTGTTTGATCATGCTAGGACACTGCAAATATTGCTCGCATCTTTGAGTAGACATAATGAGGAGTTGGGTCCAATTTTGAATAAGCTGGTTGATAGATCCCCAAATATGAGGTTATTTCATTGGCTATCTAAGGGCCAAGTTGATCCTGATTCATTGATCAAACCAATGCATCATTTTGTAAAAAGGCTTGTTGAATACAAGATAATTTTGGATGATTTTGAAAGGAAATTCAATTTGTTGAAGAGAGAATTGACACTCCCTTGCTATGACTTGATTCCAAGAGTTTTCAAGAAAAATGGTGAGCTTAAGGAATTAATCAAATGGAGAGAAAGAATGGATGATGATTTTTCTGCTAGGATGACTAGCATTTTAACTTTGGAAAATACTTTGTTCTTCATACACACTATTGAAACATTAATATCTACTAGGTCCAAGTTTGAATTTATTCAGTGTAAGATTAGTCAGATGGAGATCAAGTGGGAACAATTGTCCGACAAAAAGGCTGAAATTGTTAATTTTTTGTTCCCAAGTGAAGAGGTGTTTAATAGGTGGAGGCTCTAATACATTCCTCATGCTGAAGAGCCAGACTCTCCATCTACTTCTTGAGCAAAGAAAATATTGTGGCTCATTGGTTTTAAAGTGGTTGAGATGTAAAGTGTATTTATTGCAGGAACAACTATGAAGAAGGGGAAATAGATTTTTTTGAATGGATCGAGGAAAGGATTGAAGTCTTGAAGATAGGTGTCTTGCGTACAAAATGTCGATCCAAAATCTGATCGAGGCATTTATTGTAAACCTAGAGGGGTTGTTGTAATTTCTAGGGTTAAGTTTTGTAAACCCTAATATGATCGGTAGCTTGTTGCATTTCCTTGTATGTACAAGGAATTTCCATGATCATATTAGGCATTGAGAGTCTTAGGTGTTGAGAAGATAAAATTTTTGAAACACTAACCCTCAGCCAAGGATTGTAATATTTTGTATCATTTCTTGTCAAGTAATAGAGAAAAAGCACAGGTTGATACTATTATCTACAGGCTTTCTTTTCAACATATATTGTATACAAAGGATCAAAGGTTATACTTAATATAAATCTCAGGTCTTTACCTCTCCTTTGTGTCAAATTTGTGAATTTCTAAGTCTATCAGAGACTTATGTGTATGCATTTTTTTCTTTGATTTCTAATCTAGGGTTAGATTAAATATTTCTCAAAGTGTGATACATGTTCATTTGATTTGCCTAAGGATTACCTACAAGTAGGAAAGAGTTGGAGTATTTGTATTTATGTTCATGAACTAAGTTCTTCAAGGATCTTTGTATTTACAATATTTTCTAGTGTTATTTGCCCAATAGACAAGGCACTAGCCAGTGTAAATGCATCTTTATTTTATGAGGAATGATTGAAATCATTATAGTCAGAAACACAATAATGAAAACTAATCATTTAATTTTATTTACTTAAAGAAGTAATTATTCTATCTAGTGATGGAGAGTCAATGAGTAATAGGTTGTTATTTAGTACTTTCTTAGTGATATCTATTGTTAGATCCAGTATCAAGTAAAGAAAAAAGTTATATCTATTGGATCAAGTATACCCACCTTGGTTTTGCAGAGCCATAAGTGAAGAGGGTAGTCATGTCCCTATTGTTGGTCCAGTTATCTCAGATCTCCTCATATTTGGAACTAACCAGTCCAAAAATCAATCAAAGATATATTGGTGTCCTTTAGAGTGTAAAATATTTTCAAGAACCAACAAAATGGTGACTCTGCTAGGGAAAGTATAAAATTTGTTTCAAATAACACAGGTACAAGTTGAGCTAGACTCCTAGCCTACTTATTTTAAAAGCCAATTAGTTACCATTGAACACATAGAGTTGTTTCTTTTTCTTTAAAAATTGCCTACTCTTTCCTATTATTTGCCTTGATCACAAGAGAAACATCTTATAAACAATCCCAATTTACTTGGGTGGTGACTCGAAGAGATCTCTGTACTAGTGTTGATTAAAAAATCATTTTGTTACAATGAGTTTCAAGAATACAAGGTCCTAGAGAAAAGAACATCTAGAGGAAATTTTGGAAGGTGAACTTCTAGCCACATCTAAACATGGTCAAATAAGAAGAAAAAAGAGTACTAATGATATTTCCTTCACATGGAAGTAGAAGAGGGATTCAAGACAAGAAGGTCTTGCCCATTCTAGCTAGGAAGTAAATGCCTCAGAGTATGAAGAAGTTTTTGACTTAGGTTTGAACCAATATGAGGACTATTATTCTCCCAAAGAGAGAGAGGGTGAGAAATTACAATATAATAAGAAGATAGTCTCTAATAAAAAGCATGGAGTAGAGAGGAGATCTAGAAGAAAAAGTAGAAATAGACAAGATTTTGTCCCTCCTTTCACCCTTGGTTCTTCATTACCCGAAGGTCTCCATGAATCCAAAGATCATGAAGATGAAATCCAAGTGCACCAGGTTGAATCTGAAACAACTTTGCCAGATTCTGAGGAAGTTTTTTAAAAAGTATATGAATTAGAAAGGAAAATTCATGAGCAAGAAGCTAATAGGAAAAGAAGAGAAAAGGAAAAGGAATAAAAAATTAGGCATGCTATGATAAGATCTGAGCAGTTAAAAAGGAAGTTGTTACATTTAGAGGCCATAAACCATGATCTTGAACCTGAACAAACATGTGAACAACCCATAATCCAAGAATTTTTTGAAATTAGGAACCCCAAAGATAAAGGTAAGAAAAAGGTTATGGCTATTTCAATCAAATAACCTTTAAGCTCTAAAGATCCCATAGACTGAGCGTTAAGGTTGGAAGCATACCTTGAAAAGGATAAGAGGGAAAAAGAATTGCTAGCCAGGGAATTGGAAAAAGTAGAATTGGAAGCTATGGCTCTGGAAATGAGGAAGAAGATAGATTTTCTCAAATGATCTGTGGGACCTATGAATGTTGCTACCTCTTCTTTGACACAAGGAGGGAATGCTACTAATATTGCAAACTAGGTAACAAGTATTCCTCCACTAGATGGACTCAAGATTTATGTTTTGTCAAACACTAATGCATCAACATCCCAGGGTGCTGGTCTATCTAATGTAGGGCCTATTCATGAAAGATGTAAAAAGTTGGTTTTTACAGGTATTCCCAAATACCCCAACCCTATCCTTGAAGAGATTAGAAAGAAGCTTCTGAAGTTCACTAGTAGTAATGTTGTCACATATGAAGAACACTTGAAGAAATTCATTGATGTAATAGATGATTACAACATTGTGCTAGATGATGTAATAATGAAGTTGTTTGTACAATCCTTAACTAAAGATTCAAGGGATTGGTTTAGGGCCTTACCACATGGTAGCATAGGTTCATGGGATCAGCTCAAACATTGTTTCAAGGAACAATATGGTGATAAGATAAATGAAGGCTTTATGTTGAATGAATTTAATAACATTAAGAAAAAATTTAATGAAGATGTTATTGAATTTAATATCAGGTTTCAGAAGGCCATGCATAAGCTCTTGCAAGTTATTAGGTTGGATGATAGGGTCTTTCTTTTCACTTATTTAAATGCCTTTGATTCTAAAATGGGATACCTTTTAAGAGATAAAAATCCAAGGAATATTGCAGAATCTTATAAGTTGGCTATAAATATAGAGAGTAACTATAGAATCTCAAGGAAATTAGGAAGAAGGGATGATAACAAGTCACAGATGTTGAGCAGAAAAGAACTAGGAAAGCCTACAACTACAAAACCAAAGGATGATGATAGTTTAAAGAAGATTTTGAAAGCCATAAAGGATTTGAAGCCTGGTGAAAATAAGAGCAATAGGGTTGTAGGGAAAGACAAGCCTTCTTTTAATAATTTTAACAAGTTGCCAAGGATGCAAGATAATCCTTATGATACTCAATGGAAAGATGGGAAACCTATACTCCCAGAAAGAAAGGATAAACCAAATGACAAGACTCCTGATCCATTGCAAAGGAATTCAATGAATATGGTTGAAGAGGTCCCATCGTGTAGTGTGTGTCAATCACCACATGATCCTAACTATTGTGTCATATCTCAGAGTGTCTTTAGAGAAGAAGAAGAAGAGTCTAATGAGGATGAGCCCTATGATGACCAGGGATGTGGTATGACTTCCTCCCACCTTTGGGATGAAGTTGATTCTACTAAGGAGGATGAGAATCAAGATGTTTCAAATTCTTAGGTTAGAAATGAATCATATCATCAATAGGTTTTTTCAAATGAGGAAGATGATAAATTAGATAATGTCTAGTGTAATGCATTAAGAAATGAAGACACAATTGTTTTGAGAAGGCCATCTGATGAGGAAATTGCTTAGATAACTGTAGACATGGTTACTCAGGCTAAGACAAGTTACAATTTAAGAAATAGAGTAGTCGGTGACCCAAATCAGAAGCCTACTGGTATTTTTATTAAGAAATCAGAAAAAGATACAAAATTATCTCAGGATAAGCAAAAGGTGGCTAACACTGTTGGTAAAGTCAAAGTGGAGAAAAATGTCAGGCCTAACATTGTTTATAAAGTAAAAACTAATCCCTCAGAGGAGGTTGTACCTTCTTTATAGAAGGAGGTTAAAGTCCAGACTAAGGAATCTCCAGATACATCCACACAAAATGATAGTAAAGAGACTGCAAATGTGATATAGGATGTGTTTGATTCAAAGTATATTCCAATTGATATGAGAAAGTTACTATCACATATTATTGTTAAGGTCCCTTTGCTGGAGATGATGAGTATAGAGGAACATGAAGAGAAGGCTCTAAATTGGGTGAATGGTGTAGTATCCATAGATACCCAAAAGATAGAAAAGATTGATAAACAAGTGGCAACTTTGAATGATGAAAATGAAAGTCATAATGAAGAAATTGTCTATAAAATTCCTCAAATTTATTTGGACACAAATGTTGTTAGTACATAGGCAGGGATAGTTGATCCTTTCTTTTTAACCTTGCTAATAAATAGAAAGCTATTAAAAAATTGTATGATTGATTCAGGAGCATCAAACACTGTTATGCCCATGGAAGTTATGAAGTCACCAGGGTTGAAGGTGGATACTCCACATGGGAGATGTCAGGCTATGGACTCAAGAGAAGTACTAGTTGTGGGTACTATCAAGGCTTTACCTTATAAACTGGCAACATACCCTGGCAAACAATTGACCATGAGTGTTTTGGTAGTTGATATTCCTCCTCAATATGGGATGTTATTGTCAAGAAAGTGGAGTCCTTCTATGGGAGGTAGCATCCAATGTGATTTATCATTTTCTACCTTTAACTTTGAAGGAAAAAATATCAAGGTTTCCAGGGAGCCTAGGACCCCACACATGATTGAGGAAGAGGAGGACACCATGAACTACTTTTTAGATACTGACATTAATTCTTTCAGAGTCCAAGATAAGGTAATAGAGGAAGGTGTTGAATATGCCCTTGTATCAAATAGCCAGGAGGAATGGACTGACCTTGACAGTCTATGGACAATGTATTTCGATGGCCCAAGCTCAAAGGAGGGGTTGGGAGCTGGAATATTGCTTATATCTCCAAATGGTAAAACTTTCAAATTCTCATTCATTTTGTTGTTCTCATGTACAAATAATGTGGCCAAATATGAGGCCTTGTTAACTGGCTTAAGGTTAGCATCAAGACATGGCATAAAGTGTTTGAACGTAGTGGCTGATTCTAAATTAATAGTTTCCCAAGTTAGATCAAAATATGCATCAAAGAATCAGAAATTAAAGTAGTATAGAAATGTAGTGTGGGATGAAATTGAAGGCTTCAATGCCTTTAACATTTGTTTTATGGAAAGAGGTCAAAATAAAATGGCTGATTTATTAGCTAATGTGGCTTTAAGGCCAGAAGATATTACATTTGCAGATATATCTAACATAGAGGTTCAAGCTAGACCTTCTATACCTAAAAATGTGGAAAATTGGCAAGTTTTTTTTATGACCGGGACATATTAAGATTTTTGCAGTGTGAATCTCGTTTTGGTGACAAAGAGATGGATTTTAGCACTTATGTTGATACAGTAAATGGTAAAGAGGTTTTTTTTGGAAAGGAAGTACTACAATTGAAATCAAATAGAGTCCCAAAGGGATTAGTTTCTCTTGAGAGGGCATTTGACAACAAAGACAAGGTTTTCTCGACTAACACTGATAAATCAAATGACCTTGAGGAAATCAATTTGGGAACAAGAATGGTACCTAAGAAGGTTTACATTGGCAAGTGTTTATCCACTAGAACTAGGAAAAATTTGATTGATCTCCTCAGGAGGTTTAGACATGTTTTTGCATGGTCTTATGAAGACCTCAAGGCTTACAAAGAAGACTTATTTCAACATGAAATCCCATTGAAAGAAGGTACTAAAGCTTTCAGTCAAAAATTGAGACCTTTCAATCCTACTTTGGCACCCAAAATGCAAGGAGAGCTTTTAAAAATGATAGATGCTAGAATAATCAATCCTATTAGGCATTCCACTTGGATCTCAAACTTGGTCCTTGTCAAGAAGAATAATGGTGATATCAGACTTTGTGTTGATTTTAGAAATTTGAACATAGATTTCTTAAAGGACAACTTGTTGGTGTCTGAAAATGATGCTTATGCTCTTTAGGCTGCCAATATACCCTCAGATGGATTTTAGGAATGGTTAACTCCAAAATGTTATGAGGTCTTAGGGTAATTGGACCAACTATAGGGACAAGACTACCCTCTTCTACTTCTAGCTCTACAAAACCAAGGTGGGTGCACCTAACCCAGTATAAATTATACTTCACACACCAAAGACTGGGTTTGAATAATAGATAAAAGGATAGTAAGAAAGTGCTAAATGATAACCACACATTCATTGACTCTCCATTACTATGGGGTGGAACCTTACACAACCAAATACTGAAAACTTAAGGATGGTTCTTAATTTCATGTGTTTGAATCATAACAACCTCGATTAGTACATGTCAACAAGAAATACTTATCTAGGCCAGTGCCTCATCCATTGGGCAAGGTTTCTTAGATAGACCACACACACACCAGAATATATCTGAGATTCAAAGCCATAAACACATTTACAATCTCCTTTACTACTTACAGAGTATCCTTACATAGACAAAAGATAAATCTATGTCCCATCTAGAGCATCATTTCATCTAATCCTGGATTAGAACTCAAGAATGAAGGCATATACATAAAATGGTTATGCAATGAACTAGAAAGTTCAAAATTTATCTATGTTGACACAAAGGAGAGATAAGAATCATGTACCTATATTAAGTATGAAGAATCCTAAAGTGTATACAATCAATCCAAAGGAACCATTCTTACAAACTACAGCTTAGACCTGCAATTTTCTTTCTATTGTCAAAATATACCAAAACAGGTCATTACAATTCAGACTGGGCAGAAGACTCACAACAAGAAAATTTTGAAAACCTAACTCCTAATAATTCAAAAATGATCACAAAAATCCCTTTATAATAGGGTTACAATCCAAGCAAAATGATCATTTCCAACTCAAGATTCAAATCCACCTAACCCTACTGAGGAGTTAACACAAACAAGATAGGGATCAAGCCACAGCATGCTAGCCCAAACAGTCCATTTCAATAGCCAACTAGCCCTGTACTGGCCCAAGGTACAAAATCAACACCAAACCCTAAGAAATCTAGCCAAAAATATCTCTACAACACACTTTAGGGTACTATTTCATTTACTCCCCTATGGCAAGACACTCCTCTGCAACTATCATGGCAGCCTGGACCACTCCACAGCATTTGACAATCCATTCTACCCACTCTGGCTGCTCAAGAATTGAATTTTTGGTACCTCTATCATTGCAAACTCTGCAAAATTTGAAATTAAATCCCAATGGTCACTTTATGGTGCCAGTGGCACATCGACAGTCCTCATTCAAATCTCTACCAACTTTAAATCATGACCGTCAGATTATTCTTACTTCGTGGGCTTTATGTTTTTACCTTTTAAAAGAGTGCCCATTTACATTTAGCAAATTGGGGACAAAAGGCTTCCACCAATTCGCAAAACATTTCACGCCTTTCACTAAAAATTTAGCGACTACGTGACGTCTGTTCGCCAAATTGCTAGACAATCTAGAGAACCGCCAAATCTTTTCATGAATGAGCGAAAAGCCTAAACTTTATTAGCATTGCTAAGACATAAGACCCCACCTAGGTTCATAACAGTGCAATCAGATTGTTGTCGCATGATCGCATAGCCCAGAAATAGGCTATGTGAACATGCGACAAGCCGCACCCCTTTACCTTGCCACAACCACCACCGCTGAGGGTTAACACAAAACATCAGTTGCATGATTGCATATCCTTGAAAAATGCTATGCGAACATGCGACTAACTGTCAGCATTCACCATCATTAACTACCCTGTCACCGCCTGGCCAATGAAAAGTGTCCACATCACTAAGAGCGCTAGCCCCACTCCCCCTTTCTTCCTGAAATGACCACCACCGTAGCACCACATGGCACCCAATAGAAATTTTCCACCTCACCACCGTGGATGCCACATTACCACCTGCCACCGGGCCCCAAGGACACGTGTCAATAGGTCACATGATCGCATGTCAGAAAACTCTAACATGTGATCATGCGACAACCAACCCTAGGCTACCACATAACCACCAACAGGACCACCGCTAAAGAAGCTTTACCTTTTGGAGGATCAGATGGTTGTCACAAAAGCGTCAAGGTTAAACATCATGCATCTTTACCATGTGAACATATGACAACCATCGATCTTGTCAAAACTTTAACCATGCTGGAAGCATGAAGAACTGGGTCCCACCAACGAACTACCACCTCACCACTATAGACATGTGTCAACTAGTCACATGATTGTATAGCCAAAAATTGGGCTATGCAATCATGCAACAGCCAACCAAAGGCTACCACATGACTGCCAGTACGACCACACCCTTTCCACCAACCGGCCGCACGAGCAAGAAGCAACTGGTCGCATGGTCACATATCAAAAAAATATGACATGTGATCATGTGACAACCAATCATTTTGAAACCTTTGAAGACCCAGGCCCACCATCCATCACACTTGCGCAGTTAGGGAACACCAGTAAATAGGAAACTATGCGGTCAAAAACACACAGGGTTTTCGATGGAAAAGATAAAAAACACACAAGGTTTCTGACACCAAAAGATAAGTGCACAAAAGCTATAAGGCACAAGGTTGAAAACAATGAGGGTTTTCACACAGACCAAAAACATCATGGATTTTCAAAAACACTATGGGTTTTCGACAGTGTGGCAGATTCTAAAATTTGTTTCCTGTAGACCTTAGAACTTGAATAACTCTCTGGGTTTGCAATTCAACACGTGTGATTTGAACTAGAGCAAGGTGACACAATGAAGAACATAGGGTAGGACACTTCAAGAAAACTTGCAAGGAAATGGGCCATTTTCAAAAGATTTTGCATTGACAGGAAAATGAAATAACACAACTATGGTTTACCTAATATGGAAAATATGCTGCAAAAGGTGACTGGATCAGAGTTGATGTCCATGATGGATGGTTTCTCTGGATATAATAAGGTCATGGTTAAGGAATTAGAATAATTCAAGACTGCAATTACTACCCCTTGGGGGACATATGTGTATGTAAGAATGCCCTTTGGATTAACTAATGTTGGTGCAACTTTCAAGAGAGCTATGGATGTAGCTTTTTCAGATTTCATTGATAAATTTATGGTGGTATACTAGGATGACCTAACAACATTTTCAACTAAAGAGGGACAACATTGTCAACATTTGGAGAAATTTTTTATTAGAGCTTTAGAGTATGGTGTTTCCTTAAACCCAAAAAAATGTGCCCTTGGTGTTGTAGAAGGAAAACTTCTAGGACATATTGTTTCAAAAGATGGGGTGAGAATAGACCCTGAGAGGGTTGAAGCTATTAACAAACTATCCCAGCCTAGGAATATTAAAGGAGTGCAATCCTTTTTAGGAGAAGTGAATTTTTTGAGGAGATTCATTACAAATTTTAAATAAATTAGTATCCCAATATCAAGAATGTTAAAGAAAGGGGCAAACGCTGAATGGGATGCAGAAGCAGTAGAGGCTTTTGAGAATATTAAACAGGCTATCAAAAATGCTTCAGTTTTAAGAGCACCAGATTACAGTAAGCCCTTGAAATTTTTTTCTTTTGCATCCTCCCACACTATTGCATCAGTATTATTATAGAAAAATGCAGAGGGATTTGAGCAACCTATCTCTTTTTTCAGCAAAACTTTATAGGTAGCTGAATTGAATTATAAAATTGTTGAAAAACAAGCATATGCCCTAGTCAAAGCTATCAAAGCTTTTATATGCTACTTAGTTGGGGCTACAGTAGTATCTTATGTCCCAAGTGCTATAGTCAAAGACATATTGGTCTAATAGGAAGTTTTAGGATGGAGGTGTAGGTGGATCAACAAGATCCAGGAATTCAATATTGATATCCATATTACAAAATTGGTAAGGGGATTAGGCCTTACAAAACTAATGGCCCAAAGAAATTTGGCTGCAAATTAGATAAATATATTGGAAGAAGAGTAGAGGCCCTTTGTCTACAATATGGATTGTTGTGAGTGGTATAAGGATATCATTAAATACTTGCAAAAAATGATTCTACCTCTTGTGATGGATGATAATAGAAAAAAGACTATCAAACTCCATTCCATGAAATATGCAATCATAGGTGGTGAATTATGGTGGAGAATCAATGAAGGGGTATTACTCAGATGTGTAGATCAAGATAAGTCCAGGATCATGTTGAAAGAAATGCAAAGCGGTGTGTGTGGGGGACATTACATGGAAAAGACTATAGCCCACAAGATTATTAGATCAGGATTCTAGTGGCCAACACTTTTTAAAGACACCCACCAATTTGTAAAAACATGTGACCCTTGTCAAAGGTTTGCTATAAAATTAAAATTCAATGGGAATTTACCTCTTAGACCTATTGCAATGCAAGACCCTTTCCAAAAGTGGGGTATGGAGTTAATTGGAGAGATCCCTAATAAGTCTAGTGGTGGGTATTCTTATATATTGGTGGCAACAGATTACTTTATCAAGTGGGTTGAGGCAATCCCAACTAGAAAGGAAACCAGTAAAGTTGTGATAGATTTCATGATGAAGAATATCCTCACTAGGTTTGGTTTCCTGGAAACCATGGTGGTTGATAATGAAATGTGTTTCAGATCAGAGGATTTTGTTGATTTTTGTCAAGAAAATGGTATCAAGATTTCATACTCATCTCCCTATCATCCACAGGGAAATGGCCAAGATGAATCCAATAACAAAATCTTCATTAAGATATTGAAAAGAGTACTGGAGAAGAATAAAAAGACTTAGGATTCAAAGTTGTTGCAAGCATTATGGGCTGATAGGGTTACTGTGAAAAGGGCAATAGGATGTGCCCCTTTTGACTTAGTCTATGGAATCAATGCAAGATTACCCCAAAATAATTTGTGACAAATGTATCAATTCATCCAGGCATATGATGATGATTTAGAAGATGAAATGACAATCATAATTAATGATTTGATTCAACTGAATGAAGTAAGAAGTGATTCACATGAAAGAAATGAAAAAATTTAGGCCCAATGTAAGGTTCTATATGATAGGACTACTCAGAGAGGTTTTATTATTGGTGATCTTGTGTTAATGTGGAATGCAAGACTGGAGGGTAAGGGGAGGCATGTAAAATTTGATCCTATTTGGCTGGGCCCTTATATTGTTGAAGGAAATTGGGGAACAGGTTCATACATGTTGAAAAATATGACAGGAGAAATTATGGAATTGTCGATTCATGGGCAGTTTCTAAAGCTCTATTTCTCCTAGGGTTTCTTGGGTTTTCAGGAGGTTTACTTTAGGGTTTTTTGTACAGTTGTTTATTTTTGGATCAAATGTTTGTGTTGGTCTGCTTCTCCAAGAGATTCTAGTTTTCTCATTGTATCTGCAAGAGATACACGTCCCTGAATATGAGCCACTGTTAACTCTGTAAAAATGTTGGCTCTCATACTTCAAAAATTTGATAAAACCCTTATTTATTTGACCTAGCAAGGAGGAATGCACTGAAAACCCTAATTATCTTAAGGCTTGTTATATTTAAACATTAATTTTTCATTCACTAAAGGTGCAATAACACATGTGCTCATTAAAACCTTTAAAAGTTGTCCACTTCATGTGTTTTACAGTTAGGTTTTAAACGGGCCACCTTTATTATAATTTTCATGAAACTTTAGCCTTTCCCATTTTTTTTCCTAACCATCTGATTCTTTCTAATCTTGTGGTCATCATTATTTCATAAGACTCATGGTTGTCAGACTTTTTGAATTGTGAAATTGAAACTACAAGACACCTGGCAAAGCGTGCCCAGTTACAAAGATATACTATCAGTAACAAGTGGATTGTATCGATGACTATCATATTATCTTAAAGCTAATCTGCCCATGTTTTGATGTTTCCACTTCAACTACAACCGTTTGATTGAATAAAAGATTGATGACACCAAGCCTTTGACATTTCAGTTCTATGGCCTTTTCACTGGGTTGACTTGTTTCCTTTGTGACATAATACAGTGGGGTCATGGTCTTCCAAAGGTGAAGGCTCACATAGATCTTGTGGCTATCATTATACCATTGAAGGAAGTTGCTCGGTGTTTAGTGTTTGTGAAAGTGCGACAACCGTCTGATCTACCATGTATTTTTGAAGTGTCAAGTGGGTCCTTAGTTGCCAGATCATGCTGGAATGGCCATTTTTCATTGGTTGAACTAGAATATGATGTGGAAATTTCTAGTTACACTAGCACTTGATAAGGAAAGTGGTATGTCCGCCTGCTAGATTTTGTGATGTGGTCATTTTTCATTGGGTAGAAAACCAGTGAAGGAAGAGGTGGGGCCAAATATCATAGGTATGCAATGATCATCCGATTGAGTTTCATCAATGGTTGTTTCATTCCCTTAACCTACCATATCAAATATTTTTTTGCCTTGTGAAATTGTGATTGGTTGACATGTGTCCATTGTGATGTTAGTCATCGGTGGGTCTGAAGTTCTCAAACTCCTGCACATGTTCACTTGCGAAGTGGGGTCAATATTTCCCAAAGGTGCTTAAGATCTATCAAATTTTGAGAAAATCAATGGTAGTCGCATTACCTTAAATCAAAGTTGCTTGGAATTTTATGTTTGCAAAAAAGTGACATGTCAATACCTGTCCACACCGAGTAAGTTAAAGTAAGATATGGGTTTATGCACATGGGTTAATTTGAAATGTTATCATTGGTCAAGAACTAACCTTGGAAAATTTTTAAAAGTTATGATGTGGTCATTATTTACCATTCAATGTTCTGGAGGGAATTCAGATCAATAGTTCATATTCAAATTTAATTTTTTGATGTTGTTTCATGTCTTGAGAACATTGTAGCTACTAGTTTTAGTAATGGCAAACTTAATGAGTTTCGTTCGAGGCAGCTATGATGGGTTGGCAATGATTACTAGTAAGTTTTGATAGTTTCAATCAATAATTCTTATCCACGTTTCACTATAGGTGATTTGGTTTTTTCTCCAAGCGTCAATAGTAGTTTTTTCTCAGGCATACGGTAAGCAATTTGAAGTCAAAAGTGCATAGAGTTTTGAAAGAAGAAAGTCTTAGCAATTAAAATCTTATGTGATATTATCTTGTGATATTTGGGTAGTTTTTATTCTGGTATTTGTACATTTTTCCAAAACCCTAGTTGAAAATGCCACCCAAAAGAGAGCTCTCAAGAAAGACGAAGTATAAAGATAGGGGAGTTTTTGAAGATTTACTCCAGCTACTACCACACTTAGAAAATGGGACAGCTAAGATAAAGGATTTAGTTCCCAAAAATGCTAGGGATTTTTTCAATGAAGGATTGTATAAAAGAGGGTTATGGATGAGGGATGCATAGGTAGGAAAGGATTACAATGGTTTGATCTTGTTAAAACTCAAATATTCCCAAAGAAATGTGTATGCTCCTCTCAATAATATATGGCAATTTGACATAGGGAGACTTGTTGTGCCTGAGGTTTTCATGGATGTCGACCTCCTTATACAGATTGCTAGATGTTATGACCCTGTGACAAGGTGTGTCAAAGATATTAATGGAATGGACTTGGTAAGAATCATAGATGATGAAATTAGACAGGTCTTCTCATTGAATGATCCTTCTGTTGGGCTTGAAAAAATTGACTTTGAAGAATTTAACAAAATCTATGAGGCATAGAGAGACTATCTAAGGTCTGGCCCTTTAAGGGATTTCTTTGGCCACATTAGCGCCATGTGTATGGTTAGTCTGAGCACACCTGAGCCTTTTAGGTTGGACCTTTTCAGTTTGAGGGAAAAACATGTATATAAGTCCTTAGCTCTGATTTTTGGGCATGATGAGGCTACACATATGCCTATCCCTTACATGTTTATGATGGTACAATCCCTTTGCCCCCACTTGCCACTAATTTTTTATTTTTCTCCTTACCTTGCAGACCTAATCTATGAATGATTAATAGGGATACAAAATATGAAGAAAAGGTTACTGAAACTATGATGCAATTTTCTACTAATCTGAATCCTACAATCTTGTTTGATCATGCTAGTACACTACAAATATTGCTCCCATCTTTCACTAGACATAAGAAAGAATTGGGTCCAATTTTGAATAAGTGGGTTGATGGATCCCCAAATATGAGGTTATGTCGCTGGCTATCCATGGGCCAAGTTGATCCCGATCCATTCATCAAACTAGTGCATCAATTTGTAAAAAGGCTTATTTAATACAAGATAATTTTGGATGATTTTGCAAGGAAATCCAATTTTCTAAAGAGAGAATTAACACTCCCTTGTTGTGACTTGAATCCAAGAGTTTTTAAGAAGAATGATGAGCTTAAGGAATCAATCAAATGGAGAGAAAGAATGGATGATGATTTTTCTACTAGGATGACTAGCATTTTAACTTTGGAAAATACTTTATTCTTCATACACACTATTGAAACTTTAATATCTACCAGGTCCAAGTTTGACTTCATTCAGTGCGAGATTAGTTAGATGGAGAACAAGTGGGAACAATTGTCTGGTAGAAAGGTTGAAATTGTTAATTTTGTGTTTCCAAGTGAAGAGGTGTTTAATAGGTGGAGGTACTAGTACATTCCTCATGCTAAAAAGCTAGACTCTCCATCTACTTCTTGAGCCAAGCAAAGATTGTGACTCATTGGTTTTAAAGTGGTTGAGATTTAAAGTGTATTTATTGCAGGAACAACTATGAAGAAGGGGAAATCAACTTTGTTTAAATGGATCAAGGAAAGGATTTAAGAATTGAAGACAGGCATCTTGCTTACAAAATGTTTGTCCAAAATTTGATCGAGGCATTTATTGTAAACCCAGAGGAGTTGTTGTAATTTCTAGGGTAAAGTTTTGTAAACCCTAATATGATCGGTAGCTTGTTTCTTTTCCTTGTATATAAAATGAATTTCCATGATCATATTAGGCATTGAGAGTCTTAGGTGTTGAGAAGATAAAAAATTTGAAACCCAAACCTTCAGTCAGGGATTTTAATATTTTGTATAATTTCTTGTCAATTTATAGAGAAAAAGAACAGGCTAATACTATTATCTACATGCTTGCTTCTTAGCATATATTGTATACAAATGATCAAAGGTTATACTTAATATAAATCTCAAGTCTTTACCTCTCCTTCATGTCAAATCAGTTAATTTATGAGTCTATCAGAGACTTATGTGTATGTATTTTTTTCTTTGAGTTATGATCTAGGGTTATATTAAATATTGCTCAAAGTGGGATACATGTTCATTTGATTTGCATAAGGATTACCTACAAGTAGGAAAGAGTTGGAGTATTTTTATTTATGTTCATGAACTAAGTTCTTCAAGGATTTTTGTATTTACAATATTTTTTGGTGTTATTTTCCCAATGGATAAGGCACTGGCCTGTGTAAATGCATCTTTATTTTATTAGGAATGATTGAAATCATTATAGTCAGAAACACAATAATCAAAACTAGTCATTTAATTTTATTTACTTAAAGAAGTAATTATTATATCCAGTCATGGAGAGTAAATGAGTAATAGGTTGTTATTTAGTACTTTCTCACTGAGATCTATTGTTAGATCCAGTATCAAGTAAAGAACAAAGTTATATCTATTGGATCAGGTATACCCACCTTGGTTTTATAGAACCATAAGTGAAGAGGGCAGTCTTGTCACTATAGTTGGTCCAGTTGTTTTAGATCTCCTCATATTTTGAACTAACCAGTCCAAAAATCAATCAAAGATATATTGGTGTCCTTTAGAGTGTAAAATCTTTTCAAGAACCAATAGGTACCATTAATATTTTCTTCATAACTCTTTACTACCTATACCTCTAAGGCCTTGAGTTTTGCCTTCTCATCTAGTAATGCTTCTTCAAACTAACTATTAGAGGCCATAGGAGATGGGGGGATAGAAATTATGGGGCTTGTTCTAGGAGCTAGTGTAGGGGATGATGCAATCATCTTTGTGGAAGAATCACTTATATCCAATTACAAAGGTAATGTGTCTCCTAGCCTAGTGAGCCTTCACATTAGTTCACTATTAATTTTCTTCTCAGCATCATAATCTTCCATTAGCTTTGCACCCTTGAGCCTAAGATAATTCATAATTTTCTTATCTTTTCATATTGTGGCCTTTGCAAAAATTTCTTCTTGTCTAGTTATATTAGTTTCCTCCACCACTGAGGTCTCACTCACCCTTCTTACCATCAGACCACCCACCAAATTAGTACTAGTTCCCTTATCTCTCTTTATTTTTTTTTACTTCTATAATGACCACATTACTAGAGAAACATGGTCATCATTGAAGAACACTCCCTTAGATATTTCCAGACCCTATTCTATTTTGTTGCAAGTAGTATCAATTATTTTCCTTACTACATAAAAAACAACTACATCTGCTATATCCCGCTCTGTCAGAATTAGAACACCAACATCTATAATCATTTTTCTTCCCTCTTCAGGGCTAATCTTTAAAAAAATTTCTATCATCTCATTCTTGATTTCCTCTCTAATAGAAGAGTTCTCTTTGTCATGTTTTTTTGGTCTTATCTTCTCACATTTGGTTTCAAAATCTGGAATGCTCATTCTACAAGAAAATTGTACAAAAGCTCTAGACTTTACAAAATTATCATCTGATAAAACTCTATTGCATGACTCCTTTATTATAGGATCAAGTTCCTTACCTTTAAACTATGTCATTGTTGGGTCCATAGGAGAGGTTGTTGGCTCTTCTGGCATTCCTTCTTGTAGCTCAGCCTCAATAAGAACAACATCAACCACACTACCAAACTAAACCAATTCTTCTGCTAGCTTTTCCCTATTTTCAAATTGCATTGGGGACTAAGAGGGTGAGTATGCCTCTTCACTTGATCAAGTTGTCTCCTCAATTATTTTCCTCTTAGTAGAAGGGTCATTCAGAGACACATGTGTAGTATTCTTGTATATCTTGCACACCTTAGGTGGTGAGGGCCTTTATTATAACTTCTTTCCCTTTTCATCCACCTCCTTCCTTGGCTTCACCACACTATACCTTGCCTTTTTTTGCACAACATAAGTTCTTGGGGCTATAGTTGGGACATGAACACTTATCTTCATCACAATACTGGCTAGATCAGGATTGGCCTCAACCACTCTAGATTTCCTTTCATTGAGGACACCCATGATCTCATCAACGTGTTTCATCAACTTATTTTTCTTTTCAACAAAAGGCTTTATATCCCCTGGAGGGTTGTATTTACTATCAAAATTATTTACAAAATCTAAAGTCCTTTCATATACTAGCCACGTCTCTTTTTTAATCTCTTGCTCTTGAGAGAGAGAGAACTCATTTATGATGATGTCATCTTGGAAGTGGAATTGATGGGCCATGTCCCCTTCCTTGACCCTCAATCTAAACATCTGATAAAATCCCTCTTTCTCAGAAAATATCTCAATTGTTGTCCTCATTCCAAAGGGCTTCAAAATTTTCCCTAAAACTACCTAGCCTCCTTTTTCAATCACAAAATGGTTGGCCATAGTAAAGGCTAGGAAAATGGTACCTTGACCCCTTCCTATCAAATCCCTTTCTTGCACAGGGGAACTTGATATGGAAAAATATGTGATGTTCCCCTAAAACCATAAACCCTAAAAATTGTGGAGATAGGGTATAGAATGATATCACTCCAATTGTTTAAAATCTTAATCTCGGGGGAAAACTCCTTGGGTCTAATAAAATAAATTAGGGCCTTTGGGATCCTAGGATTTCCATGTTAGAGAAGTGACCTTAGCCCTAAAGAAAAAACCTTGTCAAATCTCATGAAACTAGCATCAACTCTATCTGAAGACAAATCCATGCTAAACAAATACATTGGAAGCTCCTCTGCATCTTTCTGCATTACCAAATTCATTTCTTTCTCAAAGAAAGACTCTCCCTTAAACAAGAACATATGCATTAACAAGCAGTACCATCCGAAGGGTTGATCTACCTTAGCTTTCGCAATGCCAATTAATCCATAGTGAATACAATTATCTAAGGAAGGAGAAAAATAAAATTTGACTCCTACTACAAGATGCAAAATTTGGATCATCATGAACATAAAATGGATTGGCATAGGCTCAGTCTCATCCTCACAAAAAATCTTACATAGGGACATGTATACTCCTAAATCACGAGGGTTGAAATACTTCTTCAAAAAGGGCTCTCGGGTTTTAGGTCATGCTATAATTAAACCCCTAATTATAGGAAAATTGTCCCTCGATGGGACACTCCTGATAAAAACCCTCTAAGCCTCATAAGTTTCTTTCAACTTATTAAAATCAACTGGCACGCAATAGTCTATGGGTGTGCTCAATCTAAAAACTGCTCTAATTTCTTCTGTAGTGATGCATAAAAGAGGTGTCCCAACCTTACTTTTGAAAACCCTAGCAACTAGATCATAAGATTTTTCCACCATCATTAAGAGGTCTACATCCATGAATACCTCAGGAATTACTAGTTTAACGATGTCTAGCTCCCATGCATTAGAATGTGGAGTGTATGAATTTCTTTGATTGAACCATATTTTTAAAATGTTCAAACCTCTTACGGTTTTATGGGTGTTCCTCAGCTAGTTTCTCTTATCATATAACCCTTCATCTACCCTCATTCGTGGTGCACTTGGAATCAATTTCTTTCTAGTAGCCACATCATTTATGGAGTGGTCTAATTGCACCTGGAAATCATCATATACTACCCTATCCTTATAATCAATTTTACTAGTGAAATCCCTTCATGGTGCAATGATATCTACAACTAGGGTTTTTTTTCTTAATTATATTCCACACAATCTACACAAAACCCTCACAATAAAAAATGCATAGAAATAACTTACTTGTTTTTGCACTATAATTTTAATTCTAAAACCCTCGAAGCTCCTTCTATCTACAAATTCTCAGTTTTCACTGCGCTCAAGAAAATAATTTTGCTCTATGTATGATGAAAGCTTTGTGAAAAGACAATCTCATCAAACATCTATTTACCCAATAGCTACAATTATTGCACAGTTCACAATAAGTTTTTTAGAAATTGAATTGAATGTTTCTAATGGTTGAAACGTTCCTTTTGGAAAATTTGAATTCTGGCTGTCGATGAAATTTTCATGCAAATGGATCCTATGGCTCAAATTAAACTATTTAAGACTAGGTCCACCTTAAAAATCCACCTAGAAAGTCGACCAATAAGAAAACAAGACATGGAAGCTACTCAGGAAAGAAATGTCAGCACCTTTTACTTTTCCACCTTGGCCATGTGTCACTCAGTTGCAATTACTCGAGACCTTGCAACTTCCCATCATGGGCTTGCGACAATAGTTAGATCTTCTTTGATCTGACCCTTCTTTAATTTCCCTAAGGACCGAGAAACATGACATCTTCAATGACATGCATCAAATCATTCTGAAGACACAATGATTAAAAACCTTTTAACTTCTTATCATAGTTTTACAACATCTATCAGATCTTCCTTGATCTAACCATCCTTAACTCTTCAATCTTTGAATATGTGGAACCTTGCCATGAAGCCACAATGATAAAAGGTCTTACATCTTTTGATCATGGGCTTGCAAAAATTGTTAGATTAACTTTCATCTGATCATTGATTCAACTTTATTCACATCTACACCATGATGTCACCAGGAACACATGTCACAAGGTCATGATGCCATGAAGGATAAAATTCAAAAACCTTTTCATAGTGGTAATGTGACATCCTTTAGATCAACCTTACTCTAACTAATACTTTTATTTTGACTTAAGCTCTTCCTTGGGTCCACCATCTTCCAGGTGTCACACTATTGCAATGCTGCAAAGGATAAAGATCTTACATTTTCTTTAAGTGGGATCATGACAACCATTTGATCTAAAAGAGTATGACTTAGGTGAATTTATTCTACCAGGATTTATAGACTTAGGAAATATTAAAAAGGGACCTACTAGGCTTAACAACTTTAAAAGACTTTTGGTCCCACCCGATGACTTAAGACACACGACTTTAAGTGGATTAAGTTAACCAAAAAGTAACATAAAAATTAAAAAAGGTAGGGTTTTGTAATTTCAACAAAAATATTTTAGAACCCTTAGCAAATTAATAAACCTTATTTCTCAACTAGGTCATTTTCAACAAAATATTGCATGGAAACATGAAAAATGACCAACAATGGCTCTATCTGGAGATTATTGGCACCTTGTGTCCATGCAAGAACTTAGAATCGCTAGGAGAAAAGATTACAAACTTGACAACATGACAATTGCAAAGAGAACTTAAGAAAAAACCTATATACAAGGACAAACTAGACAAAAGAAAACACATCACACTATTTATAGAAATACAAAATGTACAAAACCTAACTATTGTTCATAGAAAAAGATATCTTTAGTAGAAGTATTTCTTTAGAAACTATCCATGAATAGGAAGTTCCTAGATATCACTAGAGAGTTCTTTGATGATGTATGAATCTAGGCCCCATTTCTCATGAATCAGATATGGTCCTAGCTAGATTAGATCAAGTTTTCCATGTTTTCCTTTGTCTTCTAGCCTAGCATTCCATAGTAATACCAAGTCATTTAATTCAAACCTTCTTTCCATAGCTCTCCTTTCATACAATGTTTTAACTTGTAACTACATCTTTGTATTTTTTGAAGGTCATTCTCTTCTGGTTTCATCCAATTGAATTAAATCTTCAATCCTCAAGTCCATCTCATCTTCTAGATCCACATCATACAGTTGGAAAAATTTATACATCTCCAATAGATTTTTCTAGGGCATCCTTTCTTGTATCCCATACACCAAATCAAAAGGTGCACATCCAATTGCCTTCTTAATAGTCACTCTATCATCCCACATAGCCGATGGAATTTTGAATTCCATGCTTTCTTATTCATTTCAAGGATCCTTTTAAGAATTTTTATCAAACTCTTGTTGGTAGATTATGCCTGTCCATTGCCCTTATAGATGGTATGGGGATGAGTATGACATTTGAATTCCAAAACCTTCACAAAACTCCTTGTATTCATTGGATCTAAACACATCACATTATCACACACAATCCTTTCAAGGCAACCAAACCTAGTAACAATGTTGTTCAACATGAAGTCAGTTACCACTTTACTAGTTGCATTCCTTGTAGAAATAGCTTCTACCCACTTTGTAAAATAATGAGTGGCAACTAAGATCCAAGAGTGCCCTTCAATTGAATTGTTTGGTATCTATCCTATGAATTCCATCCCCCATTGTTGGAAAGGATCTTTCACTTCCACTAGTTTTAATGGCACATTCCCTGAGAATTTTAACTTGCTAGAGAATCTTTGACAGGCATCACAAATTCTTACCAATTTCTCAGCATCCTTGAAAATTGTAGGCCACCAAAATCCTTCTCTCAAAACCTTTTGAGTAGTAGTGTTACCCATGTAATGTCCCCCACAGATTCCTTCATGCATCTCCCTTAGCAATTTATCAACTTTATCTTCACTGACACATTTCAATAAAATACAATCCAAATTTCTTCTCCATAATTTAGATCTAATGATAACATATTTTATTGGTTATAACTTCAAAGCCCTCTTTTTGTTGTTGTTGGTATAATTAAATATTCCTAATTCCACTTTACTTAATCTTACTTAGGATAATGCACTGCATAGTAGTTTGTCATTGAGACACCTAGGAGTTTGCACCTTAATTAAACACATGGTGTAGGAGAAATTCTACTTTAGGTGTGAGATCCATCTTTAGCACTCATATCACATTATCATCCTAATCCTATTGCACTTACTTCATTACATAATGGAGGATGATCCACATTTGGTGGACATATGATTACACCTAACATAGGTGATAGTTTATCAACTCCTTATCGTTCTCTCTTATCGTCTTTCATATATAATGATGCCTATTATGTACATTGAATAAGGGGAATTCATTGGATCAATTCAATCATTAATCATTGCATTCATATCATCTCTCTTGTATTTACATTATTTTCTTTAAACTCTAGATCCTTGGTTCAATCTTTGATATTTGTAAATTCTTACATGGTATCAGAGCCATTGGAGAGTTTTGATTGGCCTATTTGGAGAGAACTTGGTGCAAGCATTGAAAGGTCCAAATCTTAGATCTAAAGACTTAAATTTTGTGGAAACATCTTGGGACAGATCTGACCTCACCATTGCATCTGGGAGGTTGTTTCAGTTAAAATATACTATAAACTTTCCCATATTTGGCGAAAGTCCAAATCGAGGTAAAAACAATTTTGTAAATCAAGTCGTACGACTTGATTTGCACCTCTATGGTATGATTTCAAAAAAGAAAATTTAATTTTGTTTTTAATCAAAAAAAATTTCCTGCAAAAATTTGTTTTACAGGCCTGCTACATGCCCTACATTTATTAGTAGATACTGGGGAATTCTCTCTAGCATTTGCACTACAGGGTGACATCATCAAAGATTCATCACATAAGAAAACACCTTGTCAAATCTCATGAAACTAGCCTCAACTCTATCCCAAGAAAAACCCATGCTCCACAACTACACTAGAAGCTCCTCCCCATCCATCAGCTTTACCAAATTCATTTCTTTCTCAAAGGAAGACTCTCCCTTAAACTAGGACATATGCATTAACAAGGAGTACCATCCAAAGGGTTGATCTACCTTAGCTTTCTCAATGCCAATTAATCCATTGTGAATGCAATCAACTAAGGAGAAAAATAAAAATTGACTCCTACTACATGATGCAAAATTTGGATCATCATGAACATAAAACAGATTGGCATAGGGTCAGTCTCATCCTCAGCAAAAATATTACACAGGGACATGTATAATCCTAAAGCACGCGGGTTGAAATACTCTGTCAAAAAGGGCTCTAGGGTTTTAGGTCCTTCTAGCATTAAACCCCCCATTACTACAAAATGGTCCCTCAATGGGCCACTCCTAATAAAAACCCTGTAGGCCTCATAAGTTTCCTTCAACTTATTAAAATTAATTGGCTTGTGATAGTCTGTGGGTTCGCTCAATCTCAAAACTGCTCTACTTTCTTCTCTAGTGACGGATAAAAGAGGTGTCCCAGCCTTACTTATGACAACCTACCAACTGGATCATAAGATGTTTCCACCAGCATTAAGAGGTCTACTTCCATGAATACCCTAGGAATGTCTAGTTTACCCATGTCTAGCTCGCATGCATTACAATGTAGCACGTATGAATTTCTTTGACTGAACCATATTTTTAAAATGTTCAAACCACTTACAGTTGTATGGGCATCCCTCAACCAATTTCTCTTATCATATAGCCCTTCATCTACCCTCACCCATCATGCACTTGAAATCAATTTCTTTCCAATAGCCACATCATTCATGGAGTGGTCTAATTGCACCAGGAAGTCATCATATACTACCCTATCCTTATAATCAATCTTACTAGTGAAATCCCTTCATGCTGCCATGATTATCTATGACTAGGGTTTATGGTCTTAATTATACTCCACACAATATACACAAAAGCCTCACCATAACAAATTCACAAAAATAACTTACTTGTTTTTTCACTGCAATTGTAATTTTGAAACCCTGGAAGTTTCTTCTATCTACAAATTCTTGGTTTTTGCTACACTCAAGGAAACTTTGTGAAAAGACAATCTAATCAAAAAAAATTTTGGAAAAATTTGAGTTCTAGTCATTGATGAAATTTGTATAGTAATACAAATATCTTCATAGAATTAAGGTTAATCATCAATAATAAGTGAAATAGTAACTAATTTAAACCACAATAGAGAAACTATTTAGCAAAATTAATGATCAATTGAGCATCCTATGGCTCTCTAACTAAGATGTTAATGAATAAGCTCTCAACAATCTCTCATTAATGACAGTCCTAGAATGAGAATGATAATGCCATGTACCCCTTGAATGGGTTGAATTTAATTTAATCCAAGACTATACAATTATTTGATTTAATTGTATTTTGATTTGATTGCACTTGATTAAAATGCTCTCAATTTTTATTGATCTTGAATTAAAACTTGATTTTCATTTTGATTGGCTAAATGCGCATTGTGATTCAATTGCTTCAATTATGTCCTTGATTTTCTTTGATTTGACTTGATTTTCTTTGATTTGACTTGATTTTCTTTGATTTGATCTTTGTCCATTTTTAGGTGATTACAAATGCCCCTTTTTGAGTTGATGTGCGAAGCATGTCGATTCAAAGAATACTCTGATCTTGCTCGATAATAGGTCTTGATTCAATGATGGTCAATCTTTGATGTTCGTTATTAATGTTTTTTGATGATTGATCATTTGATTTTTTATATGAGATTGATGTAGATATGATTGATATGAAACTCTCAATTGATGTGGTTCTGATGATCGTTCTGATATGATGGTCATTATGATGATGGTTCTCGATATGATGTTTGATTTGATGATTGATTTTGATGTGATGTCCCATTCATTTTATTATGAAATTTTTTTTTGATAAAATCTTTTTCTTTGATTTGATGATCAGTCCCTTGATTAATGATGATGTTACTGCTGATGTTGATCTGATTATCCAATGGTATGCCCCCTCAGAAATAAAACATATTGTTGTTTGATTTCAAAAATTTGTTTGATTGATTGATCCAATATGTTTTCATTTCTAAAAAACACTCATTATATGCCCTACTTCACAATTTTCCCCGGTTAAATGTGATAGGTTAATATAGGTCGAAGTCAAATTTTCACCTCAAAATTAGGTCAAATTAGCTTAAATAGGTTGAAAAACCTAGATTTACTATTCATTTTCACTTTTGTCTTTGGTGATTTTTCTCTGGTTCTCCTTTGATTTTTGAGATGGTTGTCCCTATCCAAGAGCATCGATTCGAGAGGTGTCAGAGATATGCAAGGCCACCTAACTATGGACCGCCAATAAGTTATTTCAAACTTTCTCATTGCATTTATTGCTCATTTATTAGCATTTATTGCAAATTTTAATTTCATTGTTGCTTAGAATATGTAAAATCATGCCAGGTAATATTTCATTGTCGCCTATGCCTTTTTACTGTCACATCTATGCATTTCACTCACGCTTCTGTGTAGTTAATTCTCACCTAAGAAACTTTCATTCTCGCCTGAGAACAAAACATTCACGCATAGAGCTAGGGAAAAAATGCCACTTTTTATTTATGTTACTGCATAGGAAACCCTACCAATTTACTGTCACCTAGGCCATATTTCATTATCACCTAGCATGATTCAATGTTGCGTACAATGAGAACTATCACGTAACATCTGCAAAGTGTCACTTAACAACCTTTTGATATCGCTTAAGAGAAATGTCTCCTGGTATGATTAAAATCATGGATGTAGAGTTTTGAAAAAAAAATTTACACTTGTATTTGAAAATTTTTTATGATTTCCAATGCTTAATTCAAATGATTAGATTAGGTTTGTTGCATTTGAACTAAAAAATTGATTAGAATATCAGTATAGTAATACCAACAAATGTGATTTGTCAATTTGATATGATAGGTTGATGGTTTGATATTTCACTCTCAAGATCTAGAGAGATAAAACAATGATTTTCCTTCCTCAAGCTATAGAGTTAGGAGATTTGATGCACTCAAGATGAGAAAATGGATATTTGAATAACTTGATCAACATTAGGTATTCCTTGATATAATATGGTGATATGATTCTATTGTTTTTCCATACAGGCTCACTTTCCTGTATTATATATCTGATCGGTTGCTTCATGGGTCATCGATCTCGGGCAGACCCTTACTCCAGCGGAGTACCATGTCATCTAGATTTGTGGTTTGAGTTTTCTTCTCGATCTTCCCTAGTTCTAGCTGAATCATGGGTTATTGACAGTTGTGGCAAAGCATTGGCACTCCAACCACAATACTTTTCATCTTCCACATGGTGAGATGGTGATTACACCGGAGGACATGTATCATTTTCTATGTATCGCATGCCAAGGAGAGATAGTCTATTATGATTCTATCTATGATTCTACTATTTTTCGACGAGTGTTTAGGGACAATACTATTGATGATGATACTATCACATGGCCACAATTTTCTTCCTTTCCTACATTGCCTGCAGTACTTGACACATTGATTGGTGGTTTTCTTCTTCCTGACTGACGAGGTTGTGGTTTTCCTATTGGTTGGGGTATGATATTGGATGATTTACTAGCACAACCTCGATGTTTCGATTGGGGTTCCTATGTGCTAGTGCAGTTATATCAAGATCTTCATGAGGTAGTATATAGAGAGAGTTCTTCCTTATCTGTAGGTGCATTGGTTCTTCAGTTATGGATTTGGGAGCATCTTCCTATTACCAGGCCTATTTATGATAGGGTTCGGCCTCATGGTTTTCCATATGCTTTCCTATACACTGGTATGGTGATTTAGCATCATTTAGGTCATTTGGATTATTGGTGCCAAGTTGTAGATGATCTTGATCAGGTTTAGTGGTGACCATACATTGGTTGTGAGGGTTGGTGAGAGGATGACAATGAGTTACCATACATGTTCACTCCTCATTGGATGATTAGAAGGTCTGATACCACTATTGAGCGGTTCTATTTTGGCAGAGTTTCCAGACAGTATGGTAGAGTGTAGGATATGCCTTAGGGTACAACATTATATGCTCAGGTACAAGAAAAGAGATCTATGTGGGGTCCTCTTATTGATTATCATTTTGCCTTGGATCAGATTATTGGTATGGCTTACTATAGGTGGGAGATGCTTCCTAGTATGGAAAATGTGAGTATGTCTTGTGAGTATGTAGATTAGTGGGGTCGTAATAGGTTTACTCATTTTACTGATCGAGCAGAGCCTATTCTAGGTCAGCATGATGGTGGTGGTGGTGGTGGTAGGAGACATTAGATATGGTGAGGATGTAGAGATCCTCCTATTATTGTTGGTAGAGAATGGGTGAGAGATTGATCTAGAGGACATGATGATGTAGTTGATGTACATCCTAGAGAAACAAATAGACAATAGAGAGCTCATTGCCATTAGAGATAGAAAAGATAGGCTCATGTAGATGTGGCTAGGTAGATTCTAGGTGGATTAGATCCTTTGGTTTAGTTGCAGAGAGTTGCCTTGGCTCAGTAGGATGATGTTCCAGCATAGCAAGATTAGGTTCTAGCACAACAGGTGCCTAGATAGGCTTAGCTGCCATAGGATCATGGATAGAGTTCACAAGATGTTCCCACTATTGGTACTATAGTATAGGAGGTTCATTCTATGAGGATAGACATATCCATTATTGTTGGGCATTTAGATCAAGTTTCCTCCTTGATGCAGTAGTTCATGTTAGTGATGATTCAGAGACAGAGCGGAGCGGGCACTTCTCAGGCTCCTCCTCCATAGGATGATAGAGGTCCAGATGGATCTGGTGCTAGAGGATCTTGATTGATTGATGATAGATTCACTCCTTGTTGATGTCCTTTGTTTCATTTTTCACATTATTTGATTGGTTGGAACCTTTGATGTATCACTTTGTATGACATCATATCTTAATATACTGATTGGATGGATCATTGATGAACACTCTTTTGATGATATGTGATGATATATTCCTCCATTCTCCTTGATGAGTTGATTTATGAGATTATCTTTGTATGTAGCTATATGATGTTTATGATGCATTTATTTTTTATTATGTGATGGATGCAATGTATCTTATTTTTATGATATAGATACATGAATGCATTGATACATGGATTTATGAGATTTTTTTTTTTTTCAATGAATGGATGCAAATTGTTTTATGTTAATATGGATATGGATGATCCTATGTTTTTTATTTTTCAATGTATGCAATTCTATCTTTAATTACATGTATGCCAATGATGTATGAGTATTGATTCTTTTTTATGTTTTCTCCATATTTATGAATAATGATTAATGTTATGCATGAATGCAAAAGATAATCTCACTTTTGTTGTTTGGATCAAGGATAATGATGTTTGAATTGAACCCCCTATTTCATTTTTCCTCTTGCAACTTAAGCTAAGAAAATAAAAACACATATATATAATGCACTTAATCTAAAATGTATGCAGCTAACTGTCATTATTCAAGATTTGGAACTTATAATCATCATTGAGCGCTTTTGGAATCCCATTTTTGTATAACCATCACTAGTTCAACTATGATGATATGAATACTTTTTGCCTCTTTGTTTTCTTTCCCATTGGTCTCTTCAATATGAATATCACTAATTGAAGCCAATCATGAGAGCACGAATACCGATTTTGTCAGATTCTATGTTGCAAGTGGATGTTGGTATTATGATATAGAAGATCAAAATAGCCAAGGTATCTGTTTGCGTAAACAAGTAGAAATCTCCATTTTATCCTATGTACAATTCCTCAATGATTCTTTGATGATCACATCCTTAGACAAATAATACATGATTTAAAACATTGATTTTAAGACAGTCATTTAGAAATCAAGAAAACATATCATCCTTTCATCATAGCTTGTCTAGTCTAAAACTTTCATCGATTCGCTAGAAAGAAATGATTTCATCAATTGAGTCAACACTTAGAAAAATTTTGCAATGTTTTTCAAATCCATAGTTCAAGTGTAGTTCCATCCATTTCATAGTTTTAATCCTGATAAAGGTAAGGTCATTTAAGTTCGTGGATCAATTTTTTCATTTTAGGCTCAAATTGGATTGGGATGTAGATTGGATTAAGTGTTCCTCTTTCAAGTGTGATGAATTGATTCTTTGATTGAATAAATCTTGTCGATGAATCCTCACTCCTTTAGAGTAGATTTCCCCCAGTTTGATATTGATTTCATTTATGGGACTTAGGACAATTTTTTGATTAGGTGACCAAAATCTTGAGGTACTTGAAAATGCAACTGTGGGGTTTTATTATGCAATATTTACAAGGTGCCCTTTTAGGTATGCGACTGACTTGGAATTTCAATGGTGCTTGTTTACCAAGTTTTCACCGATTGAATGGATCTAGCTCTTTTTCTATTTTTTAAGCTTTTTCTCTTTTTTTGCTATCAAGGTGCCTATTTGCTAGGTTTTCACCAAGGCACTTTTCTTCTTCTTCTTTTTTTTTTTTTGTATTTTTCTTTTTTTCAATTTACTTTTATTTTTTAGGATCATATATGAATGTTTTTTCTTTCTTCATGCTCAATTTTTTATCTTTTATGCTTTTCCAATGTTTTTGGTCTTTTCAAGATCTCTTTTGACTATGTACAATAAATATGATGATCCTCCATCTAATACTCTTTATCCTCTTGTGTCTTCCTCATGTATAGAACTTCTTGAGATGTATGCTATTTATTGGCTGTTGCAGTTCTTCACCATCACAATCTGCTAGTTTGTATGTGCCGGTCCCAAAATTTTCCACAATGAGAAATGGTCCTAACCAGTTTGCTTCCCATTTTCCTTTCTTTTCTCATTCTACTTGGTTCTTGGGATTTTATCTCAAAAATAGGTCCCCTATTTGGAATTTTCTTGGCTTGATATGTTTATTTTATGCCTTGGACATCCTATTCTGGTACACCTTCAAATGATCAAATGCTTGCTTCTATTTTTCATCCAAGAGTTGTAGTTCTTGCAGCCTTGAAACCCTATAGTCTTCCTCATTTATCAAACCATGCATAGATATCCTCAAAGATGGAAGTTCTACCTCTAAAGGAAAAACCACTTATGTTCCAAAGACTAATGAAAAAGGTGTAGCCCCTGTTAGCATTCTTATGCTTGTTCTATAAGCCCACAAGGTCGGGTTTATCTTAATGTGCCAATCTCTACCTGAGTTGTCCACTGATCTCTTCAAAATCTTTAATATGTTTTTATTGGTCGCTTCGGCTTGTCCATTACCTTGAAGGTAATAGATTAAAGATGAATGATGAATCATGTGAAATTTGGTGCACAATTCCATTATGTCTTTGTTCTTGAAATTCTTTTCATTATCCATTATGATGGCATGAGGTATGCCATATCTACAAATAATATGATTTAGGATAAACAAGGATATTTGTTTGCCTATTGAAGTTGATAGGGGTACAACTTCCACCCACTTAGTAAAATATTCAGTTGTTGTGATGATGAATTTATGGCCATTCGAGGATGGTGGATAAATCATGCCTATTAGGTCTAAACCCCATTGGTAGAATGGCCAATGTGTTGTCATCGAATGAAGCTCTTGTGCAGGGGCATGTATCAAATTTTTATGGAATTCACATTTCTTACAAGTTTTTGCAAAGTTACATGAATCTTTTTCCATGGTAGGCCAAAAATATCCTATCCTTAGATGTTTCTTGGCTAAGGATAATCCATTTGAGTGTGATCCACAAATTCCTTCGTGGACTTCTCTTAAGGCTAAGTTTGATTCTTCCTCTTCTAAACACCTAAGGAGCATTCCATCAAGACTTTTTCGATACAATGTTTCAAAAACTATAGTATATTTGGTGGCTTGATGAATGAAGCTTTTCTTTTGGTTTTTGTTTTGATTGATAGGAAGGGTTTGAAAGGGTTTGATCTTTCAAGTAGGTGTAAATTGGTCCATAATAGGGTGATTCAGTTGTAGTTAGTAGGAAAATGGTATAAGGGTTGTTTGGGTCAAACGTAGGTTGAATCACTTCTTCTACCAAAAACTCATATCTAGCACTTTGGTCAGGCATCTTCAAAAGTGAAGCCAAAGTTGCCATAGCATCTGATACTTTGTTCTTTTCCCTCGATACTTTTTCAAATGTAATGAGTATGAAATACTTCTTGAGGCTTTTCACCATATTTTTATAGGGTATCAATTTGTCATCTTTCGTTTGATATTCTTCATTGACTTGATTTATGACCAATTGTGAATCTCCATAAACCTTTAATTCTGTCACTTTCCACTCTAATGCTAGCTTGATTCCAATGACCAATGCTTCATACTCTACTATATTGTTGGTGCATGGAAATAGAAATTTTTAAGACTTAGGAATAGTGGAGCCTTGAGGTGTGATGAGAAATATGCCTGCTCTTGATCCATGGTGAGTGTAGGAACCATCAAAATAAAGTTGCCATGTTTTTGCTTCCACCTTCACAATCTCTGAATCTGGGAATTCCACTTGGATGGGATGATCATCATGAAGTGGTGCTTCTTCTAATTGGTCTACAATTACTTTCCCTTTGATTGATTTTCTATCAACATATTCTATGTCAAATTCACTAAGTACCATTACCCACTTTGCTAGCCTTCCATTCAGTGTTGTTTTGCTAAGTAGATACTTCAATGGGTCAATTTTGGCAATAAGCCCTATCTTGAGGGCTAGCATATAATGGCGTAATTTTTGGGAAGCAAAAACTACAACCAAGCATGCCCTTTCCATAAATGTATAGTTCAGCTCATATTTGACCAAGGTTGTACTAATGTAGTAAATTGCCTTCTCTTTTCCTATTTCATCCTCTTGTGCTAAAAGTGCCCCCAATGAATTCTCCATTGCTGAAATGTATAAGATCAAGGGCTTGCCTCTGATAGGTGGCATCAAGATTGGTGGATTCATGAGATATTTCTTTAGTAGATTAAAGGATTCTTGACATTTTTCATCCCATTTGAAGATTGTATCCTTATGTAATAGTTGGGTGAAATTATGACATTTTTTCGCTAATTGGGAGATAAATCTCCTAATAGATTGGATCCTTCCTTGTAAAGATCTCATCTGACTAATGTTCTTAGGTGCTTCCATTTCCATGATGGCCTTTACTTTAGCAGGATCCACATCTATCCCTTTTGCAGATACAATATAGCCTAGGAGTTTTCCGAATTGGACTCCAAAAGCACATTTCTTTGGGTTGAGTCTAACTTTAAATTCTTCTAACCTTTTGCCAAAATTGGGAGGTGCTCTTTTCTTGAATGTGATTTTTCTAGTATGTCATCCACATAATCCTCCATGAACTTATGCATCATATGGTGGAATATTGTAGTCATTTCTCTTTGATAGGTCGCTCCTACATTCTTTAACCCAAATGGCATGACATTCCAGCAAAATGTACCCCATGCACATGTAAAAGCGGTCTTATCTTAGTCTTTTGGTGCTATCTTTATCTAATTATACCCACTAAATCCATCCATGAGTGAGAACATAGAGTGCCCCACTATTAAATCTATAATAGCATCAATACTTGGAAGGGGGAAATCATCCTTAGGACATGCCAAGTTTAAGTCTCTAAAGTATGTGTAGATTCTGATGGATTTGTCTACTTTTGATACTGGCACAATATTTGAGATCCATTGTGCATAGTAAATGGCCCTTATGAATCCCACCTTCAATAATTTTTCTAACTCTACTTTGACAAGTAGTGCTATATGAGGATGCATTTTCCTTAGCTTTTGCTTAACAGGTTTTGCTCTTTCCTTGATGTTTAGGTGATGCATTATTAGATTTGGATCTAAACCTAGCATATCATCATAAGACCATGCAAAGTTAACTTGTCTTTCCTTAAAGAACTCAATGAATTTTGTCCTTTCTTCACTAGATAGGGATGCTTCTAAGTGGATGAACTTTGGCTCTATTTCTGACCCAGTATTTATCTTTTCTGTTGGCTCAATTAAGATTGGAGATCTTTCTTCATAGTGTTCTTGTAACGCCCCGCCAGGCAACCCAAGAGGACAAGACATAAAACCTCTATAAAATGCAAGTAGTGAATTTTTTTATTTTATTTATTTATTTTAACTAGAATAATATTCATCATTACACTTCATATTTCTAAAAGAAGAAATAATTTTCTACTACTTGAATGTAAGATTTATACAACTTAAGTCCTCCCGGGTTCCCTAACGTCGCTACGAAAGCAACATCATATAAACCATTTACATGCATAAGATATTCACGGAATCATGAGCTTAAAAGATCTACATTCATTTTAATGCACCAAGTTAAATGTCCCTAACTTATTTCTTTTATTAAACATAGGTTAATCATCCAACATCATTATTCCTTTTATCAACTCATTCCATAAATTCATATTGATTTCATCTACATCTACTATCCTTTATATCAATTTTCTCTAATAATTTAGGTAAGAGATTAATATTCATTAAGGTAGGTGTTATCCTAGGTATTTCATTAACATGAACCAAGTATTAACATTATAATCAAGTTACTATTTTATTGTATTATTTCATAACCATTCATTGTTAATAATTCCAATCACTAACCTATCATTTCTCAATAATTTCCTTGGATCTTTTCATCAAGAGAGAATACATTATTTTTGTGATACATCATTATATATAACTATATTTAAGATTATTTCCTTTACATATGGACAACATAAGAGGATAGGAGAAATAACATAAATACTTTCTTTTAATGCTAGTAACATGTCCAATATTCCACATTCTTTTCCCTTTCTTTTACCTTGAACTACCCATTCCCTTAGCATTTCCTTGAATTGAGATTACATCAATACTACAAGACTCCTTTTAGGAGATTAAAATTACATGAATACAGATACATAAGTACATCTCAACATATTAAAATATCCAATAAGAAATCTTCAACTGCAAATTTGGAAAGGAATATGTGCTAGGATCATCCAAAGAATCACGATCAATACCTCGATATAAATATTAACCACCAAACCATGTGGAACCAATAGGCCCACTCCCCCGAGCTAGGAGATAGAACCAAAGGCCCATACAAGAGGTAACAACTAGGAAATTCCTAAGGTGGTGATAAAATTTACCCAAAGTCACAACATAAAAGAAAAGACAAGAAGACTACAAGGACTACCAGAGGCATGATCAAATTTGGTAGAGACTCTAAGCTACAAGCTAGGTGAGTGTCATCGCATAGCTCTCACCCCTTGGGTTGTCCTGGTACTAGCCACTCTTGGCCCCGGCCCCCAAGTAGGCACATGCGGAACCGAATGCCTCTCATATAGACAAGGTCATCCAATCGTACCTACGGATAGGTACCTTCTCTCACTCCCATCGTTAGTCTTTACTAGCACTAAAGGTGATGCAGGAGCATCCTGGGTGTAAGAGCAATCTTGCATCACCCAAAAATATTTATGTTTTTATTCAATAAGGGTTATTTTGTGCAGAGCTGCTATTTATGGAAAGTTACTATTTTTGGTAATTTTCGTATGTGCTCAGAATGATTTTATTTCTTTCTTGGAGGTTCATTTTGGTCATATAAGTCTGCCAGTAAAGTTTCATTGCCAGATCAAGTGTATATTGGAAGATATTGAAGATTTTTGGTATTGGCAGCAGGGTACAGAAACTTTGAACTCAGTTTTGAAGGCTTTAGAGGCCCCAGATGAGGTCGAAAATTTGGGTGACAAGCCTTTGCGCCAATCAAGCCTGTAGAGTGCTTCGTGGTGTTTCTGAAATGGGGTTATAATAGCCGATCGGGTCAACTGGTGATGACTTATGGTCTTCAGAAGTTGGGCCACCTGAAATGACGAAAAATAATTTTCTTCAAAATTTCTATTCGGGTTTCAAAGGTTATCTTGAGCCGACTATGATGTAATGAAATGTAAAATAAAATAATTCTAAGTTTGGTCGGCCTTATTGGCTAAAATTCTGGAACCTTCCCAGGCGGTGGAAAATTGCCTATATAAGGAAGGCTGTACTATTGTTTTAGGCAATTCAGAATAGTTCTGGGTAATAGTTCGAGGCTTTGTCCTACAGAATATTGTAAGGGAATGCCCATGTGGCTTTGCATATTGTAATTCTGAAAGTTTGTAATTCCACATTTGTGGAGATAATAAGAAGCCAATTTTTCTGTTCTTGCATATTATTGTTGTTGTTTCTCTTTTTTTGTTATGTGTTTGTGGTATTAATGGGAGCACCCTTCATCAGGTGGTATCAGATCAGGAGTTCTTGAGTGTGTAAACAGATCGCCGACTGTGAGGCAGTTTGCACCAGGACCGTGGTTAGGGTTTCAGCGCGCATCGCGAAAATACCTCCATGAAGGGAACGTGGCGGAAGAGCTGGTGTTGTGACACCTGAGGTTAGAGAGCTGTAGAGACAAGTGCGAGCATTGCAAGAAGAGATTCGCAGAGGAATGAATCTTAATGTCAGAGACGAAAGCGAGGATGAAGCTGAAGAAGAATATCAAGAAGGAGAAGTTGAAATTGTGAACCAGAAGGAAGAAAGACTTTTTCGGGCGATTTCCAAGATTGGAAAAAGACCTAAGATTGAGGTTCCTACATTTTTTGGAAATCTTAACCCAGAGGAATTGATCAACTGGATCAATGAATGTGAGGAGTATTTTGAGTATGAAGATGTTGAGGATCCTGATAGGGTCAAATTTGCGAAGGCCAGACTGAAAGGTCATGCGAAGATTTGGTGGCAAGAAATTCAATTGGAGCGAAATAGAAGAGGGAAAGATAAAATCACAAGATGGTATCGGATGGTGGAAAAATTTAAGTGACAGTTCATTCCTATTGATTATGAGCTTGACCTACTGAAGAAAATGCAAAGTTTGAACCAAGCGGGAAAATCTGTTCAGGAGTATACAGAAGAGTTCTATCGACTCCTCATCAGAACAAGCCATGCCGAAGCTGATAAGGAGAAAGTTGCCCGATACCTTAATGGGTTAAGGCCAAGCATCCAGGAGGAGTTGAATCTGGTTTGAATGAAAAGTATTGAAGAGGCATACCAGTTTGCCCTAAAAGTAGAGGAAAAGCTAAACAAGAAGTTTGAGATCAAACAAAATGGAAGAGGTCGCGGTGGACGATCTGCTGGACAGTCATATGGTGGCCAAAATGAAGATCTGAAAAAGAAGGATGAGGCCAGTAGTAGTCAGAATCAGAGAGGAAACAATTCCAATCCCTTCCAGGATCAGAATAATAGAGACCAAAGAGGAAGGGGAAGAGGACAAGGATCTGGAAGAGGTGGCTTTCGTGGAACATGTTTTCACTGTGGAGAAGAAGGTCATAGGGCATTTGAATGTCCTCAGCGCCAAGGTAGAATGGACAGGAGAAATGAAGGCCAGGCCACAGTTGCACATGTAGATGAAGATGTCAGATCATCAAATTCTGAAGATGGTGAAAGAGGAGAAACATTGATTAACAGAAGAGTCCTGCTGAGTGGTGAGAATGAACCTGAGCAAAGGAGGAGCTTGTTTCGCACCAGGTGCAAGTGTGAAGGTAAATGTTGCGATGTGATTATTGATAGTGGAAGCACTAACAATTTGGTGTCAGAAAAGATGGTGACAAAATTGAAGCTCAAGAGACAGAAACACCCACATCCATATCGGATTGCCTGGGTACAGAATGACCACAAGGTCATGGTCAATGAACAATGCCTAGTGAAGTTCAAGATCGGCGGGTACCAAGATGAGGTACTATGGGATATCATCTCTATGGATGCATGTCATATGTTATTGGGTAGACCGTGGCAGTTTGACAGATGTGTTGTACACGATGGTCGTGCGAATACCTTTTCCCTGACAAAGGATAGAGTGCGACATAAGCTAAAGCCATTGAATGAGACCGAAGAAAAGGTATGTGGTAATGCAAGAATAACATTTGTTGATGGAAGAAAATTCTTAGATGGTATGAGGCATGAGCATGTATGTTTTGCTTTAATTCCAAAAGCTGGTAAAGAGGAAGTAGAAGATGTTCCTATAGAAGTTGCAGATTTATTGAATGAGTTTCAAGATATTGTATCCGATAACATGCCTGATGGATTACCACCAGTCAGGAAGATCAGTCATCAGATGGACTTGATCCCAGGAGCGAGTTTGCCGAATAAGGCAGCACACAGAATGACACCTGCAGAAAGTGAGGAGTTGAACAGACAAGTACATGAACTGTTACAGAAGGGGTTGATTTGAGAGAGTCTGAGTCCCTGTGATGTACCAGGGGTATTAGCACCAAAGAAGAATGGAGAGTGGAGGATGTGTACAGATTCTAGGGCAATAAACAAGATCACAATCAAGTACAGGTTTCCATTGCCACGAATGGATGATATTATGGACTGTTTGAGTGGAGCTATGTATTTTTCAAAGATAGATCTAAAAAGTGGATATCATCAGATTCGGATCAGAGAAGGAGATGAATGGAAGACTGCCTTCAAGACAAAGGAAGGACTGTATGAGTGGTTAGTCATGCCTTTTGCGCTAACCAATGCACCGAGCACTTTCATGCGACTCATGAATGAGGTTCTGAAAGAATTTCTAGGTAAGTTTGTCATTGTTTACCTAAATGATATTTTGATCTTTAGTAAGACAATGGATGAGCATATGATGCATATTCGTATGGTATTTGAGAAGTTGAGAGAAGAGAAATTGCTGATTAATTTGAAGAAGTGCAGTTTTATGAAGAAAGAGTTAGTGTATTTGGGGTTTGTAGTTTCAGGAGAAGGTCTAAAAATGGACCCAGAGAAGGTACAGGCTATCCTTGAATGGCCTACTCCAAGGAGTGCTACTGAGGTAAGATCTTTTCATGGTTTGGCTAGCTTTTACAGAAATTTTATCAAAAATTTTAGCAGTATTTGTGGTCCCTTGACTGAAACAATGAGACGGGATAGAAAAGAGTTTAAGTGGACTAATGGGGCAGAAAAGAGTTTTCAATTGTTGAAACAAAAAGTTACAGAACAACCTATTTTAGCACTTCCAGATTTTAATAAGGTGTTTCAAGTAGATTGTGATGCTAGTGGTACTGCAATAGGAGCTGTTATGAGCCAAGAAGGTAAACCTGTTGTTTATTTCAGTGAGAAGTTAAATGATGCCAAGAGGAAATATTCTATTTATGATCAGGAATTTTATGCTATAGTTCAGGCATTAAAGAAGTGGAGACATTATCTGCTTCCTAATGAGTTTGTTTTGTATACTGATCATCAAGCTTTGCAATATTTGAATAGTCAAGGAAAGATGAATCAGAGGCATTTGAAATGGGTTGAGTTTTTGCAGAGTTATACATTTGTTTTGAAACACAAGAGTGGAAAGTCTAATAGGGTTGCAGATGCTCTTAGCAGAAGGAAACTATTGCTGACAGAAATGCAGATTGAAGTGGTTTGGTTCAAGGAACTCAAGAATTTGTATCCAGAGGATCCTGATTTTGGTGAAGCTTGGAAAGCTTGTACAGAACCTGTTACTCTAGACAGGACGAAATGGTTGGATTTCATCATCCAGGATGATATGCTATTCAGAGGGAGTCAGTTGTGCATTCACGAAGTTCTATGAGGGAGAATCTCATCAAGGAGAAGCATAGCGGGGGATTGGCTGGATATTTTGGTTGTGACAAAACCCTTTCTTTGGTTAGTGAAAATTATTATTGTCCACAATTGCAACAAGATGTGAAGAAGTTTGTACAGAGTTACAGAGTATGTCAGATGGCAAAAGGAGTGAAGTAGAATACAAGATTGTATCGGCCATTACCTGTACCAGAGAAGCCTTGGGAGGATATCAGCATGGACTTTATTCTTGGTTTACCGAGGACTCAGCGGGGACATGATTCAATTTTTGTAGTGGTTGACAGATTTTCGAAGATGGCACATTTCATTCCCTGCAGGAAGACTAATGATGTTGTTCATTTAGCAGAATTGTTTTTCAGAGAAGTAGTGAGACTTCATGGTTTGCCAAAGACCATAGTTTCAGATTGGGACATTAAGTTTGTTAGATATTTCTAGCGTACGTTGTGGAAGAAGTTGAAGACAGATTTGAAGTTCAGTTCATCACATCATCCACAGACTGATGGACAGACAGAGGTGGTGAATAGGAGTTTGAGAAATTTGCTGAGATGTTTGGTTGGAGATAAGCCAACGGGATGGGATTTGATTTTACCACAGGTAGAATTTGCATACAATAATTCTGTCAACAGGAGCACTGGTAAATCACCATTCCAGATTGTATATGGAAGTAGTCCGAGAAATGCATCTGAATTGAGGAAGATAGATAAAGGAGAAATAAGTAGTGCTGAAGCTGAGGATCTTGCAGAACACTTGAAGAACATCCATGAGGAGGTGAGGAAGCATATTACCATGATGAATGCATAGTATAAGGCTAAGGCGGATGAGAAAAGGAGGTATAAGGAATTTCAGGTTGGTGATGAAGTCATCGTTCATTTGCGGAAGGAGCGGTTTTCAGTTGGTACATATAACAAGCTGAAAATGAAGAAGTTTGGACCATGTAGCATATTGAAGAAACATGATTCAGGAAACGCATATGAGGTAGAATTGCCTACTGAGCTAAATATTTCACTAGTGTTTAACATTTTAGATCAGACAGAGTATCATGAAGGAGGTGTTGAAGATGAGATCACAGCAGCACAGTGGAGTATTCCAGCAACTAGTTCAGACACTAAGAAGATCGAAGATATACTGGACAGTCGTGTTGGCAGAAGCACAAGGAACAGGACATATGAAGAATATCTAGTCAAGTGGAAAGGACAACCTGTTGAAGATTCATCATGGCTGGCAAAGGAGGAGGTTAGCCATCTTGGTTTTCCTCTGCACACCTGAGTCGTGACAGGGTCACTTCTCAAATTACCCCAGGTGTCTGATGCAGGAGCATCCTGGGTGTAAGAGCAATCTTGCATCACCCAAAAATATTTATGTTTTTATTCAATAAGGGTTATTTTGTGCAGAGCTGCTATTTATGGAAAATTACTATTTTTGGTAATTTTTGTATGTGCTCAGAATGATCTGATTTCTTTCTTGGAGGTTCATTTTGGTCATATAAGTCTGTCAGTAAAGTTTCATTGCCAGATCAAGTGTATATTGGAAGATATTGAAGATTTTCGGTATTGGCAGCAGGGGAAAAAAACTTTGAACTCAGTTTTGAAGGCTTTAGAGGCCCCGGATGAGGTCAAAAATTTGGGTGACGGGCGCTTGCGCCGATCAAGCCTATAGAGCGCTTCGTCGCATTTCCGAAATGAGGTTATCATAGCCGATCGGGTCAACTGGTGATGACTTATGGTCTTCGGAAGTTGGGCCACCTGAAATGGCGAAAAATAATTTTCTTCAAAATTTCTGTTCGGGTTTCAAAGGTTATCTTGAGCCGACTATGATGTAATTTAATGTAAAATAAAATAATTCTAAGTTTGGTCAGCCTTATTGGCTAAAATTCTGGAACCTTCCCAGGCGGTGGAAAATTGTCTATATAAGGAAGGTTGTATTATTGTTTTAGGCAGTTCAGAATAGTTCTGGGTAATAGTTTGAGGCTTTGTCCTATAGAATATTGTAAGGGAATGCCCATGTGGCTTTGCATATTGTAATTCTGAAAGTTTGTAATTCCACATTTGTGGAGATAATAAGAAGCCAATTTTTCTGTTCTTGCATATTATTGTTGTTGTTTCTCTTTTTCTGTTATGTGTTTGTGGTATTAATGGGAGCACCCTTCATTAGGTGGTATCAGAGCAGGAGTTCTTGAGTGTGTAAACAGATCGCCGACTGTGAGGCAGTTTACACCAGGACCGTGGTTAGGGTTTTAGCGCGCATCACGAAAATACCTCCACGAAGGGAATGCGGTGGAAGAGCTGGTGTTGTGACACCTGAGGTTAGAGAGCTGCAGAGACAAGTGCGAGTATTGCAAGAAGAGATTCACAGATGAATGAATCTTAATGTCAGAGATGAAAGCGAGGATGAAGCCGAAGAAGAATATCAAGAAGGAGAAGTTGAAATTGTGAACTAGGAGGAAGAAAGACTTTTTCGGGCAATTTCTAAGATTGGGAAAAGACCTAAGATTGGGGTTCCTACATTTTCTGGAAATCTTAACCCAGAAGAATTAATCGACTGGATCAATGAATGTGAGGAGTATTTTGAGTATGAAGATGTTGAGGATCCTGATAGGGTCAAATTTGCGAAGGCCAGACTGAAAGGTCATGCGAAGATTTGGTGGTAAGAAATTCAATTGAAGTGAAATAGAAGAGGGAAAGATAAAATCACAAGATGGGATCAGATGGTGGAAAAATTGAAGCGACACTTCATTCTTGTTGATTATGAGCTTGACCTACTGAAGAAAATGCAAAGTTTGAAGCAAGCGAGAAAATTTATTCAGGAGTATACAAAGGAGTTCTATCGACTCCTCATCAGAACAGGCCATGCCGAAGCTGATAAGGAGAAAGTTGCCCGATACCTTAATGGGTTAAGGCCAAGCATCCATGAGGAGTTGAATCTGGTTCGAATGAACAGTATTGAAGAGACATACCAGTTTTCCCTAAAAGTAGAGGAATAGTTGAACAAGAAGGTTGAGAGCAGACAAAACGGAAGAGGTCGCGGTGGACGATCTGCTGGACAGTCATATGGTGGCCGAAATGAAGATCTGAAAAAGAAGGATGAGGCCAGTAGCAGTCAGAATCAGAGAGGAAACAATTCCAATCGCTTCCAAGATCAGAATAATAGAGACGAAAGAGGAAGGGGAAGAGGACAAGGATCTGGAAGAGGTGGCTTCCGTGGAACATGTTTTCACTATGGAGAAGAAGGTCATAGGGAATTTGAATGTCCTCAGCGCCAAGGTAGAACGGATAGGAGAAATGAAGGCCAGGCCAGAGTTGCACATGTAGATAAAGATGTCAGATCATCAAATTCTGAAGATGCTGAAAGAGGAGAAACGTTGATTAACAGAAGAGTCCTATTGAGTGGTGAGAATGAACCTGAGCAAAGGAGGAGCTTGTTTCGCACTAGGTGCAAGTGTGAAGGTAAATGTTGCGATGTGATTATTGATAGTGGAAGCACTAACAATTTGGTGTCAGAAGAGATGGCGACAAAGTTGAAACTCAAGACACAAAAACACCCACATCCATATCGGATTGCCTGGGTACAGGATGACCACAAGGTCATGGTCAATGAATAATGCCTAGTGAAGTTCAAGATCGGCGGGTACCAAGATGAGGTACTATGAGATATCATCTCTATGGATGCATGTCATATGTTATTGGGTAGACCGTGGCAGTTTGACAGATGTGCTGTACACGATGGTCGTGCGAATACCTATTCCCTGATAAACAATGGAGTGCGACATAAGCTAAAGCTATTGAAGGAGACCGAAGAAAAGGTATGTGGTAATGCAAGAATAAAATTTTTTGATGGAAGGAAATTCTTAGATGGTATGAGGCATGAGCATGTATGTTTTTCTTTAATTCCAAAAGCTGGTAAAGAGGAAGTAGAAGATGTTCCTGTAGAAGTTGCAGATTTGTTGAATGAGTTTCAGGATATTGTATCCGATAACGTGCCTGATGGATTACCACCAGTCAGGAAGATCAGTCATCAGATGGACTTGATCCTAGGAGCGAGTTTGCCAAATAAGGTAGCACACAGAATGACACCTGCAGAAAGTGAGGAGTTGAACAGACAAGTACATGAACTGTTACAGAAGGGGTTGATTCAAGAGAGTCTGAGTCCTTGTGTTGTACCAGCGGTATTAGCACCAAAGAAGAATGGAGAGTGGAGGATCTGTATAGATTCTAGGGCAATAAATAAGATCACAATCAAGTATAGGTTTCCATTGCCACGAATGGATGATATTATGGACTGTTTGAGTGGAGCTATGTATTTTTCAAAGATAGATCTGACAAGTGGATATCATCAAATTCAGATCAGAGAAGGAGATGAATGGAAGACTGCATTCAAGACAAAAGAAGGACTGTATGAGTGGTTAGTCATGCCTTTTGGGGTAACCAATGCACCGAACACTTTCATCCGGCTCATGAATGAGGTTCTGAAAGAATTTCTAGGTAAGTTTGTCATTGTTTACCTAGATGATATTTTGATCTTTAGTAAGACATTGGATGAGCATATGATGCATATTCGTATGGTATTTGAGAAGTTGAGAGAAGAGAAATTGCTGATTAATTTGAAGAAGTGCAGTTTTATGAAGAAAGAGTTAGTGTATTTGGGGTTTTTAGTTTCAGGAGAAGGTCTAAAAATGGACCCAGAGAAGGTACAGGCTATCCTTGAATGGCCTACTCCAAGGAGTGCTACTGAGGTAAGATCTTTTCATGGTTTGGCTAGCTTTTACAGAAAGTTTATCAAAAATTTTAGCAGTATTTGTGGTCCCTTGACTGAAACAATGAGAGGGGATAGAAAAGAGTTTAAGTGGACTAATGGGGTAGAAAAGAGTTTTCAATTGTTGAAACAAAAAGTTATACAACAACCTGTTTTAGCACTTCTCGATTTTAATAAGGTGTTTCAAGTAGATTGTGATGCTAGTGGTACTGCATTAGGAGTTGTTATGAGCCAAGAAGGTAAACCTGTTGCTTATTTCAGTGAGAAGTTAAATGATGCCAAGAGGAAATATTCTATTTATGATCAGGAATTTTATGCTATAGTTCAGGCATTAAAGAAGTGGAGACATTATCTGCTTCCTAAGGAGTTTGTTTTGTATACTGATCATCAAGCTTTGCAATATTTGAATAGTCAAAGAAAGTTGAATCAGAGGCATTTGAAATGGGTTGAGTTTTTGTAGAGTTATACATTTGTTTTGAAACACAGGAGTGGAAAGTCTAATAGGGTTGCAGATTCTCTTAGCAGAAGGCAACTATTGCTGACAGAAATGCAGATTGAAGTGGTTGGGTTCAAGGAACTCAAGAATTTGTATCCAGAGGATCCTGATTTTGGTGAAGCTTGGAAAGCTTGTACAGAACCTGTTACTCTAGACAGGACAAAATGGTTGGATTTCATCATCCAGGATGATATGCTATTCAGAGGGAGTCAGTTGTGCATTCCACGAAGTTCTATGAGGGAGAATCTCATCAATAAGAAGCATAGCGGGGGATTGGCTGGATATTTTGGTCGTGACAAAACTCTTTCTTTGGTTAGTGAAAATTATTATTGGCCACAATTGTAGCAAGATGTGAAGAAGTTTGTACAGAGTTGCGGAGTATGTCAGATGGCAAAAGGAGTGAAGCAGAATACAGGATTGTATCGGCCATTACCTGTACCAGCGAAGCCTTGGGAGGATATCAGCATGGACTTTGTTCTTGGTTTACCAAGGACTCAGCGGGGACATGATTCAATTTTTGTAGTGGTTGACAGATTTTCGAAGATGGCACATTTCATTCCCTGCAAGAAGACTAATGATGCTGTTCATGTAGCAGAATTATTTTTCAGAGTAGTGAGACTTCATGGTTTGCCAAAGACCATAGTTTCAGATCGGGACACTAAGGTTGTTAGATATTTCTGGCGTACATTGTGGAAGAAGTTGAAGATAGATTTGAAGTTCAGTTCATCACATCATCCACAGACTGATGGACAGACAGAGGTGGTGAATAGGAGTTTGGAAAATTTGCTGAGATGTTTGGTTGGAGATAAGCCAACGGGATGGGATTTGATTTTACCACAGGCAGAATTTGCATACAATAATTCTGTCAACAGGAGCACTGGTAAATCACCATTCCAGATTGTATATGGAAGTAGTCCGAGAAATGCATCTGAATTGAGGAAGATAGATAAAGGAGAAATAAGTAGTGCTGAAGCTGAGGATCTTGCAGAACACTTGAAGAACATCCATGAGGAGGTGAGGAAGCATATTACCAAGATGAATGCACAGTATAAGGCTAAGGCAGATGAGAAAATCAGGTATAAGGAATTTCAGGTTGGTGATGAAGTCATGGTTCATTTGCGGAAGGAGTGGTTTCCAGTTGGTACATATAACAAGCTGAAAATGAAAAATTTTGGACCATGTAGGATACTGAAGAAACATGATTCAGGAAACGCATATGAGGTAGAATTGCCTACTGAGTTAAATATTTCACCAGTGTTTAACATTTCAGATCTGACAGAGTATCATGAAGGAGGTGTTGAAGATGAGATAACAGCAGCACAGTGGAGTATTCCAGCAACTAGTTCAGACACTAAAGAGATCAAAGATATACTGGACAGTCGTGTTGGCAGAAGCACAAGGAACAGGACATATGAAGAATATCTGGTCAAGTGGAAAGGATGACCTGTTGAATATTCATCATGGCTGGCAAAGGAGGAGGTTAGCCGTCTTGGTTTTTTTCTGCACACCTGAGTCGTGACAGGGTCACTTCTCAAATTACCCCGGGTGTCTGATGCAGGAGCATCCTGGGTGTAAGAGCAATCTTGCATCACCCAAAAATATTTATGTTTTTATTCAATAAGGGTTATTTTGTGCAGAGCTGCTATTTATGGAAAGTTACTATTTTTGGTAATTTTTGTATGTGCTCAGAATGATCTGATTTCTTTCTTGGAGGTTCATTTTGGTCATATAAGTCTGCCAGTAAAGTTTCATTGCCAGATCAAGTATATATTGGAAGATATTGAAGATTTTCGGTATTGGCAGCAGGGTACAGAAACTTTGAACTCAATTTTGAAGGCTTTAGAGGCCCCGGATGAGGTCAAAAATTTGGGTGACGAGTGCTTGTGCCAATCAAGCCTGTAGAGCGCTTCGTGACATTTCTGAAATGGGGTTATAATAGCCGATCGGGTCAACTGGTGATGACTTATGGTCTTCGGAAGTTGGGCCACCTAAAATGGCGAAAAATAATTTTCTTCAAAATTTTTGTTCTGGTTTCAAAGGTTATCTTGAGCCGACTATGATGTAATGAAATGTAAAATAAAATAATTCTAAGTTTGGTCGGCCTTATTGGCTAAAATTCTGGAACCTTCCCAGGCGGTGGAAAATTGCCTATATAAGGAAGGCTGTATTATTGTCTTAGGCAGTTCAGAATAGTTCTGGGTAATAGTTCGAGGCTTTGTCCTACATAATATTGTAAGGGAATGCCCATGTGGCTTTGCATATTGTAATTCTGAAAGTTTGTAATTCCACATTTGTGGAGATAATAAGAAGCCAATTTTTCTGTTCTTGCATATTATTGTTGTTGTTTCTCTTTTTCTGTTATGTGTTTGTGGTATTAAGGGGAGCACCCTTCATCAAAAGGCATGGGCAAGGCACAATTAATTTTGATTAGTGTGTAATTTCTTATTCCAATAATCTCCCATTCCCAATTCATTTATTTAGGTTATCACTTGATTAAATAACTCATAGTAGGTTATCCTGGTACTAGCCACTTAGGGCCCCGACCCCTCACTATGAGCCACTCACCTAGTGTACTTAGGTTCCCTAACATAAATATAAAAATCATAAGAACATAATAGATTCATCATCAAGAATTCATATCAATTCCATAACAACATTTGATTGAGTTTAGGAAAACATATGTTGTCCCTAGTCCACATGACAACCCTAAACCCAATATGGCATTCAGAATGTTCCAAACATATAAGAAGACATCCAAGTGATATTATAAATATATTCAGAGTATACATAGATCCAATTAACCAAAAACAAATTTTAATAGCCTCTGGTAACCATACGAAACCTTAAAACTTAATGATGTTCTTAAACTGAATTATTTCAAGCAAGGATTAAATGCAAAGAATAGTCATCATAGAATAGTCATCCATATCTTCCACAAAACAAATAATAAATGAAATTCCTTCGGTGGAGATTTATATAACATAATTATGGACTCTCAATTTTATTTTTAGGAAGATCCAATGGTGGGAAAGAAAGTTATGACTTCTGGTTTAAAACAGAAAATTCTGGTTAGGGTTCAGACCTGCCTTCACTGAAACGGTTGTAATTTTCCTAAAACATAATAAAAATTCTCCAAACCAATTGGAAATGAAAGATAAGACTTAGGATAATATTTTATATCAAATTTATACATTTTTAAAATCATATCAGCCTGTAGCATATGAATACATTTGACAGAAAATTCGGAATCGAGAATGGACAGGCATAGTCTGCCAAAATATAAAAAATAAGGTATTAATTCGACCCTAAAATTAAAATCAGAGAGATACCCATTTGAGATTTGTAAATTTTAGTTCCAAAAAATTAATTTAGTAAAACCCTAGATGAAATTTAAATTATCATAATAATAGATCTCCAAAAACGGGTTGCTAAAAACCCTAGGAAAACACATGTCAATTCTTACAAACAAAAACTCAAAACTTTAAAATAACCATAGAAATGAAAAGTACAGATATAATAAATAATTATAATATATAAATAGATCTGTAATTTATCAGAGACATAAAGTAACTAACATATTCAATCCATACCTCATGTCCTACGAAGGTTGAATCGAAGAAGGAAGGAAACAAAAGAGAAGACAAATCCAAACTTGAGATGCATCTTTCAAACCCTATCCACTTTCAGAAATCTCCATGAAAGAAAGAAATAATTCCATAGCAAAGAATCTCTCTCTCAACTGTTGAAATTCTCACAAAAATTTCTCTCTCCCAAAAGCAAAGATAACCAAAAATTCTTAAAGACATGCTTACAAAATCTCCCTCACATCTCCAAGTTTTCTCTCCAAAATCACCATGAAAATTAAGGCCATCCTCTCCTCAATGCTTCAGACCCAAAATCCCCCCTCTTCAAATGAGAAAGTAGTGCATATAAATAGATTTCCAAAGGTTGAGAGGAAAAGTAACCAACTCCCAACTAACTCTTAACTAAAGGGTATTATAAAATAACTTAATATCATACAACTATATTACTCAAATATACAATAAAAGATTATTTGTATTCATTCATACACACATGTAATTTTATCCTAACATATATGCATATTTCATCATTAATTACATCAATATCTATATATATAACCTATCCTCATTATTAATAATTAACAATTGAGAATAATATACCTCGCATTATTTAATATTTAATTATTAATAATATTATACTTTACATTAATCCCAAAATATACACCATCAACAATATCTACAATAATTAACATATAATCACATATAAATTATATATATATAAATACATATATGTGTGCACCCATATATATATTTCCATCTATATATATATATACATGCCAAATACCAAACACTATAATCTATAAGATTATGAAGTAATAGATCACAATATTATTACCTATTTATAATTGATATAGGATATAACACTAAGGTAGAATAAAATCACATGCCTCAAAATAAATCTAATCATCGAAAGAGGCCATAAAAATCAACTATGAAACATATCGAGAAAACCATAAGATCAAACAAGGTCAACCAAAGTCAACAAGGAAAGTCAAGCCAAACTCCTGAAACACAACATAGAAAGATTAACTAAGAATCATACCAAGAAGGAGAAATAAATAAAATGAGTAAACAAATCATACAACCAAATGAATTCAAGTGGCCACAAGGCACTAACTATAACCATGCCCCACCAGGTGCGTTGGATCTGGGTTTTTGACCCAAAGGTTGACTGACAAAGAAGGAACCCTAATATTCCCAAATTGGAATAATGACAAAGGAAGACTCATGTAGGGGCCTTAGTACTATCTCCATAACAACAACCATCGAGGATTTGAGGGCATGCTCAGACCTGTGAAGCCAGGTGAAGTCGATGCCCGGTACGTGCAAGCCTACATCACAAAGAAGAAATACATATGCACGGATATACATATAAAAGAAAATATTGCAGACAGATGACCAGGATCGATACATCGTGTGGACCTCAGCTATGTGGGTAACTACGACTTCATCCTAAATCATGAAAACACATCATATATATATATACACTCAAGGCATGTAGCATCATTATAACGAAGGTTAGAATCTCAAGCATTGTGTTAGTCTCTTATCAATACTAATAATAAATCAACATAATCAAATCATCAAGTGAGATACAAGATTCATCCAAAGTAACCTTAATAAAAGAAAATATAAATAACCACTTATATATATCTATCAAGTACATATCATATAACATCCTAACTATGTTCATAAAGGTCTTGTAGGTACTCAATACATACATGGAAATAAATACATACAAAAATGATACCTTTAGATAGTATGTCTGATATTAGAATCATTGAGTACTAGCTTATGAAATTATTATAAACAACTATAGGAATAGATCAAACAAGTATCATGTACAACTTAAGCTGTAAGAAAACATCGAAGGATCTTAATTCTTTCAAAAACACAAAACTTATATTAGGGTTAGAGGGGTATTACAGTTCTGGTAGAACATCCAAACTCCCTTCCATAGGTGCCTTAGTTGGGTTTTCACCTTTGGAAACAACCTTTATTTCTTTATTTTTTTCTTGATCTAATGTTGCCACAAAGTGGTTTTCAACACTTGATTCTTTTCCTTTTCCTTTTCCTTTTCCTTTTTTATTTTTTTTTTCATTTTTTCATTTTTTTCTCAGATTAGAAGTTTGGATGCTCCTTTTGATTATTTTTTCTTGATATTCTCTGATAGAAGAAGGTTCAACTGCATTGAGGTATTGGTACACCATGTTTTCATTCAAGAAAATTGGCAAGGTAGTTGGTTCAATGGCATTCCATTCAATTAAGTCCGGGGGGATGAGAGTTAACAGGTCAACAATTAGGTTCATTTCAATCATTTTTAAGGTATATATCTCATTATTGGAGGGTTTGTACATTGTATCTAAAAAATCTCAAACATGGGCTTCCTCTAAATGTTCTAAAGAAGAAGGATCAAAGTCCCCCTCACTAGACTCCTCTAGGGTTTCTGTTGGATAAAAGTCACATGGATTAAACCCAATGTTTGACTCTTCCATAGTAGGTCTCCATGAAGGAATGTATGATTCACCTACCCACTGATTAATTTCTATCTCTATATTTGGTACATCATTTAGAACCACATGGCTAGAACTAGATGCTTGATTTGAAGTAGATTTTTCCATTGGTCTTTTATTTTTGGTAGAAGCATAGGTATTAATAACATTAATGCCCTTGTCTTGGCATGACTCATCTGATAGGGTCTCCCATTCCCATTCATTAGAAACCTCATCACTATGAGATTCTAATTGTAATATTTGGCTATAAAGTTTGGGATAATGTTTTTGAGTGTATCCTTTCTCAAGATACCCTACTCCTGCTTTCTCCTTGGAATCTTGCCATGTACTTTCTAAGGGTTCAATGATCCCTTCATTCTTTGTGCCTAAAGGTCCTTGAACTTTGTATCCCATCATTTGCATGATTGCAAATCCTTTCCCATATTCATGTGTAGGAATGGTTATATTTTGGATATGTTTGACGTGGGCACTATTGCAAATTAAATTGAAACAATTATTGTATTGTCATTGATGTTAAACCTTAATTGGTAAGACTGTTGCTACTTAGGAAAGTACTATAGTATCTATTTGAGTGTTGCTAAGGGGCTAAGAAAGGTTGGTAACAATAGCACCTAGGGAAAGGTTGACTTATCTTGATACTAAAAAGTGTACTTGACTATGTTGCACTATGATGAGATAATGTATTGTTTATCTTAGTAAGACTAAAGACTAAACTGGTAGGCTTAATCGAGCAAAGAATGGAAAAATCATGTTTAAGAAGAGTGTTGTTAGTGTCGACCAAGTTAGTATATGCTGAGAAAAATTATAGTGTCGACCGAGCATCAGTAAATTGTCGAGGAAGATAGTGTAAGCCAAGGAAACAGTTTTAGTAATGACCAAGCTTTCTATGTCAAGACCGAGTGAACAATCATAGTATTGACCAAGCATCATCAATTTTATATTTGAAGAGAATTTAATTTTGGAGCTGAGATTGTTGAATTCTTGGATTATGTAAAACATGTTGACTTTATTTATTAATTGTTTGGAAGCATTAAATACATTGTAAAACAATTTATTGTAAATCTTTAAGAGATTTGAGATGATTCTAGAAAAGGAGCTGAAGAACATGAAGCATGTAGATTCAATGAATCTGACTTAACCCTAAGATCTATGATTGAGATTGAGCGAAAAAAGCTGAGTTAACCTAATTGAGGAAAATATAAGGGAACCTGAACATTTTGATATGTCTGTACATGGTGAATAGAGAATGCTAGAAGAAGAAAGTTTTATTGACAGAATAAGTAGAAAAGGCTAAAGGAGAAGTGTGGTGATTTCTTGAAGAAAAGTTTCGAGTAGATTAGAGATGGAAATTGAAAAGTTTCAAAGTCAATAAACCTACATTAGTGTATGGAATGGGATCTGATATTTGCAAAGTGAGTTGTATATTTTTCAGATAATACGTCTACTACTTTCTAACCATTGTAATAGTCAAAATCCTTTTGACAGAGGTTTACCTAATAGTCATATGTTAAATCATTTGAACAAGGTTGCATTCTAATGGAGTGTATGTAAGTCCTATGACTAGGCTCACTTTTAACAGGGTGATTGAAATCCTTTAACCATGTCACACCTGACAGTGTGTATTGTAACCTTTAAAAGGGTTGGCTTTTTACCGAACTCATTTCAGAAGAGTGAAAATAATAGTAGCATGTTACAAAGTGGTTTTTCTTAAATTGGGTTTCCACTATAAATCTTCGTGTTTATACTTGTGTGAATGTTTAGATCTGAACATTACTATATTTTGTCAGTTAAGATACAACTATGTAGTGGACTGCATTGTTAGATGTTTCTATTATTGAATCAGTGATGACCGAGTTTATTTTGGTTTTGGATCTGATTTAAGGATAAGTTTTTGAGATTGTTTTATACATCAAGACCTGAGAACAATTGATTCACCCCCCCCTCTTTGTTGTTCTAAATCATATTAACAATTGGTATCAGAGCTTTGTTTCTTATTATTAGTGTTGATAGAAATCAAGTTTAAAGGGGCTTGAAGCAAATGATCAGGATGTATAAGAAGGAGGTACCGAAGCTGAACAAGGAAAATTTCCCTGCATGGCAAAGCTTGATGAAGTTGCATCTAGCTAGTATTGGTGACTCTGCAAAGTACTACATTGAAAATAGTTATGTCTGACCTGTCACACCTTTGACTATCGAAGAAATGAGAGCCAAGCAAGAACATAATCAGGCAATGCTGGAAATTGCATCTAGCCTAAGCTATCCATAATTTGAAGACATTAAGGACTACTCAACTACTAAGGATATTTGAGAGACTCTTGCAAGGATCTATGGTGGTGACTTGAATGTGCTGAAAGCAAAGGCCAAGCATCTTAGAGGTAAGTTTGATGAAATGAGAATTCAAGAAGGTGAAAACATTGCACATTATTATGGTAGAATAAAAGAAGTTGTGAATGCTATTAGAGGAGTAAATGGGGCTATTGATGATGAAACTATAATTGGGAAAGTACTAAGAATCATGTGTCCTATATATGCTATTAAGATCTCAGTTATTCAGGAATCTAGATGTAATTCTACTAATGTGCTTACTTTGGAAAGTTTGGTTGGTAAGATGACTACTTTTGAACTCTCTAATTATGATAATTTGACTGTTGGAAGTATTGGAAATGTTGAATCTTCTTTTAAGTCACAATTAGTTCTAAACAAACCAAAGAAAGAAAAGGAAAGATGCATCAATGAAAGTGAAAGTGAAAGTGATAGTGAAAGTGACAGTGACACTTTTGATGAAGACCTAGAAGATCTAGAAGCTCTTATGGCTAGAAGACTAAGAAGGGGAAAATGAAAGTATAAAGGTAAACTCCCTATTATATGTTTTGCATCTAATAAAGTTGGTCATATAGCTACTAGATGTCCTGATAGGGAGGATAAAGATGATGAAAGGAAAAGAAAACACAAAGACAAAAAAGATGACAGAAGCTACCAATGGAATAGAGACTACAAGGGAAAAGGTAAGAAATCTTGTTGCATTGCTGAAAAAGACACTGACACTGATAGTGATGATTTTGAAATTGAGGTAGTCTATGTTGCAATGAAAGATGAATCTGATGAGGATGAGAAAACTACATTGATATCCTATGTGAATAAGAATGATAAATGGATTATTGACAGTGGCTGTTCACATCACATGACTAGTGAAAAAAATAAGTTTGAGACCTTACATCATTACATAGGTAAAAGTGTAAAATTTGGTAATGATGCACCATGTCCTATTAGAGGAAAATGTTTGATTAAACTGATTGATAAGATATCTTGTGAAAATGCATATTGGGTTGAAGGTCTTATTTATAATTTGTTAAGTGTTGCTCCGCTTAACAAAACTAGTTACCAAGTGGAATTTCATCACAGGCAAGCTAAAATATTTGATGCTACTGGAGAACTAATTGGAAGTGGTGATTAGACTAAAGGTAATTTGTTCTATCTTGACCTATCTAAAAAAACATGTTTGATTGCAAAACTTGATGATATTTGGTTATGGCATAAAAGACTATGTCATGTTAACTTTGACAATCTGGTAGAGATAAGTAAGAAGAAAAAGGTAAGAGGTCAACCTAGATTGAACAAACCTGAGAATGTGATGTGCAAGGAATGTTAGTTAGGAAAAATGATAGATTCAAGTTTCAAGAGAAAATCCTTTAATTCTGAAAAAAATTTAGATTCGGTTCATACTGACCTTTGTGGACCTATGGGTGTACAAAGTTACTGTGGTGCTAGATACTTTATCTTATTTGTTGATAATCATACTAGGATGATGCATGTGATGTTTCTAAAAGAAAAATCTGAAGCTTTTCAATATTTTAAGTGGTATTTGGCTAAGGTTGAAAATGAGACAGGTAGGAACCTAAAATGTCTTAGATCTAACTAAGGTGGAGAATTTACATCAAATGAATTTAATCTATTTTGCAATGATAGAGGAATTAAAAGATAGATGTCTACACCTATAACACCTCCACAGAATGGTATAGCAGAAAGGAGAAATAGATCTATCTTGGATTGTGCAAGGCTATTGATGATTGAAAAGAATGTGGCACAAAAATATTGGAAAGAAGCTATAAGCACTACTGTCTACACTCTTAACCTGGTACAGATCAAGAAAGGTACAATTCTAACACCCTATGAACTATGGCATGGGCATGGACCAAGCGTTAAATACTTTAGAATCTTTGGAAGTAAGTGCTATATAATAAAAGACACTAGGAATGGAAAGTTTGATGCTAAGAGTGATGAAGGCATATTCCTAGGGTACTCCACCAAAAGTAAAGCTTATAAGTGTTTGAACTATAACACTAACAAAATTTTGGAAAGTGTGAATGTCAAAATTGATGAGTATGTAGAAAGAAGTGAAGTTGACAACAAAAGAGAACCAGAAGATTATAGATCTTTCATGTACATTGAAGAAGAAGAAGAGGCAGGTAATAGACTTGCACCTAATGTTGAGTCTTGGGTAAGTAATGTCAAGTGACAGACAAAAGCTACCGAGCGTAAGGAAAATAGTGCCGAGAGAGAACAAGAACATGTTGAGCTACAAGAAAATGCTTTTGAGTATTAGGAAGAGGTTGCCGAGCATTCTGAAGTTGAATTTGACAATCTTATTGAGGAACATGATGAAATAGAGGAGAGAACAGCTGCACCTATTTTGGAAAAATATGTAAGAAGACATCATAAGCCTGAATGGATAATTGGAGAAAAAAATACTAGAATCTAGACTAGAAGTAAGAGTAAGGATCCAACATGTCTACTATGTGAATTTGAACCGAAGACAACTAGAGAAGCATTGGAGAATGAAGACTGGATACAAGAAATGAATGAAGAAATTGACCAGATTGAGAAGAATGATACTTGGACTCTGGTGCTGAGACCTGAAAACAAAAATGTTATAGGAACAAATTTGGTATTTCAGAATAAGATGAATGAAAATGGTGAAATCACTAGGAACAAAGCTAGGCTAGTATGCAAAGGCTACACACAAGAAGAAGGAATAGATTATGGGGAGACATTTTCCCCTGTAGCTAGATTGGAAGGAGTAAGAACTCTACTTGCATATGCTACTTATAAAGATTTCAAGGTATATCAAATGGCTGTCAAGTCTACATTTTTGAATGGTATACTAGAAGAAGAAGTGTACATAGAACAACCAGAAGGTTTTATTGATCCAAACAGAAGACACATGGTGTGCAAACTGAACAAAGCATTATATGGATTGAAGCAAGCTCCCAGAGCATGGTATGAGAGGTTGCACAACTACTTGATACAGATTGGATTTTTAAGAACAAATGACACAAGCAATCTGTACATGAAGGATGAAGAAGGTAAAGGTATCTTGTTGGCAAAAAATTTTGTTGATGACATTATTTTTGGTGGAAAAGATACATTATGTAAAAGTTTCTCAAATGAAATGCAAACTAAATTTGAAATGAGTATGTTTGGTGAGATCAAATTCTTTGTTGGTTTACAAGTATATCAAAGGAAGAATGGAATTTTCATTAGAAAGTCTAAGTATGTTAATGAAATACTAAAATTTTTTGGGATGGAAGATGCTAAACTGGTGGGAACTCCCATGGTTCCTAGAAAAAAGTTATCTAAGAATGATGATGCTGCAGAAGTGAATCAGACTCTATACAGATCCATGATTGGAAAATTGCAGTATGTTGTACATAGCAGACTAGATATTGCATTAGTTGTTGGGATTGTGGCAAGATTCTTTGCCAATCCTAAGGAAACACATATGATGGCCATGAAAATAATTATGAGATACTTGAAAGGAACTGCTGACTATGGTCTATATTATAAGAAGGATGACAAATTTGAACTCCAAGTTTATACAGATGTTGATTGGGCAGGAAATGTAGATGACAAAAAGAGTACAAGTAGTGGAGCTTTCTTTCTTGGATAGAGATTAGTCTCCTAGATGAGAAAGAAACAAAATTGCATTTCCCAATCTACTACCAAGGCCGAGTATGTTGCTGCTGTAGTGAACTGTTCAAACTTGGTATGGATAAAACAATTGTTGATAGGCATGAAAGAAGAAATCACTAAACCTATTGTTATTTTTTGTGACAACACAAGTGCTATCAATATTTCTAAGAATCCAATGATGCACACTAAGACCAAACATATTGCAATCAAGTATCACTACTTGAGAGAATTAGTACAAGAAAAATAAGTCGAAATGGAATATGTGAATACAAAAGAATAATTAGCAGACATATTCACTAAAGCTTTACCCAAAGAAGCTCATGAGTATTTGAGAAGTTAATTAGGGGTTCTTCCCCTAACTGAGGCTGCCTAGACAAGCTAGGAGCACTGCATCAAATATGCTATAGTAGAACATTTGACAAATTGATGCAGAAGATTGTCACACTTTAGGGCTGGCCTAGAGTTGTGAAGAGAAGCAAAGACAAGGAATCAATCATAAGCAAGATGATAGAGGGAGAAACACCGAGTTGCACAAATATTATCTACATTTGATGGATGTATGTTTTTAGTTGCTTCTTTGGCATTTTTGTCAAAGAGGGAGAATGTACTGATATGATAACATGTGAGATATGATAGCACATGTACTGAAAAGTAAGAGGGAGATGAACTGATGGAACTAAAGATAAGGATGATGAACTGAAATGAAGGATTAGGATAGAGGGAGATCTGAATACTTCTGATAGTCACATAAGTGAGGCTTAAAAGATTCTGAATCAGAATGAAGCTAAGGATATTATAAATCATTTTCTAATGGACAGATAAGTTTTTGGATTGGTTGGTAATCCACGTGTTATTCAGGTGATATCATATGGTGTTGCCATCAATGCCAAAGGGAGATTTTTAGGAACTGAATTGAAATAATTGTTTTATTTTCATTGATGTCAAACCTTAATTGGTAACACTATTGCTACTTAGGAAAGTACTATATCTATTTGAGTGTTGCTAAGGGGCTAAGCAAGGTTGGTTACAATAGCACCTAGGGAAAGGTTGAGTTATCTTGATACTACAAAGTGTACTTGACTATGTTGCACTATGATGAGACAATGTATTGTTTATCTTAGAAAGACTGAAGAAAAAACTAGTAGGCTTAACCGAGCAAAGAATGGAAAAATCAAGTTTAAGCCGAGTGATGTTAGTGTCGACCGAGTTAGTTTATGCTGAACTAAATTATAGTGTCGACCGAGCATCAGTAAATTGCCAAGGAAGACAGTGTAAGCCGAGGAAATAGTTTTAGTAATGATAGAGCTTTCTATGTGAAGACTAAGTGAACAATCACAGTATTGGCTGAGCATCAGCAATTTTATATTTGAAGAGAATTTAATTTTGGAGCCGACATTGTTGAATTCTTGGATTATGTAAAACATGTTGACTTTATTTATTGATTGTTTGGAAGCATTAAATGCATTGTAAAACATTTTATTGTAAATCTTTAAGAGATTTACGATGACTCTAGAAAATTTTTCGAAGAACATGAATTGGGTAGATTCAATGAATCTGACCTAGCCCTAAGATCTATGATTGAGATTGAGAGGCAAAAGCTGAGTTAACCTAATTGAGGAAAATATAAAGGAACCTGAACATTTTGATATGTATGTACATGGTGAACAGACAATGCTGGAAGAAGAAATTTTTATTGATTGAATAAGAAGAAAAGGCTGAAGGAGAAGTGTGTTGATTGCTTGAAGAAAAGTTCCGAGCAAATCAGAGATGGAAATGGAAAAGTTTCAAAGTCAATAAACCAGCATTAGTGTATGGAATTAGATTTGATATTTGCAAAGTGAGTTGCATATTTTTCAGATAATACTGCTGCTACTTTCTAACCATTGTAACAGTCAAAATCCTTTTAACAGAGGTTGACCTAATAGTCATATGTTAAATCATTTGAACAAGTTTGCATTCTAATGGAGTGTATGTAAGTCTTATGACTAGGCTCACTTTTAACAGGGTGATTGAAATCCTTTAACCGGGTCACACCTGACAGTGTGTATTGTAACCTTTGACAGGGTTGGCTTTTTACCGAGCTCACTTTAGAAGAGTGAAAATAATAGTAGCATGTTACAAAGTGGTTTTTCCCAAATTGGGTTTCCACTATAAATCTTAGTGTTTATACTCGTGTGAATGTTTAGATCTGAACATTACTATGTTTTTCATGTTAAGTTATAGCTAGGTAGTGGACTGTATTGTTAGATGTTTCTATTATTGAATTAGTGGTGACCGAGTTTATTTTGGTTTTGGATCTAATTTAAGGATAATTTTTTGAGATTTCTTTATACATCAGAACCTGAGAACAACTCACTCACCCCCCCCCTCTCTATTGATCTAAATCATATTAACAGGCACTTGATTCTTCATCTTTGTACAACCAGTTTAGGATCTCATTGTCTTCTTCATCCATGGCAGATGATGTACTTGCCCTCACAAAGTTCCCATTATATTTATGGGGTAGGTTTGAGGGCCTCCCAAAGGACTTGGGTGATAAAGGTAGGTCTATTATAGATAAGGAGTATTCGCCTACTCCCTTTTGTTTGATCTTACATTGCTTATCAAATTTTTTCATCATTTGGTCCATCTTTTGATAATGGGCCTCTTTGGTGTATACTTGAGTAGCTTGGATATGATCTTCTTTTGATTCTTCAATAATATTATCCTCATTAACCCTCTATTTTCCTTTAGTCAAGGTAGTTTGGTTAATGAGTTTTGTTGTATCTTCAATAATAACTTCTTCTTCCATCTTTTCTTTCCCTTTCAACCAAGAAGTGTCCTTCAAACTTTGACCTTGCTCCATTTTCTTAGGTATAGACCCTTCAGTATTGTGTGGGACTAAGGATTCATTGATAGGCTTGACATTATTACAATATTGGAATGGGTTTAGATCCCCACTTATCATTATCTCTTGGCCTAGATATGGAAATTTTAGGCATTGGTGATAAGTTGAAGCAATGACTTGCATTTTGTGGATCCATGGCCTTCCTAACAAGATGTTATAAGTCAACTTTAGGTCCAAGACTTGGAATATGGTCTCCTTTTGCATGGGACCAACTCTTATAGGTAATACTATGACTCCTTTTGAGGTTCTTTCTTCATCATCTTAGGCTTTTATGGTTATCTTCTTCTTACGGTCAATAGCCTCAAAAAATCCTAGGGCTTTCACCAAGCTAAGGGTACAAATGTTTAGGCTAGCTCCTCCATCTATAAGGTCTCTTTTCACCCTATGCTTATGGATCAATACTTCTATATGTAAGGCCAGATTTTAGGGATGATTAAGGGACATGTCATCTTGTTCAAAAAATGATAAGTAATGAGGTGCGATTAGATTCCCTACCATATTTTGGAATTTTTCTACCTCCAAGTTTAGAGGCACATTTGTTTCCAACAAGGCTTTTTCCAAGATATCCTTATGTATTCGTGATAATTTGAGCAGCTCAAGAATAGAGATTTGAGTGGGAGTTCTTTGTAATTGCTCAACCAAGTTGTATTGTTTTGTTGATGATGTTGAAGCTTGGTTTGATATCACCACTTTTGGAGCATTGGTAGGTAGGATAATCTTTTATGCTTTCCCCCTAGTGACAACATTTGATGATACTTCCCTTGACTTATCTTTCACTATGATAACATTTATGGTTTGATCCTCTTCTCTTAGAGTATTTATCATGTTATCATACATGTGAGAAAAGATCACCTTCTCATTGCCCTTTTTCTGATTTTGATTTATATTTGATGACTCCCCCTTTTCACGATTCAAAAAGGGGTTCTTGAAGGCTGTATGATCTCCATTATTTTATGGTCCTTCAATTTGAATGGTTCCCTTGTCAATTAAGTCTTGCACCAAGTGTTTTAATCTCATGTATTCATTTGTTGGGTGACCCCTATTTCGATGATATTCGCAATGATGGGATCCATTTCACCAATAAGGTTTAACTTCGGGTTCAAACTCTTTCATATCGGGTAATGTGATGACATTATTGGCAACCAAAGTTCTTAATACATTTTCCAAAGGTTCACCTAAGTAGGTGAATTTATTTTTATTTTAATTGGAGTGGGATGATTTTTATTTATCCCCACTAGAATTATTGTTGGAAGTGTTGGAATTATTATTGGAATTATATGGAGCTTTGTTTGTTTGATTAACATTATTTGAAGAGTTTGCTCCATATGGTAGGATAAAAGGGGTTGACTTCACGGTATGGGCCTCCACAACTCCATCATTCACAAGGTTTTTGTTGTTATTCTTTGTCCATGATTTGGATTTATCATTATTATTGTTGGACCTTTGATTATTGAAATACTTAGGCACATAATTATTGTTGTTGCTGTTATTATTGTTGTTGGATTTGTTATCCTTAAATAATTTGACTTCCCCTCTTTTGACCAAAACATCTTCAATCTTGATCCCATTTTTTATGAGTTTCTCAAATGTTGGGGGACATTGAAGTTGTAACCTATAATTCATTTTCGAGGTCAAATTGTTGGTGAAGATTTCCATCTTCTCCTTCTCTGGGATACTTTGTGGATACCTTAAAAAAATGGTCCTCCACCTTTGTAGGAATCCTAAAAAGGACTCTCGATCTTTCTGTTTGGTATCGCATAGCTTGAGCATTGTGATTTCATACTCAATGTTATAAGAGTAATGGGTTACAAACTTGGAGGCTAACTCCTCAAAGGACTTTATTCTGGGGGTTAGTTTTGAAAATCACTCCATTGCGGGACCTCCTAAGCTTCTAGGAAAGAGTCTCATTAGATATGTATCATTGTGCATGAACTCTATGGTTAGGCCAAAAAACTCCCTTAGATGATCCTGTGGGTCTATTTTACCCATGTAATTATCATATTTAGGAAAGATGGTATTAAAAGGAAAAGATACCATAGCTAAGATTTTGTCAAAAGGGAAAGGACACAAAGCTTCAATGGAAAAGGTCTTAGGTTCAGCTGCCTTCTTCATGGTATCAATTTTCTCTTGGAAGGCCTTTATTTGCCTAGTCATAACATTCATGGGGTCATCTTGGTGTTGGTCTTTCTTGAGTTGATCAATATCAAAATCATAGGGTAGCTTTACTCCCTTTTGGGCTAGGTTTAAGAAGAAGTTCTCCCTATCTTTGTCTATTAATTTCTCCATAACCTCTAGGAAATCTGAGCCTTGAGCAGCTTTTTCAACCCTTTCTTCAAGTGTTTCTTTAGGATTATAATTGGCATTGTTGGTATTATGATTATGGTATGCTGAATTTCTATCCACCATCTCTTCAAGTCTTGGTTCAAATAGATTTGGAAAAATTTCCTCTTGATTAGGGTCCTTGAAAACACTTTGGTACTCAACTTATTGCCCTTGGTTTGCCAAAAGAGTGCTATCTCCTAGTAATGTTGCCTTATATGTGTGGGACAGTGTGGAAACTGGCATCCAACAAGGGTTTGAGTGGGAATGATCCTTGATTCAAAAATTATTGATTTTATATTGAAGAGATTTAAAAATGTAAGATGACTTTTCAATGGATATCTCTCACTTTTTTATGTATTTCAAACACACAAATCATGCATTCACTTGTCTCTTCTTACCCTCTTAACACAAAATGTTTGATTTGAAGAACTTTTTCATGGGTTTTGCACAAAAAGACACTTCAAGCACCTACCTAGCACAAGATTTGGTTCGTAAACATGGCTCTAGAAGGTGATCTTTCTATTTTATTAAGGATTTAGTATTGACTCCATTCAAATATACTTTAATCTCTCCTCCCCCAAGTATGTTAAGGGGCTTCCCACACACACTGAGGTATGATTTTGCACAATCCATGAGGATTACTAGAGGAAGTTTGAAAAATTAAAATCTATTTGTCATATACCCCATTAAGGGTGCATGCATTTTGTTTTAGAGTGGGTTGGATTCTTGCAACAAAAAGGGAGCATATCCCACTTTGGGTTGTCCCTCACACTGGCCTCATTAAGGCACAACTTGGGAGGTGAGCCCACTAATTTTCTAGCATGTTCATTCAAACCGAGGAAAATGGAATCAAGGTCAAGCTTTTGGGAATTTGGTTCACCAAAAAGGTGAAGAGCATATCCCTAACTTTCCCTTTAGTTCCCAAACACAATAGACAATTTGGTTCAATTGATTTCACCCACTAACTATAGGGATTTGAGTATTTCTACTCTCTTCCACAAACAAGGGGTTTTTGATTTAGTGTTTGATTTATCCTTTTAGCTATCCAAATTACTAGATTATGAAATGCACCAATTCCACAAGCTAAGGGAAAATATTGACTAGTTGAGGCTTACCTTATTCTTTGTAGCTAACCGAAGTTAAAGGCATTTTTTATTGATTCCATTATTTTTACCTTACCTTGGCAATAGCTCTTCCCAAGTGTGTTTTTACAATAGCAAGTTAGCCAACACAACCAATCACAATGAGGGAAACCAAATCAAAATTGAAGAGGCAAAGACTTTTGTATTGAACCTTAAGCACCTTATTTGCAAATTTTTAAGGAAAAACTTGAATTAAGGAGTAAAAATCCAATTGAGAGATACAAATTTTGTCTTGTAAGCATCTACAACCTTAAGATAATTTTGGTATACCTGATTTTTTTCCTCTTGTGATTCTTCAAGAACCACTTTAATATGCTCAAATTTTTCCTTCTTGATCCTTTTAGCTAGTGCCTTTTCTTCTTGATTAAACTTGCTTTTTGGCTTCTGGACCTTTCTGTGCCTACTCATTTAAAGTCAAAACATACAAATAGAGAGTTAGATAAATGAATTGATCAATCTGACAGCAAATTAAGAGAACAAATAGAAAGAAACATTGTCTAGCTAATAGACGTGATCAAATTTTTTGCAGGCATAACTTTAATGATACAAAGCGACACTTTCCAGTGACACAAGTGACACCAAAAGTTAATCTAGCGTAAACAATTTATTGTTAGGTGCAAAGAGTATTGAAAATTGCATAAACTGATCTACTCAAAGTGACACTTTAACAATACTAAGCGTAAGATAGTTGATACTAGGTGTGACTTTGTTTGTAGAGTGCTTCGCAAAGGTCTATAACAAGTGATGATAGATAATCGATAGGTGACACTTCTTAAGTCACAGGCATGACTTTATGAGAAAAAGGTAGGATTACTTTATCTCATAGGCATGAGCATCTAGATTGTAGGCAACAAGAAAGAATTTAAGAAATAATAGAAGTTATCGACTAGGCACAAGTATTCAGCTAATAGGCATCGAAATAGAGATTGTAAATGTCATCAAAATGACTATAGGCATGACTAAATTGATTGTACACATGACTTCACCTATTTTCAACAAAAGATTCATGGAAAATTGAAAATACAAGCATACAAAATATGATCCAAATGATGAAATTGATAAAATGAGGCTTAGAGCCCCACGCTGGGTACCATTTTGTATACTAATAAAAGTATCTTCATAGAATTAAGGTTAATCATCAATAATAAATGAAATAGTAACTAATTTAAACCACAATAGAGAAACTATTTAGCAAAATTAATGATCAATTGAGCATCCTATGGCTCTCTAACTAAGATGTTAATGAATAAGCTCTCAACAAGCTCTCATTAATGACAGTCGTAGAATGAGAATGATAAAGATAAACAATGCTAAATCTAACAATTATCAAAGTAAATGCTAATTATGCTCTCAAATGCCTTTCTAAACTCAAATTGCAAGAGGTTCAATGCAATTCTCAAATGTGTGGTTATGAATTATGAAGGATTTTGGCCTTCCTTTTATAGATTTTCCAATGGTAGGGGGTGTAGTTGTGTTTGATCATGATTAAACTTGAGTTGATTCCTTGGTTCGACCCTTTGAAGATAATGCAAAGTTTGTGTCCTCAAATCTTGGGACAAGTAGACAAGATGGATGGTCAAGATTCTCTTTCACTTTGAGTGATTGAGATTGAATTTGGCTTGATCCATGTGAATGCCTTTCCTTAAATCTCATTGGTTGATTGAATTTCCTCTCCTTTTTTGGGTTGTTGAGAGTAATTGAGATTTATTAATTGATTTAATTGATTTATTTTAGCCATGTACCCCTTGAATGGGTTGAATTTAATTTAATCCAAGACTATACAATTATTTTATTTAATTGTATTTTGATTTGATTGCACTTGATTAAAATGCTATCAATTTTGGTTGATCTCGAATTAAAACTTGATTTTCATTTTGATTGGCTAAATGTGCATTGTGATTCAATTGCTTCAATTATGTCCTTGATTTTCTTTGATTTGACTTGATTTGATTTGATTTGATCTTTGTCCATTTTTAGGTGATTACAAAATTTTCATGCAAACAAATCCTACGGCTCTGATTAAACTATTTAAGACCAGGTCCACATTAAAAATCCATCTGGAAAGTTGACCAATAACAAAACAAGACATGGCATCCACTTTGAAAAGAAATGTCAGGACCTTTTACTTCTCCACCTTGGCCATGTGTCACTCAGTCACGAAGCCATGATAACTAAAGACCTTGCAACTATTGGCAATTTGGATGAGTTGGTTACATAGATGTTGTCACTATGGCAACATATGATCTACATGAAGATTGCACAGGTCAAAGAGCTAGTATGTCAGAGCGCAATGCAAAATTGTCTAAGTATGAGATAGTGTGTTTTTACTAGTGAATCTGAAGACAATTTTTGTTTGCGATGTTCATTGGAGTAAGTTTAGTGCTTGCACACTTGAACATAGACTCTATGGTTATTATGTAAGACTCACCTCAGAGTGCAAGTTAGTATGGCATGTATGGAAGAAGTTATGATAGTTTTACTAAAGATAGTGTCAGGCCAACATGACATAATATGAAGACAGAGTTGATAAAGAGTTAAGGGATTATTTTGTTTATCAAAATAATGACTTAACAATATAAAGGGATGAAATCCTAGACGTTAACCCTTGGGTAAAGATATTTTTTAATATGATAGCCGACTAGAAAGTTATTAGCCTTAATAACTTGTATAAATGTAATTGTAAATTGTAAGAAGGATATGAAGAAGTGATATGATGTGAGATATATGATGTATATGTAATAGTGATAGTGAAAGAGAAGAAAAGAGATATTGATGCAAGCAGTATAAGGTTATGTAACTTAACCTACTTTTGTAATCAGTGAATATTGTATATTACTTGTTTGGGCAGTGGGCTCATCTAGTAATCACATTTTGTACTACCAATTCCTAATAGGGTTGAGGCTTCTAACAAGGCCTATAGTCCCTTAATCAGGACTGAGACACTATGTGCATGTAATAGACTCCTAATAGGGTCAACATCCTTAACATGATACTTTTGATTAGTGGATCTTTGTGGGTACCATCCCCACCAGGGTTTTCCCTTGGCCAGGGTTTCCTCGAAAACAAATAATGTGTTATGAGTTCTTTAGTTTTATTTCTATGCATGTTTTTTAGCTTCTTATTTTATGCATGTGCTAAGATAAACTATTATATCCATAATTGGGTAAAAGTTAAAGTTTGTAGAATACTGATTCACCCCCCCCCCCTCTTAGTATTCCCTATTTCTAACAGCAACTTCCCATCACGAGCTTGCAACAACCATTAGATCTTATTTGATATGACCCTTATTTAACTGCCTTGAGTATTGAGAAACATCATATCATCAATGACATGTGCAACATCCTCATGAAGACAGAATGAATAAAAATATTTTAACTTCTTATCATGGTTTCAAGACAACCATCAAATCTTCCTTGATCTAACCATCCTTAAATCTTCAATCTTTAAACATGTTTCACCTTCTCATGAAGCTATAATGACAAAAGTTATTGCATCTTTTGATCATGGGCTTACAACAACTGTTAGATTAGCTTTGATCTAACCATTGACTCAACTTTATTCACAACTCTATCATGACATCACCAGGAGCACATGTCACAAGGTCGCAATGTTGTGAAGGATAAAGTTCAAACACCTTTTAATAGCGGTAATGCCCCATCTATTAGATCAACCTTCATCTAATGAATACTTATCTTTTTACTTGAGCTCCACCCTGGGTCCGCCATCTGCCAGGTGTCATACTATCATAATGCCACAAAGGATATAAAGATCTTACATTTTCTTTAAGCGGGATCACGACAACCATTAGATCTAAAATAGATCATACATAGTTTAACACACACTATGACCTAGGTGAATTTATTCCATCAGGAACTATAGACTTAGGAAATATTAAAAAGGGACCTGATAGGCTTAACAACTTTAAAAAACTTTTGGCCCCGCTCGATGACTTAAGACACATAACTTTAAGTGGGTTAAGTTAACCAAAAAGTAACACAGAAATAGAAAAAGTTAGAGTTTTATGATTTAGAGGAGAATATTTTAGAACCCTTAGAAAATTAATAAACCCTATTTCTCAACTAGGTCATTTTCAACAAAATATTACATTGAAACATGAAAAATGACCAATAAGATCTTCACCAATACACATGCCATAGACGATGTCAGTTGTATGATCACAAGTCCATATGATTGCAATAAGCTATCAATCCAATTTCCAACATGAACCTATGTTCGCACATCATAAATTAAACAACCATGAGTTCTTTATCAAGGTTCTGCAATCAGCTCCATAGAAATCATAGTTTCTATTTCCTAAAAACTAGTCATCGGTAAAGTAGTCATAACTCTGTTAGATCAACTCATAAGAATGTGTGATCACATCTAGTGACATGAGACATCATGAAGAGTCTACATCTAATTTTATATGTGCTAATTCTCTATACGGAGTTTTTACAATTCTCTATAACACTTTTGCAAGGTTCTGAACAACCAATCATTAACATATACATTTCACATCAATGAAAAAGTCAGTCATGAATGCAACACACAATCACTATAACATGCCTCCAACACTACTAGGATACTCCCCCATAGGACTATCATAAGCATTCATGCTAACAATCTCCCCTTTTGGCATTGATGGCAACATAGATGAAAAACATCTAGGTTCCATAAATACCAAACATGCCTCTATTGCATTTGTTACTCCATGCATCAACATCTTTTCAAATCCTCTTTTTCAATTAGTATGGATCTTTCTAAACATTTATCCCCCAAGAGATGATCCTCTTATGCTTTTTTTTCATGTACAATTTTCTCCCCCATTGTCATCAATGTCAAAGGTGTCATTATGTCTCCAAGATTCCTCAGTGACTTAGCTCAAATAGAGATACTCCCCCATAGGAGAAGCATCAAGAATTCAGTCTTGATAATGAAACTGTGCTATGATATTTCAAATACTCAAATGTATCCTTTGGTAGAAGTTTTTTAAAAATTTCTACTATTTTCTCCTTTGTATTCATATTTCTATATTCGCTTCTTTCTTTACTACCTTATCTCTCAAGAAATAATACTTTACTGCTCTATGTTTTGTCTTTGAATGCATAACATGATTCTTTGACATATTTACCGTGCTAATATTGTCATAATGGATAGTCACTGAATCTTCAAGACATACTCCAATGTCTTTCAACATTTTCTTCATCCATATGATCTATGTGCAATTGATTACTAATACAACATACTTTGATTCTTCTATAGAATGAGTAATACATTCTACTTCTTGCTAAGCCAAGAAATCAATCTTTTACCAAGGAAGAATGCTCCTCTACTTGTACTTTTTATATCATCTACATTTCCTTCCTAATTAGCATCAGTGAAAGCATGGAATGTAAAGTTATCCAATCTATAATACCGTAGACTAAACACAATTGTACCCTTTAGATATCTGAAAATCCTTTTTACTGCCATAAGGTGAGATTCTTTAGGATCTTCTTGAAGTCTTGTAACAATTCCAACTACATTAGCAATATCAGGTCTAGCATTTTTTAGGTACTAAAGACCTCCACTGATTGATCAATACCTTGTCTTTGGTAAATTCTTTTCTTTATCTTCTAAAGATAACTTAGTCCCAATTACCATAGGAGTTCCAATAGGTTTACTATCATCCATGCCAAAATAATTTAATAATTCTTTGAGATATTTGGTTTGAGATATTAATATCCCATCTTTATTTTGACTAATCTATAGTCCAAGGGGGAATTTCATCTCCCCAATCATGGATATTTCAAATTCACTTTTCATTTCATCTGCAAACTTATTTCTCATTTCATGATTTCCTCCAAGGATAATATCAACAACAAAAACTTCAACAATCAAGATACCTTCTTCAGTGATTCTTAAATATAAATTATTGTAAGTATTACCTTTCCTTAATCCCAAATAAATTAGATACTTATCCAATCCTACATTGCATGCTCTTAGTGCTTATTTCAATCCATACAGAACCTTCTTCAATTTTCAAACTAGATATTATTTTCCCGATAAAGGAAATCCATTAGGTTTCTCAATGTATACTTCTTCTTCCAAGTCTCCACTAAGGAAATATTATTTTACATCCATCTGATATACCTTGATATCCTTATAAGAATCATAAGATAGGAATAATATTACTTCTTCAATCCTACCAAAAGGTTCAAAGGTTTCTTCAAAAACAATTCCTTCTTTTTGTGAATACCCTTTAGATGCTAGCCTACCTTTTTTTCTAACAACGATTCCTTATTCATTCATATTGTTTCTAAATACCCACTTAGTACCAATTACATTTTTTTCTTTAGGCCTTGGAACCAATTCACAAGTTTTTTTCTTCTGAATTTTCTCTTGTTCTTCCTTTATGGCTTTGATCCATGATTCATCTCTGCATGCCTCATCTATGGACTATTTTTCTACTTGTGAGATCAAAAAAATGTCATTTGTAGTTGTTGACCTCTCTTCTTTCTTTTTTAATCATGTTCTAGTTCCCTTACTTTTATCACAAATGATATGATCCTTAGGATGATTTTTAATAACATATTTTGGTGTGGTCTTCTCCCTCAACTCCACACTTATGCCATTGTCACTTATCAAAACATCCTAATATGCTTCATTATTACCATTCTATGTTGTCTTCATATTATCTTGATTTTTATTGATATTATCAAATGAAATCTCATAGGGGTTAAAGTCACAATATCTTTCTCTAACTTGAAACTTTTCATCTACTCTCACATTAGCACTTTCAATCAGTTTCCTAGTTCTCAAATTGTAACATCTATAAGCTTTACTTATAGTAAAGTAACCAAGGCATATACCTTCATCAGTTCTAGCATCAAATTTTCATATGCATTCATCTCTCTTAATATAGCATTTACTTCCAAAATTTTTGAAATAACTAATAGTAGGAGTCTTACCATACCATAGCTCAAATGGTGTCTTCCATGTACCTTCTTTGATTTGAACTCTATTCATTGTGTATACTATTGTATTGACTACTTCTCTCTAATGCATATGTATAACTTTTCCTTCTATCAACATGGTTCTTGTTGCATTAAGAACTATTTTGTTTCTTCTTATGGAAACTCCATTTTGTTGTGGTGTCCTAGGTATAGAAGTCTACCTCATAATACCATGCTTCTCAAAAAAGGTATCGAATTCATGTGAAGTGAATTCTCCACCTCTATATGATCTAAAAAACTTTATCTTCAAGCTTGTCTCATACTCAAGTTTTTCCTTATAAAACTTGAAAGTCTCAAATGCTTGTGATTTTTCTCTAAGAAATCTAACCCACATCATTATAGAGTAATCATCAGTGAATATGATAAAGTACCTATCTCCAAAGTATGACCTGGTCTGACTAGGTCTACAAAGATCTGTATGAATCAGCTCCAACTTTCCATTTGTTGAATATCCTTTGCTTGCAAAACTTCTTCTTGTCTTCTTTTCCAAAACACATTCTTTTCATGTAGAGTTAACAAGTTTCACAATCTTTGGTAGATCTCTTATAGCATTATTATTAGATTATTTCACCATGTTATCAAAATTGATATGACAAAACCTTCTATTCCATAACCAACAATCATCAATCTTTACAAAAACACAACCAACATCAGTATAGTTCAACTGAAATATATTACCTCTGGTCTTAATACCTGATGCAAATCAACTCTCCATTAAATCCTCTAATAGAGAAATGACTACCCATGAATTCTAAATGATAACCCTTATCCACAAGCTATCCAACACTCAAAAAGTTATGTTTTAAGCCATCCAAAAATAGTACCACATCAGTGTTAGTCTTTCCATCTAAATTAATTGATCCTTTACCAACAATCATTCTAGGAGTATTATCACCAAACCTTACAACTCGACCATAAAAATTCTTTAGCTGAATGAATCTATCCTTGTCACTAGTCATATGATGTGAACATACACTATCAATTATCCAACCATTTTTTCTATCAATATCATCTTAAAATGGAAGCACCTCCATCTTGGTAGGTTTAGCACCCTCATTTAGTGCATTTTTCATGATGGATTTTCATTTAGGATGCATTTGCACTTGGTTCTTCATTTCTAGGTGAAATTAGGGTTAGGATCATGAGGATTCTCCTTAATTTCCTTCATTATTGTTGTATTTTCTAGGTAGGACCTAGGTATTGGTACTCTTAGTCTTTATCTCATCTCTCCTAGGCCTCTAGGCCCTTTTCCAACATTTTGTTATGATTTCCCGAACATACCAAGTCTTTGGCAGACCCAGAGCTTCTCTATTTTCAAAGTAGACTAGGCAAGAAACTTTGGGTCAGGATTGAGGTTGACCCTGACCTAGGTCAAGGTTGAGGTTGACCTTGACCCTTGTTGGGTTTTGGTCCCCCTTTTCAAGTTTTGATCATGGTGGGTCTCAAAATTAAAAGAGGGCCTCTAGATCCGAATGCAAAAGGGTTTTAATTTAAAATTCCTTTAATTATTTTCCCTCCTTAGTTGGTTAGGGTGATTGTACCATAATTTGAGGTGAAATTTGAAATATGGGCCCTTACATTGCTTGAGGAGGCTTCCCTTGAAATCTCTATATAAGCACTCTTTTTTTCCATCAAGTAATCAAGTGAGACAATCACACATCAACCAAGAAGAAAGATGTTATGAGGAGATGATGATGCAAGATTGCAAGAGGATGGTGTAGAAGATCAAGATTTTGTTGATGCCTTGATGCAAGAAAGCATTTTTGACAAGCTATTGTGGATATTCCTTTGGAGCAAGAAAGATCCCTTCTTCCTTGATCCACCATTTTCAAACATTCAAGCATTCAATGATACAATCATGGGGTATAAATTAAGTATTGTGAGTTTGATAGGATTACTTTAGCCTTAGGGGCTTGGTATGCTTTCTTTATCATATTCAAATCTATGCATTTCTCTCTCATTTCAATTCATGCTATGGTTTTAATCTAGAGGATTAGATCTTAGCATTGAACATTCAAATCTCTTCCTATGAGAAACACACACACATATTATATTACATTTGGCTATTTATGGAGGTGGAGATCACCAAAATGGGGGGTTTGACTAATGAAAAACCCTATATAGCCACCCCAAATAGATATCTATAGTCATTGTTTCGGGAGTTGCAGAGCAGATCTGAGTACTCTTTTCGGAAAACTTCCAGGATCTGTGAACAAATTATTTGTCGGAGCACTGCAGGTCAAGGTAGACATAAAGGGGTCAAGGTCGACCTTTACCTAGGTCAAGGTTTACCTTTATCAAAAAAGGAAAAGATTTCTAGGTTTTCTCTTTCTCTATTTTCCTGTCCCAGATCCAGTTGTAGAATTTCTTGAAACTCAGTATAGACACCAAAAAATAGGTATTTTCAGATCCACTATATTATGAAGTATTTATTTTATCTCATCTAGTTTCACTATTATTTAAATTTATTTCCATATTTACATTACTTGTCATTTCAATATATATGTTTGGTGGTAAATATTGGTTTAAGGTCTCTATTAGGTGCATTGTTCAAAACCCTACATATCCTTCACATTTTTCCACCTTACATTTGGTGAACTTGTTTATGGAAACTCTTTCTTTTTGGTGTTAGATTTAGATTTGGTGTTAGATCTTACATGCATATAAAAGTAGATTTCTTTTATGCTCTTGCATTTATATTTCAAAAATACAAAAAAAATTACAAATTTTTCTCTAAAAATACAAAAATATTTACATTTTGCATGCTTGTAGAATTACTTTGTGTTCAACATGTATGATTTTTTTTTTACTACTTTGATGAGGCCTTTATTACGAAAGAGGATAGATCCCTTAATTAGGTACATGGAAGCAAGGATGAAAATTGTTCAAATGAGATCTCCATTGATCCTATTCCTATTTCAGTCTCCTCCACAATGTCTTTAATTGACCTTTACCATAGGGTGTGTACATGGTTACCTTCATGTTCCACTATTTGCAACATTGATACACCTATAATGATATATCCTAAACCTTTGCTGATAGTAAAAGGATGTCCTCGAATAACAATTAAGAGTAAACCTAAAGATCCTTTGGATTTCTCTGATAACATGGATTCTATTTCACATGCTTATCACACATGGAATAACCCTTAGCCTACTTTTTTGGTTTCTTTACCACCTTTCTAACCTATATTTCTTCAAGGTCCTAGGTTGCCATATAACTTTAAGGAGTATGAATTAGTATAACAATTACGTCCTACTCCTGCTAAGATATCTTTATGGGAATTAATTCAGACTTCCCCAACATATCATGAGGCATTGCAAAAGGATTTATCTACCCAACCTACTTCACCTCCTAGCCAAGAGAACATTAATTCCTTTTTGGAGTGCATGCATACTATGCCTTATGTACCTCCTATTATTTTTCATGATGATGATTTACCTTCCATTGAGATGCAGAATCAATATGATGCTCTTATGGTTGAAATTTCTATTAATCAGAGTATCAATCATAGAACGTTAACTGACAATGGATTTGGGCTTAATGTTTGTAGCATGGACATGCTCAAGGAAATTAAGACTGATCTTACAAATATTCAACTTGATAATTTCCCTATTCATGGATTTGATAATATTGGAAAAATAACTTTGGGCATTATTACCTTAACTATTATAGTTAGTCTGGTTATTCTTAATACACCTATTCATGTTATGCCTGGACCTCTCAATTATAATCTTCTTTTAGGTAGACCTTGGTTACATACTATACATGAAGTTCCTTTGACTCTTCATCACAAGGTTAAGTTCATTGATAACAATTTGATTTATATGTTACACGTGGATGATGCATCAAATCCTTTCTTAAATGTGGAATATATTAAAGTTTCCGAGCCTCTCCAACCAAGAAAAGAGACTAAAAGGAAACCTAAGATTAAACAAATGGAAGCTCCATCTTCTTCTTTGACTAGGAATGATTGGGGAACATTGGACTTTAATCCTTATTTCATTGGAGAATATAAAGTATCTAATTTAGAATTCATGAAACAAAAAAGTGAGTTTGAAACATAAGTTTTTACTCCTGCCCTGCTTTTTGAGGAATCAAAAAGTAACTTTGTTGTTGCCTCAATTGAAGAAATAATTGAAACAATAAAACCTGATTTCTATGATATTGTAACATACGTTGCTCCTTGGACTCCATCTGATATGGCTGATAGATATGGTTCTAGTTATCATCTTCTCAAGAAATCAAGATTTAATGGGAAAGGATGTGGTAAATACAAGCAAGGTATACAAGTACCTTTGGACAATGAAATTAATGATTATACATATGAATTGGGATTCAATCCTTACAAACAACCATCAGCTTTTCCTCTCAATGTTAATCATATATGTGGTGGACATTTGAAGTTGGTTAACCCACTCCTCCTTGACATTAATCAAAGACCTATCTCAGATTATTTTACCAAACATGAAGCCTTAGCAATTTTTTTATGGGTTTATGAGGATTTACCTATGTTTCATCATAAATGATGGAAGCCTTATTTTTTAAGTACATAAGCTTATTTTGGAGAACATGATGAACAAAAAATTTCTTCTTTACCAATGGATTTTCTGATACAAAGTGATTTTCTAATAACTAAGACTATTGAGGTTCGAATGGATGAAAATGATAAAAATTGGGAAATGTTTGAATCAGGATGAACGTGATCACTTGGTTTCCCTTTTACTTGAATTTAAGGATATTTTTTCTTAGACATATTCGGATATGTCGGGTATAGATTCTAAGATTGTTACTCACAATATTGTTCTCAAACTAAATGTTAAACCTGTGAAGCAGAAAATTTGAAAGATGAATCCACAAATTGCTTTATTAGTTAAGGCTAAAATTGAAAGATTATTGGATAATGGATTCATCTGCTCTATTGATTACTCAGACTGGATTTCAAATATTATGCCCATTTCAAAAGGAGAAAATAAGATAAGGATGTGTACGGACTTTAGAGATTTCAATAAAACATCCTCAAAAGATGATTTCCCATTATCCAATATTGATATGATTGTGGATTCAACAACAGGTCATGCTTTATTATCTTTTATGGATGGATTTTCTGGTTATAATCAAATTTTTACTCCTCCTAAAGATCAATTTAAGACCACATTTATAATACCTTGGGGACCATTTTGCTGGGTCATGATGCCTTTTTGATTAAAATATGCGGGAGAAACTTATCAACGAGCTATGACTTTGATTTCTCATTATTGCATTCATAAGATTCTAGAGGATTTTGTGCATGATATCTTGGAAAAATCTATACAAAGAGAAGATCATGTTAGTATTTTATGATACATATTTGAAAGGATTAGAAGTTACAATATGAGATTCAATCCTAAAAAATGTCTTTTTGGAGTTGATTCTGGTAAATTATTAGGGTTTATAATCTCTAAGCGAGGCATAGATGTAGTGTTGGAAACTACAATTGAAACAATTATTGTATTGTCATTGATGTCAAACCTTAACTGGTAAGACTGTTGCTACTTAGGAAAGTACTATACCTATTTGAGTGTTGCTAAGGGGCTAGGCAAGGTTGGTAACAATAGAACCTAAGGAAAGGTTGAGTTATCTTGGTACTACAAAGTGTAATTGACTCTATTGCACAATGATGAGATAATGTATTATTTATCTTAGTATGACTAAAAACTAAAATGGTAGGCTTGACCGAGCAAAGAATGGAAAAATCATGTTTAAGCCAAGTAATGTTAGTGTCGACCGAGTCAATTTATGCCAAGAAAAATTATAGTGTCAACCGAACAACAGTTAATTGCCGAGGAAGACAGTGTAAGCCGAGGAAACATTTTTAGTAATGACCAAGCTTTCTACATGGAGACTGAGTAGTTGATCACAGTATTGACCGAGCATCAGTAATTTTATATTTGAATAGAATTTAATTTTGGAGCTGACATTGTTGAATTCTTGGATTATGTAAAATGTGTTGACTTTAATTATTGATTGTTTGAAAGCATTAAATGCACTATAAAACATTTTATTGTAAATCTTTCAGAGATTTGAGATGATTCTAGAAAAGGAGCTGAAGAACATGAAGCAGATAGATTCAATGAATCTGACCTAACCCTAAGATCTATGAATGAGATTGAGTGGAATAAGATGATTTAACCTAATTAAGGAAAGCATAAAGGGAACTTGAGCATTTGGATATGTAGGTGCTGGTTATGCAAGTGCATGGGTGAACAGAGAATGCTAGAAGATCAAAAAAGTTTTACTGACCTATTTAAGCAGAAAAGGCTAAAGGAGAATTGTGGTGGTTGCTTGAAGAAAAGTTTTGAGCAAATTAGAGATGGAGATGGAAAAGTTTCAAAGTCAATAAACCAGCATTAGTGTACGAAATCGGATCTGATATTTGCAAAGGTTGGCTTTTAACCAAGCTCACTTTAGAAGAGTGAAAATAATAGTAGCATGTTACAAAGTGGTTTCTCCCAAATTGGGTTTCCACTATAAATCCTGGTGTTAATACTTGTGTGAATGTTTTGGTGTGAACATTTCTATGTTTTACAAGCTAAGTTATAGCTGGGTAGTGGACTACTTTGTTGTATGTTTCTATTATTGAATCAATGATGACCGAGTTTATTTTGGTTATTGGATGTATTTAAGGAAAAAATTTTGAGATTGTTTTATACATCAGGACCTGAGAACAACTGATTCGCCCCCCCTCTTTATTATTATAAATCATATTAACAATTGGTATCAGAGCTTTGTTTCTTATTATTAGTGTTGACATAAATCAAGTTTAAAGGGGCTTGAAGCAAATGATTAGGATGTATAAGAAGGAGGTACTAAAGCTGAACAAGGAAAACTTCCCTGCATGGCAAAGCTTGATAAAGCTACATCTGGCTGGTATTGGTGACTCTGCAAAGTACTACATTAAGAATAGCTATGTCTCACATGTCACACATTTGACTACCAAAGAAATGAGAGCTAAGCATGAACATAATTAGGTAATGCTAGAAATTGCATCTTCCCTAAGCTATCCTGAATTTGTGGACATTAAGGACTGCACAACTGCTAAGGATATGTGGGACACTCTTGCAAGGATCTATGGTGGTGACTTAAATGTGTTGAAAGCAAAGGCCAAGAGTCTCAGAGGTAAGTATGATGAAATGAGATTGCAAGAAGGTGAAAACATTGCACAATATTGTGGTAGAATAAAAGAAGTTGTGAATGCTATTAGAGGAGAAAATGGGGCTATTGATGATGAAACTATAATTGGGAAAGTACTAAGAACCCTACATCCTATATATGCTATTAAGATCTCAGCTATTCAGGAATCTAGATGCAACTCTGCTAATGTGCTTACTTTTGAAAGTCTAGTTGCTAAGCTGACTACTTTTGAACTGTCTGACTATGATAATTTTATTGTTGGAACCATTGGTAATGTTGAATCTTCTTTAAAGTCACAACTAGTTCTGGAAAAGAAAAAGAAAGAAAAAGAAAGATGGATCAATGAAAGTGATAGTGAAAGTGAAAGTGACAGTGACACTTCTGATGATGATCTAGAAGATCTAGAAGCTCTTATGGCTAGAAGAATGAGAAGGGGAAAAGGAAAGTACAAAGGTAAACTCCCTATTATATGTTTTGCATGTAATAAAGTTGGTCATATAGCTGCTAGATGTCCTGATAGGAAGGATAAAGATGATGAAAGAAAAAGCAAACACAAAGATAGAAGAGATGACAAAAGCTATCGATGGAACAAAGACTACAAAGGAAAAGGTAAGAAATCTTGTTACATTGCTGAAAAAGAAATTGACACTAATAGTGATGATTTTGAAATTGAGGTAGTCTATGTTGCAATGAAAGATGAATCTAATCAGGATGAGAAAACTACATTGATATCCTATGTGAACAAGAATGATAAATGGATTATTGATAGTGGTTTTTCACATCACATGACTGGTGACAAAAATAAGTTTGAGACCTTATTTGGTAATGATGCACTAGCTCCTGTTAGAGGAAAAGGTTTGATTAAACTGATAAATAAGATATCTTGTGAAAATGCATATTGGGTTGAAGGTCTTAATTATATTTTGTTAAGTGTTTTCCAGCTTAACAAAACTAGTTACCGAGTGGAATTTCATCACAAGCAAGCTAAAATATTTAATGTTATTGGAGAACTAATTGGAAGTGGAGATCAGACTAGAGGTAATTTGTTAGATCTTGACCTATCTAAAGAAACATGTTTAATTGCACAACTTGATGATATTTGGTTGTGGCATAAAAGGCTGTGTCATGTTAACTTTGACAATCTGGTAGAGATAAGTAAGAGAAAAAAAGTAAGAGGTCTACCTAGATTGAAGAAACCTGAGAATGTGATGTGCAAGGAATGCCAGTTAGGAAAAATGACAAAGTCAAGTTTTAAGAGAAAATCCTTTACTTCTAAAAACATTTTAGATTTGGTTCATACTAACCTTTGTGGACCTATGGGTGCACAAAGTTACTATGGTGCTAGATACTTTATCTTATTTGTTGATGATCATACTAGGATGATGCATGTGATGTTTCTACAAGAAAATTCTAAAGCTTTTCAATTATTTAAGTGGTATTTGGCTAAGGTTGAGAGGGAGATAGGTAGGAACCTAAAATATCTTAGATCTGACTGAGGTGGAGAATTTACATCAAATGAATTTAATCTATTTTTCAATTATAGAGGAATTAAAAGATAGATGTCTGCATCTAGAACATCTCCACAAAATGGTATAGGAGAAAGAAGAAATAGATCTATCCTGGATTGTGCAAGGACACTATTGATTGAAAAGAATGTGGCACAAAAATAATGGAAAGAAGCTATAAGCACTGTTGTCTACACTCTTAACCAGGTATAGATCAAGAAAGGTACTAATCTGACACCCTATGAATTATGGCATGGGCATGCACCAAGTGTTAAATACTTTAGAATCTTTGGAAGTAAGTGCTATATATTAAAAGACACTAGGAATGGAAAGTTTGATGCTAAGAGTGATGTTGGATACAACTGTCTAAAAGACATTATTGGATTAGCTATGTGTTGTCTTTGATTTCACACAAATGTCATATGAATTATCATTCCCAGTATCTACCGAGTTTAGTCAGTTAGCTAAGTGGTTCTCAGTATCTACGAAGTTCAGTCGGTCAGCTAAGTGGTTCTCAATATCTATTGAGTTCAGTCGGTCAGCTAGGCGGTTTTCAGTGTCTACCGAGTTCTCTCGGGTGTCTAAAGAAAACTTGATAGGATATCAGTGTTAACCAAGCCTCCTCGGTTATCGAAGGAAAATTAGTGGTTACCGAGCTCTCTCAGTCTCCAAAGGATGTTGCAAAATTTTCTATGGTTACCGACTTCTCTCGGTCACCAAAGGAAATCTTTTTAGGATTAATGTTTACCTAGCAAGGTCGGCCCTTTCAAAGAATTTTGTTATTACAATTTGTTTATCCCAGTCGAATGTTATAATAATTATTAGTGCTGACTTGACAATCTAAATGATTATGAAATGGCATATATATATAGAAGGTCAAATGGTGAATAAGAGATAATACAACATGCATAAAAGATTGAAGAAGAAAGCAAAAAGGAACCAGAGGACTACAAAAAATTTGTTTACATCGAACCTGATACATTTCCAGACACATGTAAGGAGACTACATCTACCGAGCCCAGTACAGTAACCGAGTCACAAGAAGAAGTTCTAACCGAGTCGCAAAGTACCGAGTCTCAGTCTGAAGCTACCGAGCAAGTATCTACCGAGCCCAAGCAATCTGAACCCGAAGATGAAGAAGATGACAATGTAACTCATTCAGGAAGCAAGGAACCTGTATTAGCCAAGTACATCAAAAAGCATCATAAACCAGATCAGATTATTGGAAACAAATCAGATGGTACTATGACAAGAAGTAAACTAAAAGGTACATGTTTATTTGCTGATTTTGAACCTAAAAATGACAAAGATGCATTAGAAAATGAAATTTGGATTGAGGCTATGAATGAAGAAATAGAGAAAATAGAGAAAAATAAGACACGGACTCTTGTCCCTAGGCCTAAAGATAAAAATGTAATTGGGACAAAATGGGTATTCAGAAATAAGTTGAATGAAGATGGTCAAGTATCAAGAAACAAAGAAAGATTGGTATGTAAAGGATATTCTCAAGAAGAAGGAATAGATTATGGAGAGACTTTTGCTCTTATTTCAATATTAGAAGGTGTGAGGACTTTACTTGCATATGCAGCACATAAAGGATTTAAGGTATATCAGATGGATATCAAATCTTCTTTTCTCAATGGTATTCTTGAGGAAGAAGTCTACATTGAGCAACCTGAAGGTTTTATTGATCCAGACAAAAGGGATATATCTGAAAATTACACAAAGCATTGTATGGTTTGAAACAAGCTCCTAGAGCATGGTATGAAAGATTACATAACTATCTTACTCAAATTAATTTCAAAAGGGCTAATGACAACAACAATTTATACATCAAAGAAGGATCAGATGAAAAAATTATTTTGGCATAAATATTTGTGGATGATACTGTGTTTATAGGAAATGATGATCAGTGCAAAGAATTTTCAAAGCTTATAAAGAAAGAATTTGAAATGTCTATGTTTGGTCAGATAAAATTCTTTGTTGGACTTCAGATTCAGCAGAACAAAAATGGTATCTACATTACTCAATCTAAATATATCAGGGAAATACTTAAGAAATTTGGTATGGAAGATTCAAAATCAGTTGGTACACCCATGTGTGCTGGACTAAAGCTTACCAAAGATGATGATTCAAAAGAAGTAGATCAGACCTTATACAGATCAATGATTGGAAAATTGTAGTATGTAGTACACACAAGGCCTGATATTGCCTTAGCAGCTGGAATAGTGGCAAGATTCTTGGCTAAACCCAGAGAAAATCACATGATGGCAATCAAAAGAATCTTGAGGTATTTAAGGGGAACTAAAGATTATCACTTTTGGTATAAATTTGGAGGCAATCTAGATTTAAAAGTGTTTACTGATGCTGATTGGGCAGGAAACATTGATGATAGAAAGAGTACAAGTGGTGGTGCATTCTTTCTTGGCAAGAGGTTAGTATCTTGGACTAGTAAAAAGAAAAATTGCACATCCCAATCCACAGCAGAAGCAGAATATGTTACTGTAGCAGTAAAATACTCTAATATTATATGGTTTAAACAGCTTTTGGAAGGCATGAAGGTTGAGATCAAAGAACTAGTTGTTATGTTTTGTGATAATACAAGTGCAATAAATATTTCAAAGAATCCAGTAATGCATTCCAAAACTAAGCACATTGCACTTAAATATCACTTTGTCAGAGAATTGGTGCAAGACAAGGAAAATAGATTAGAATATATTCATACAAAAGAACAAATTGCAGATATCTTCACCAAACCACTACCTAAGGATGCATTCTTGCATCTAAGAGGCAAGTTAGGGGTCACTCCCCTATCCGAGGTTCACTAAATAAAGTTTTAGTGATGCATCAACCAGAACATGTTGAAGATCAATCAGTTGATGTAGCATAGTCAGGGAATCATTGCATATGAATCAGTACATAAGGTGCATTGATATTTACTGAAACTGTGTTAATTTTCTTTGGCATGTGTTGTCAAAGAGGGAGAGTTTGCTATCATTTCAAGAAATTTCTAAGAAGAATAATTTGAGAAGTTAAGAGGGAGAGTTCTCAGTCAGAGAAAGAAGGTTGAAGATGATGGGAATCAGAATGAAGCTAAGGATATGCTGCTTACTCTTGGTTTCTCTGTAAAATTTCATTATGCTATGACATGTTGTGTTGCCATCAATGCCAAAGAGGGAGATTGTTGGATACAATTGTCTAAAGGACATTGTTGGATTAGCTATGTGTTGTCTTTAATGTCACACAAATGTCATATCAATTATCATTCCTAGTATCTACCGAGTTCAGTCGGTCAGCTAAGTGGTTCTCAGTATCTACCGAGTTCAGTCGGTCAACTAAGTGGTTCTCAATATCTACCAAGTTTAGTCGGTTAGCTAGGCGGTTTTTAGTGTCTATCGAGTTCTCTCGGGTGTCTAAAGAAAACTTGACATGATATCAGTGTTAACCGAGCCTCCTTGGTTATTAAAGGAAAATTAGTGGTAACCGAGCTCTCTCGGTCTCCAAAGGATGTTGCAGAATTTGCTGTGGTTACCAAGTTTTCTTGGTCCCTGAAGGAAATCTTTTTAGGATTAATGTTTACCGAGCAAGGTCAGCCCTTTCAAAGAATTTTTTTATTATAGTTTGTTTATCCCAGCTGACTGTTACAATAATTATTAGTGCCGACTTGACAATCTAAATGATTATGAAATGGCATATATATATAGAAGGTCAAATGGTGAATAAGAGATAATGCAGCATGCAGAAATCATTTTGAAGAAAGGTGTGTGCGAATTTTGAAGGATGGTTAGATATCCTTGAGGAGAAAAAAAGATTTAATTGATCAGTAAGGATCTAGTGAAACAAAACAGAGATCTATATTCAGCAATTCAGTTGCAGGTTATTTCATTGTTACTCTCTAGCAATTGTAGCAGTGATTTCAAAATCTCTTAACCGAGCTGGTTTGACAACCATTTTGTAAATCCTCTAACAAGGTAATAGTTCTATTGAATTGTTTCAAGACCTCTCACAAGGCCACTCCTAGCAGGGTGATTAAATCCTCTAACAAGGTCACACCTAACAGTGTGTTTTGTAACCTTTTACCGGGTTGGCTTCTAACCGGGCATCACTTTAGAAGAGTGAAAAATAGTAACTAATTACATTGGTGGTTTTTCCCATATTGAGTTTCCACGGTAAATCTGGTGTCTCTTGTGTTCATATTATTTTATTTATTCATGTAAGTTAATCAGTTATGAATGCTTAAGAATAGTTTAATTATTACACATTTCAAGGATCAAGTTTTTAGCATTTCTCTATATATTTACCAAGTGGCATAGTAAATAATTTGTTAAGATATTTAAAAGATTAGTGGTAATATTTTGTGGTTAACTGATTCACCCCCCCCCCCTCTCAATTACTGCATCTATATTTCCAACAATTCCTAGGGTATTACAAAAAAAGTAAAGCTTATAAGTGTTTGAACTCTAACACTAAAAAAATGTTGGAAAGTGAGAATGTCAAAATTGATGAGTATGCAGAAAGAAATGAAGCTGATAGAAAAAGAGAAACAAAATATTATAGATCTTTTGTGTACATTGAGGAAGAAGAAGAGGCAAGTAGCAAAATTTCACTTGATGCCGAGTCTCGGGTAAGCAATGCCAAGAAAAAGATAGATGTTGCCGAGCATCAGGAAAATAGTGCCGAGAGAGAACAAGAACATGCCGAGCTACAAGAAAATGCTGCTGAGTATTAGGAAGAGGTTTTCGAGCACTCAGAAGTTGAATCTGACAATCTTGTTGAGGAACATGATGAAATAGAGGAGAGAGGAGTGGAACCTATTTTGGAAAAATATGTAAGAAGGCATCACAAGCCTGAACAGATAATTGGAGACAAACATACTAGAATTCAGACCAGAAGTAAGACTAAGGATCCAACATGCCTACTATGTGAACTTGAACCCAAGTCAACTAGAGAGGCATTGGAGAATGAAGACTCGATACAAGAAATGAATGAAGAGATTGACCAGATTGAGAAGAATGATACTTGGACTCTGGTGCTGAGACCTGAAAAAAAAAATGTTATACGAACAAAGTGGGTGTTTCAGAATAAGATGAATGAAAATGGTGAAATCACTAGGAACAAAGCTAGGCTAGTATGCAAAGGTTATGCACAAGAAGAAGGAATAGATTATGGGGAGACATTTTCCCCTATAGCTAGATTGGAAGGAGTAAGAACTCTGCTTGCATATGCTACTTATAAAGATTTCAAGGTATATCAAATGGATGTTAAGTCTGCATTTTTGAATGGTATACTAGAAGAAAAAGTTTACATAGAACAGCCATAAGGTTTTATTGATCCAAACAGAAGACACATGGTGTGCAAACTGAACAAAGCACTATATGGATTGAAGAAATCTCCCAGAGCATGGTATGCGAGGTTGAACAACTACTTGATACAGATTGGATTTTCAAGAACAAATGACACAAGCAATCTGTACATGAAAGATGAAGAAGGTAAAGGTATCCTGTTAGCAAAATATTTAGTGGATCAAATTATTTTTGGTGGACAAGATGCATTATGTAAAATCTTTTCAAATGAAATGAAAACTAAATTTGAAATGAGTATGTTTGGTGAGATCAAATTCTTTGTTGGTTTGCAAGTATATCAGAGGAAGAATGGAATTTTCATTACACAGTCTAAGTATGTTAATGAAATACTGAAAACTTTTGGGATGGAAGATGCTAAACCAGTGGGAACTCCTATGGTTACTGGACAAAATTTATCTAAGAATGATGATGCTGCAGAAGTGAATCAGACTTTGTACAGATCCATGATTGGAAAATTTTAGTATGTTGTACATAGTAGACCAAATATTGCACTAGTTGTTGGGATTGTGGCAAGATTCTCTGCCAATACTAAGGAAACACACATGATGGCTGTAAAAAGAATTATGAGATACTTGAAAGGAACTACTAACTTTGGTCTATATTATAAGAAGGATGACAAATTTGAACTCAGAGTTTATATAGATGCTAATTGGGCAGGAAATGTAGATGACAGAAAGAGTACTAGTGGTGGAGATTTCTTTCTTGGACAGAGATTAGTCTCCTGGACAAGAAAGAAACAAAATTGCATTTCCTAATCTACTGGCTATTAGAAATAGGAAATATTGAGAGGGGGGGGTGAATCAGTATTTCACAAACTTTTAATTTTTCCCACTTATGGATATAACAGATTACTTTAAAGCATAAGAAACTAAATAGCATACATAATAGTAAATATAAAGAACTCATAACACATGATATGTTCTTGAGGAAACCCTAGCCAAGGAAAAACCCTAGTGGGGATGGTACCCACAAAGATCCACTAATCAAAATATATCCAGTTAAGGATGTTGACCCTTTTAGGAGCCTATTACAATCATATAGTGTATCAGTCCTGGTTAAGGGACTATAGGCCTTGTTAGAAGCCTCAACCCTATTAGGAGTTGTAGATACAAAACCAGATTACTAGATGAGCTCACTACCCAAACAAGTAATACAAATGTTTACTGATTACAATATGGTACTAATTACAACTTTGCATCAACAACTTTCACTACTATCACAATATACAACTATCGCAAGTTACATACTACAGGTTACATTTCAAGTATGTTCGGTACATCTTTATTTATACAAGATACAAACATAATATCTTTCTCCTATCAGCTTGCATAACTTTATCCAAGAGTAAACATCTAGGATGTCATCTCTTTATAATATTAAGTCATTATTTTGACAAGCAAAATAATCCCTTAATTCATTTACTAGTTCTGTCTTCAAAACTGCTTTGTCGGCTATACTCTGTCATCGGTAAAACAATCATAACTTTGTTTGTTCTATTCGTACTCTTTTCCACACTAAGATGGAGTATCCTTAGACACCATAGAGTCTATGTTCAACTATGCAAACTCTGATCATGCTCCAGTGAACATCGCGAAAAAAAATCTATCGGGTGCTCTGTAAAAAACATTATTTCATACTTAGACAATTTTAGTCTGAGATCTTCCATACTTACTTTCTAGCTTATGCGATCTTCATAGGGAACATATGTTGCCATAATGACAACATCTATGTACATACCTCAGCCAAATTGTCAACACTGCCAAGGTCGAGTATGTTGCTGTTGTAGTAACCTATTCAAATTTGGTATTGATAAAACAATTGTTTATAGGAATGAAAGAAGAAATCACTCAACCTATTGTTATTTTCTATGACAACGCAAGTGCTATCAATATTTATAAGAATCCATTGATGCATACTAAGACCAAGCACATGGAAATCAAGTATCACTACTTGAGAGAATTAGTACAAGATAAAGAAGTCTAAATGGAATATGTGAATACAAAAGAACAATTAGCAAATATATTCACTAAAGCTTTACCCAGAGAAGCTCATGACTATTTGAGAAGTCAATTAGGGGTCCTTCCCCTAACTAAGGCTGCATATACAAGCTAGGAGTACTACATCAAATGTGCTACAGTAGAAAATTTGACAAATTGATGGAGAAGATTGTCACACTTTAGGGTTGTCCTAGAGTTGTGAAAAGAAGCAAAGACAAGGAATTCGTCATAAGCAAGATGACAGAGAGAGAAACACCGAGCTACACAGATATTATCTACATCTGATGGATGTATGTTTTAGTTGTTGCTTTGGCATTTTTGTTAAAGAGGGAGATGAACTGATAAGATAACACATCAAACTAAAGCTAAGGATGATCAACTAAAATGAAGGATCAGGATAGAGGGAGATCTGAATACTTCTGATGGTCACAAAAGTGAGGCTTATAGGATTCTGAATTAGAATGAAGCTAAGGATATTATAAATAATTCTCTAATGAATAGATAATTTTTTGGATTGGTTGGTAATCCATGTGTTATTCAGGTGATATCATATGGGATTTCCATCAATGCCAAAGAGGGAGATTCTTGGAAACTACAATTGAAACAATTGTATTGTCATTGATGTCAAACCTTAACTAGTAAGACTATTGCTACTTAGGAAAGTACTATATCTATTTGAGTGTTGCTAAGGGGCTAGGCAAGGTAGGTAACAATAGCACCTAAGGAAAGGTTGAGTTATCTTGGTACTACAAAGTGTACTTGACTATGTTGCACAATGATGAGATAATGTATTGTTTATCTTAGTAAGACTGAAGACTAAATTGGTAGGCTTGACTGAGGAAAGAATGGAAAAATCATGTTTAAGCCAAGTAATGTTAGTGTCGACCAAGTCAATGTATGCCAAGAAAAATTATAGTGTCGACTGAACAACAGTTAATTACCGAGGAAGATAGTGTAAGCCAAGGAAACATTTTTAGTAATGACCAAGCTTTCTACATGGAGACCGAGTAGTTGATCATAGTATTGACCGAGCATCAGCAATTTAATATTTGAAGAGAATTTTATTTATGAGCCAACATTGTTGAATTCTTGGATTAAGTAAAACATATTGACTTTATTTATTGATTGTTTGAAAGCATTAAATGCACTGTATAACATTTTACTATAAATCTTTAAGAGATTTGAGATGATTCTAGAAAAGGAGCCAAAGAACATGAAGCAGATAGATTTAATGAATCTAACCTAACCCTAATATCTACAAATGAGATTGAGCGGAATAAGATGAGTTAACCTAATTGAGGAAAGCATAAAGGGAACCTGAGCATTTGGATATGTAGGTGTTGGTTATGCAAGTGCATGGGTGAACAGAGAATGTTGGAAGATCATAAAAGTTTTACTGACTATTTAAGTAGAAAAGGCTAAAGGAGAATTGTGGTGGTTGCTTGAAGAAAAGTTCTGAGTAGATGAAAGATGGAGATGGAAAATTTTCAAAGTCAGTAAACCAGCATTAGTGTATGGAATTGGATCTGATATTTGCAAAGGTTGACTTTTTACTGAGCTCACTTGAGAAGAGTGAAAATAATAGTAACATGTTACAAAGTGGTTTTTGTCAAATTGGGTTTCCACTATAAATCTTCATGTTAATACTTGTGTGAATGTTTTGGTGTGAACATTTCTATGTTTTACAAGTTAAGTTACAACTAGGTAGTGCACTGCATTGTTGTATGTTTCTATTATTGAATCAATGACGACCGAGTTTGTTTTGGTTATTGGATATAATTCAAGGAAAAGTTTTTGAGATTGTTTTATACATCAGGACCTGAGAACAACTGATTCAGCCCCCCTCCTTCTCTCTATTTTTCTAAATCATATTAATTGGTAGATATTAAAAAGATTGAAGCTATTGTTAATATTCCTCCTACTAAGAATCTTTCTCAATTATGAACTTTACAAGGAAAATTCCAAGATATTCATCACTTTGTTTCCAACTTAGCTGATATAAATGTTCCTTTTACTTCCTTGATTAGAAAGGATACCACTTTCTCTTGAAATGATGAATGTAAACAATCCTTTGAGAAATTTAAGGAGTATCTTGCCAATCCTCCTATTTTGCAACTAGCTAAATTTGATAAACCCTTTTATCTATATACTTTAGCCACTCCGAAAGCATCAAGTGTGTTGTTGGCTCAATATGATAGTGATGGTAAGGAAACAGTTGTGTACTCCATTGGTTGAAATTTACTCGATTATGAAACAGGATATAGAGATTTGGAAAGACAATTCTTAGTTGTAGTTTATGCTTGTCAGAAACTCAAGCATTGTCTCTTAAATGTTGAAGTCAATGTGATTGTTAAATTTGATCCTTTGAAACATCTTCTCTCAAAAATTGATTTCTCTGGCCGTCTAGCAAAGTGGGTGACGTTACTTATAGAATTTGATGTTAATTTCATTTCTCAAAAGTCGATTAAAGGAAAAGGTTTAACATATTATTTGGCCAAAGCTCCTTGTCCTCATTCTGATACATGTGTTACTGTGATAGAATTCCCTGATGAAAAAATTCTAGCTATTAAATAGGATGATGTTTGGGAGTTGTATTTTGATGGATCTAGATGTAAGATAGGTTCTGGTGTTGGTATTATCTTGATCCCTCACTTTTCCTTGTACTAATAATATTGCGGAGTATGAAACTCTTATAGCTAGCTTACAAGAAGCTTCATCCCTTAGATTTAAAAATTTGTAAATTTATGGAGATTCACAATTAATTGTAGAATAGATTAAAGGAGGTTATCAGGCTAAGAATGATAAAATGACACAATATAGAGATTTGGTTGTTGATGTTATTGCACAATTATCTTCTTATATGATTCAAACTTTACCTAGGAAAGATAATCGACATGCGGACACCATGGCAAGTGTAGCTTCTTTGGTTTGTCTTGAGATTAATGCTAAAAAATTTTAATTTACTATACAAAATCTCAAAAAACCTACAATTTCTAATAAGGTTACCTCTGATTGTTTCAATTTGCATTTAGATTGATATTCTCATATCTTTCATTTTTTGAAATATGGTACTTTTCCTAAATCAGCATCATGGAACATGCATAATCATATTAGGAAGCTTGCAGCATGTTATATCATTTTAGGAGACATGCTTTATAAATGCTCTTATGACAGTTTACTATTAAGATGTCTTAGTAGAACTGAAATTCTTGTAGCTTTGACAGAAGCTCATTCTGGTTCTTTTGGGAGACATTTTGGTGGAAAATCTTTAGTTAATAAACTTCCTAGAATGGGATATTATTGGAAAACAATGGAACAAGATTCTTTTGTGTTTTTTAAGAAGTTTCATCAATGTCAACAACATAGTAATTTGATTCATGCTCCTCATGAGCTTCGTAATCAAGTTTCTCCATGGCCTTTTAGTATTTGGGGTTTTGACCTTATTGGAAAAATCTCACCAACTTCTTCTCAAGGAAATACGTATATCATAACTGCTATAGATTACTTTATGAAATGGGTTGAAGTTGTTCCTCTTTGTTCAAAAATTGTAGATGTTATTTTTTATTTCATCGTTAACAATATTATAATAGGATTTGGTATTCCTTCGATGGTAGTTTTGGATAATTGTACCTCTTTTAAGAATAAAGAAGTCACAAAATTCTTGGAGAAATATCAAATTCAACATAGATTTTTGACTCCTTACTATCCTCAATCTAATGGTCAAGTTGAAGCATGGAATAAAGTCATTGAATAAATTTTGAGAAAAATATTTAATAAGCATGTGAAAGATTGGCATACCCAACTTACCTATGCTTTATGGGCTTATAGGACTAGTGTTCGTATTTCCATAGGTACTTCTCCTTACAATCTTGTCTATAGTACTAATGCTATTATGCCTTTGGAATTGGAAATACCTTCTTTAATTTTTTCATTTCATGGGATAATCAACAAGGATACATTCAAGAACAATGATTACAAGAATTGGAAATGTTGGATGAACAATGAATAAATTCTTTGGAACATATAAAGGCTTCTCATAAATCACTTCAGAAGTAGTATAATCATAAGGTAATTGAATGATCATTTTCAGTTGGTGATTTAGTATTATATGAGAATTAAAGAAATGTGAATGCTTTACCTGCTGAAAAAATAAAGTTTACCCCTAATTGGCTTGGACCTTTTGTTGTAATTGAGGACTTTGGTTCAGGTGCTTATAAAATTGCTGATATGGATGGTGTTTCTTTTAAGGAACTTATCAATATTATGCATCTTAAACATTATTATCCCTAATTTATCTTTATTTCCTTGTGTATTTATGTATTCCTTATGAAATAATTATGTCATTTTTATAGGTTATGTGGTTTTAGAAAATTACATTTGAATACATTTATACATGTTCTTTCTTTCTGTTCAGTTTTTATATGTTATTGATGAAAATATAGTAATCAAACATAGAACTAACTAGTAGAGAAATTTTTTCATTTATAAAGTCTTTTGAGTTCTGATACATATGTGGCACAAGGTGCTATCTATCACTCTATCTATCTCTATGCTCTGATGGTTGATGGCTCCCATATCTCTCTGATCTATGATGAGAGGATGTAGATCTATGTTTGGTTGTCTATGAGTGGCTTCTCAATATGCTCATATCATACATGTGCTCTTGTGCTCTCCGTAAGTCAACCATCAGCCTCTCTTCTCTCTCTCTACACAACATTAGCTCTCGCTAGACACATGCAAAGATACTTTCCTTCCTGTCAAGATCTCCATGACGAATGGGAGACACATTTGCTGGCTGGTAGTCAGTAGGTAAAACATGTATCATTTAGAACCTTAGATACAAATCTCCTCCACTCTACCATGCTAGTTGTAGAATGAAAATACATTTATCTTTTAGTACTTTTTCTTCATAAATTAAGTTAAATTTTCAAATCAAATGCATGTTTTATACCTGGATCTCCCTCTTGGGAGTCGCTAAAGGATTTGGATGGTGGGGGCATGGAGTGACTACTTTCTCCAAGCTTGTTGTATCTAGGTCTTGGAGGTGGTGTCTCTGTATGGGTGCATGGAGGTCATCGTGATCTCAGTGATGATGTGTAAAAAAAATGCACATCCACACCTGTACTATCAGTTTGAGGCATCTCCTTTTCTCTATCATCTTCTCTTTCCTCTTCCCTCTCCTCCTCCATGGGGTCTCCCTTAGAGATGGGCTCCTCCTCATCTCTATGATCCTCATCCTCCTCTACTATGTCACTATCCCGGTGTGTCCTCTCTAAAAATCCTGGATCACCTGTGGCATAGTCATCAAGAAAGATGGGGTGGGTTCCCTTCAAACTCTAGTATCTGATGTAGTCTCGGTTGATGCCTAAATATGCCACATCTGGTGATACCTATATATCCTCCATCTCATCTGTATCACTATCTACAATGTCAGCTAATGATGGATGGTGTATGGTGTCAGGTCTTTGATAATACCTCATCAGATGTGCATATTGAGGTACTACTCTAGGGACCCCTTGTATTAGATTGAAATATCTCATCACTTAGTCATAGTAGTATGGAATCACTATGTGACTCCAATGACCCTCTAGAAGATTTTTCTATTATGAGTGCCTCATCTAGTGTCACATATTTGGACACTCTATCATGTGGCAGTAGGGTCTCCATATCACATATGTTCCTAGAATATGGTCTATACATACCCTCCAATAGAGGATATCTCTATCCTACCAGACATCTCTTAGTGGATAAGAAAAGCCTCTTGGTGTGCTCGTATCTACCATCATAGCAACACCCTATGGTTGTGTACATGTGAAGTGCTCAAACAACCAAATCTACAAAAGTGTGCATAGCATAAGACTCTCTTGTTGATATCTCACCAACTGACATAGCTCATGGTATAAGTGGGTTATCATGTTGTGGCCCCATGCAAAGATAGTCCTATCACTCTCCATCTAGCATATGAGATGGGTGAAAGGTGCTAAAAATATTGTACCCTTTGTGTTGGGTACTAAAACCAAGGATAGTATACATAGCATCACCCTACGTACCAAGGGTGTCAAGTCTGCCAGTATGGCTGAAAGACTGATCAGATCTTCTCGGGTTCACATCTATGGAACCTGTCCCAAGCAATACTCTACATCTATGTGGATATCCTCAAGACCCTAATGTACACTTGGTCTAATAGGCTTGCCTTAGTCTGGAAGTCACTGGATCATGTATACATCCTCCAGTGTCATAGTGATCTCACCTGATGGAAGATGAAAGGAGAATGTATCCTCATCCCACCTCTCTATGAGACCCAATAACATAGCTCGGTGGAGTTTGATCTGTGGTAGGAATGTTACCCAGTATAGTTCTACATCTCTTAATAACTGTATCTCATCCTCTCTCAGCTCATATAGTCTCTCTTTGATAACCAGTAGTGGTCCTACAAAGGGATGCTCTCAAAGATGAGCCAGGTCCTCTAAGTGTAAATAAACATCATATCAACACTCTAGAATCACAAATCTATAAATTCAACTTGAATAGGTCAAGGTTGACCTCAGTTAGGTTAAGGTTGACCTTCCTAGGTCAAGGTCAACCTTCCTAGGTTAGGGACAACCTTTTTGGGTCAAGGTTGACCTCATTCTAGAAAAAGGTGTAGACCTTCCAGTTCATGTCGACCTTTAAGGGTAAAGGTCAAAATAACTAGGTTAGGGTTGACCTTTAAGGGTTAGGGTCGAATTGCCAAAAAAAAAGAATTTAAGAAGTACAGAAATCAATAACAATAAACTCACCCCAGGAAGTGATCATCTCGGTAGCCAAGCACTGGCTCAGGAGCTCCATGTCTATTGCTCAAAGTTCTTCTCTGCTCAACATTCTTCTTTATCTCTTTGAATCTGCAAATGGTAAGAATGAGTAGGTATGAGTTCTCTTTCCTTATTTGTAGTCAAAATTAAGGTTTTTCTTAGGGTTTGTTAGAGTTTACTTTTGTTAAATTTGAGTTTCCCTTCATATGCATTTAGATAGACATGCACTCTTTTCATCATAACTTGAGTTCGGTAGCTTTGTTTTTAGTGCTATCAGCAGTGTTGAAATCATTATTTAGATACTTGACTCTTGAATCAGTTTAGGAAGGATGGGAATAATTCTAATTGGTTTAGGAAAAGGATTTCTCAATAAACTGCATATCCAGTATTTAAGGCTATCCTTATCACCCTGTTTCACCCTTCAGAAGTAGAAAGTTGAAATAGGGGGGCATAAGGGGCTCTATGCACTTCTCAATTTCATTTTAGTAACTCTTAGGTGATTTATGGATTTTCATTTACCTTGTCTATTGTAGGTACTAATAGTTTTTTGTAGGATATCTACATTGAGGACTTGGCTATATCCTTTTTATTTACTAAAATGTTTTCTTACTTTAGCTTTCATATTCATGTAATGTCATATCTAAGCTAAAGTGGGGGCTAAATTTATTGTCTTAAAATGGAAGCACTTCCATATTGGTAGGTTTAGCACCCTCATTTAGTGCATTTTTCATGATAGATTTGTATTTAGGATGCATTTGCACTTGGTTCTTCATTTCTAGGTGAAATTAGGGTTAGGATCCCTAGGATTCTCCTTAATTTCCCTCATTATGGCTCTATTTTCTAGGTAGAACCTAGGCATTGGTCCTCCTAGTCTTCATCTCATCTCTCCTAGGCCTCTGGGCCCTTTTCCAACATTCTGTTATAATCTCCTGAACATCCCAAGTCTCTAGATGACCCAAAGCTTCTCTATTTTCAAAGTAGACTAGGCCTAAAACTTTAGGTCAGGGTTGAGGTTGACTTTGACCTAGATCAAGGTCAAGTTCGACCTTGACCCTTGTTAGGTTTTGGTCCCCCTTTTCAAGTTTTGATCATAGTGGATACCAAAATTAAAATCAGGCCTCCGGATCTGAATGCGGAAGGGTTTTAACTTAAAATTCATTTAATTACTTTCCCTCCTTAGTTGGTTAGTGTGATTGGACCATAGTTCAAGGTTAAATTTGAATTATGGGCCCTTACATTTTCCAAGGAGCCTTTCCTTGAAATCTCGATATAAGCACTCTCTTTTTCCATCAAGTAATCAAGTGAGACAATCACACATCAAGAAATAAGCAAAATTTTATGAGGAGATGATGATGCAAGATTGAAAGAGGATGATATAGAAGATCAAGATTTTGTTGATGCCTTGATGAAAGAAAACATTTGTGAGAAGCTATTTTGGACATTCCTTTGGAGAAAGAAAGATCCCTTCTTCCTTGATCCATCATTTTCAAAACATTCAAGCATTCAAAGATACAATCATGGGGTACCAATTACGGATTGAGTTTGATAGGAGTGATTTAGCCTTAGGGGCTTGGTATGCTTTCTTTATCATATTCAAATATGTGCATTTCTCTCTCATTTCAATTCATGTTAGGGTTTCAATATAGAGGATGAGATCTTAGCATTGCACATTCATAGCTCTTCCTACAAGTAACACACACACATATTCTATTACATTCGGCTATTCATGGATGTGGAGATCACCAAAATAGGCATTTGAATAAGGAAAAACCCTATATAGCCACCTCAAAACACCATTTTTAGATATCTACAGTTATTGTTTTGGGAATTGTGGAGAAGATCTGAGTACCCTTTTCGGAAAACTTTCAGGATCCATGAACATAATTTCCATCAGAGAGGTGAAGTTCAAGGTCAACGTAAAGGGGTCAAGGTCAACCTTTACCTAGGTCAAGGTCTTCCTTTCTTAGAAAAGGAAAAGATATCTGGGTTTTCTCTGTCTATATTTTCAATATATATGTTTGGTTGTATATATTGGTTTAAGGTGTCTATTAGGTGCATTGTTCAAAACCCTACCTATCCTTCACATTTTTCCACCTTACACTATCAACATGAGAAACTAAGGAATTTTCCTCATAGATAGGATCCTCTTATTTGATAGCAACAAAACCAAACACATCATTTATTTCATCATCTAAATCTTTAGATCCATCACTAGCATACTATAATTCCTTATCATTCTTGTATTTTTCATATTTTGGCCTATGCTTAGGTACTCTAGTTGGACATCTAGATGAAAAATCACCAACCTTATAATAGTTAAAACATTTCAAAGGTAATTTTCCTTCAAAGTTACCTTTACCTTTCATTTCTGTCCTAGAAATCAAGGTCATGATCTTATCATCTGCTTGATTGTCTATCCTTTGAATCTCTTCCCATTCGTCAACATATTTTCCAAGATCTTTGTTGTGCTTGTTCACTCTGCTAGATCTAGCTTCAACATATCTAGATCTCTAAACAATTTCCTTAAATGTTTCCTCCACCTTAGGTAGCATATCCTTTATCTTTAAGGTTGCAAATGTAGTTATCTTAGCAACTAATATTTCTCTGGTGAAATATTTGTATTGTGTAATAGTCTCCTCCAATGCAAAAACTTTGGGTATGTAGGAAGGAGTTCAATATCTCAAAATATTTTCTATGACTTCATCTTCTATATAAGTACCTCCATTGTTTCTAATTTCAATCACACATTCAAATACTCTCTAAAGATATGTCTATATTGTTTCATGATCCTTCATTTGTATTATCTCCATCTTTGTCCTCCAATTCTGTAACTTTTTTCGCTCAGTGTATTCATCTCCATCATAGAGTGCAACTAGTCTTTTCCAGATCTCACTTGCCTTTGTTAGATCTCCAACCTCTATAAATTCACCATTAGATAATGCATTAACCAACGCTTCCTTTGCAACAAAATTACACACAAACCTTTTCCTTTCTTCTTCAGTAATGGTAAGAGTTTCAAGGTCTTTCCCCTTTATGATAGGCACATATTTTAAGGTAATGAGCCAATATTCCAATCCCATACACATCATATGATTCTTCATCTTCTCCTTCCAGGTGTCAAACTTTTTTGCATCAATGTTAGGAGTCTACTTTCTGAATAAGGTCATCTTGATCTTTACCTCAAGTTGTTAAGCTTCCTAATTGAGGTGTTGGTTCTTCAAAAGATTTTACACTCCATGAGATACCAATATTCTTATGATTGATGTTAAGGAGGGGTTAATTCCATATGTGGGAAATCTATAAGAACCTAGACCAACTATAGGAACATGACTGCCCTCTTCACTTCTGGCTCTGCAAAACCAAGGTGGGTACACCTGATCCAATAGATACAACTCTATTGTTTACTGAATACTAGATCTTAGAATAGATAATAGTGAGAAAGTACTAAATAACAACCTATTATTCATTGACTCTCCATTAATGGGTAAACAACTTATATAGAGTAAATAAAACTTTAAAAGACTGGTATTGATTATATGTTTAGGATTACAAAGATTTTGATCATTCCCCACAAAGCAAATATAGGAAAATATAGGCTAGTGCCTTATCCATTGGGAAAAATATCACAACGCAGAATGAATACAAAGATGTTTTAGGAATAACTAGCCTTTGAACATAAATAAAAACACCCCAACTCTTTCCTACTTATAGAAAATCCTCAAATAAATTTAGTAAACATGTATCCCACCCTGAGCAATATTTAATCCAACCCTAGATCAGAACTTAAAGCCAAATACATACATATAAATCTCTGAAAGATTTAAAGATTCACAGAATAAATACAAAGGAGAGAAAAATATTTGAGATTTGTATTAAGTATAACCTTGATCATTTGTAAACATCATATTCTGAATAGCAAGCTTGCAAGATAGCAACAACAACCTATACTTCTTCTCTATTGCTTGATAAAATAATACAAAATGTTAGAATCCTCACTTGAGAGTTAGGGTTTCAAAATTTCTATCTTCTCAACACCTAAACTCTCAATGCCTAGAATGATCATGGAAAATCCTTTATATACAAGGAGATGCAACAAGCTACCGATCATTCTAGGGCTTACAAAACTTTTAACCTAAAAACTTTACAACAAACCCAACTGGGTTTACAATAAATACACTAATCAAAATTGGTGAGATATTTGTAGATGAGTCACCTTGCTTTATGTCTTCAATTATGTCCTTGGCTTCTTTCAAAAAATCTTATTGCAATATCTCCACTTTCATTCTTGCAATAAATACCTTTCTACATCTCAACAACCTTCATGACTCAAAAAGTTACTATCTTCACTTGTCTCAAGAGGTAGGTGGGGTATTTACTTTTAATACATGAGGTATGTACTGATACCTCCACCTGTTATACACCTCTTCACTTGGGAACTCAAAATTTATAAACTGTACATTTTTTCCAGATAATTGTTCCCACCTATCCTCCAATTGACTAATCTCTTGCTAAATAAATCAAACTTAGACTTGGCAGAAATTAAAGTCTCAATAGTATGAATAAAGAATAAACTATTTTCTAAAGTCAAAATGCTAGTCATCCTAGTATAAAATTCATCATCTATTTGTGCTCTCCACTTGATGAGTTCCTTAAGCTCACCATTTTTCTTAAAAACCTTTGGGATCAAGTCACAGTTGGGGAGTGTCAATTCTTTCTTTATCAAATTTTATTTTCTCTCAAAATCACCCAAAAGTATGTCATGCTCTACAATCTTTTTCATGTTATGATGTAGTGGCTTGATCAATGGGTTAGGATCATTTTGGGACTTGGATAGCCATTTGAACAATCTCACATTGGGAGATCTCTCAATCCATTTCTTAAAGACTGGTCCAAACTCACTCTTGTACTTATCTAATGAGGTGAGTAGTTTCCTTAACCTCCTAGCATGGTCAAATAGGACTGTGGGATTCAAAGTTGTAGCAAATTGCATCACAGCCTCTGTTACCTTTTCTTCATATTTCTTCTCTAACAAGCTCTTGTCTTTCAAATGCTCTTCCCTCATCCTGTCTAATTCTTACCTCTTTTTTTTTCAATGATTAGTTTCCTCAAGTAACTATTTCTTCTCCCAACTGAGCCTTGCATCTAGGTGTGTCTCAGGGTAAGGTGATGGTTGAAATTCAATGATAGGGCTGGATGAAGAAGCCACTGCAGGCTTGTCAGCTATCATTAATTATGGTGACCTATGATCCTGTGGTCTTGACAATTCAACAGTTAACTTGTCCTTCTAGATTAGCTCTATCTTAAGCTCATTATAAGACTTGAGGATAGTTTCAAATTTAAGCCTCACCTCTTCCTTTCCTTGTGCATTCTTTTCTACCACCTTGACATTAAATTTGATAGTTTTCAAAATAAGGTTTGAAGCTTCTATACCAAAAGTCTCACCTACTCATTGTACCAACAAATTTCCAGCATACTCTAAAGAGAGAGCCTCTATTTTTCCTTTGTTCTGTTCCCTCTTGAGGGACCACATAGCCAAGGCTACATGATCATCTGAGAAAGAAATACCTCCAATAGCTTGCTGAGCCTATTCTGCAGTAGTGAGGGTTTTAATCTTGCTCTTCTTGACCTGATAAAAAACTATTGCATCAACAATATCCCATTCTGGTAGAATCAGCACCCCTACAGTATGGACCATAGACCTTCCCTCCTTAGGAGTAATCTTCTCAAACTACTTTACCATCTCTCCCTTTGTTTCAGTTTCAATTTTTGTTATGTCCCTATCAGGGAACTCTTCTTTCTTCTTTTCACAAATCTCCTTAAATTGATTTATCTTCATTCTCGATAAAAATTGAAAAAATGCCCTAGTCTTTACAAATTTGTCATCACCGACAAATGAATCACTAGCTTGTTTCAAAATAGGGTCAATCTGCTTACCCTCAAATTAAGCCACAGTAAGATCCATTGCAACCCTTAGGTGACTTTGGAATTCCTTCTTGTAACTCATCATTGCAAACAAAAATGTTCCCCTCATTCCTCAGTTTTACAAACTGCTTAGCTACCCCATGTTCATCTAAGTGTAAGGGGGATTGAGAAGGAGAATAGACATTTTGTTCTGATCCTGACCCCTCTTGTCTTTGCCTCTTAGGAGAGGGTCCTTGCATTTTTGGATCACCCATGGGTCTCTTTCCTCTTGAAGTGGAAGGAAGATCCTCACCTCTCTACTGTGTTGGTAAAAGAACAATGTAACCACTTCTTTTTTGTACAATATAAACCCCCTTGGGGTCAATTTTGTATATCCTAGCTGGCTTAAAATTTGCCTAGCTCTCTCAGGGTAGTCTTTCTTACTGCAACCCTTTTCTCATTCACTACATGCATGATCCCTTCAAAATGCTCCATAAGAGCCACTACCTTTCTTTCCCATGGCTCAAAACCCTTCAATGGATCATAAGTTCTATCAAAATTTTCTGATGAAATCTACAGTCTTCTTGTAAATCACCCACTTTTCCTTCTTAATTTCTTGATTTTGAAGGTCAAACTCATTCCGTTTTATATCCTTAGGAAAATTGAACTGGTGCTCCATAAGAGCACACCTTATCTTGTCCCTAAACATTCTTGACAAAAAACCCTCATTGTCTGCACATCTTACTACAACTCTAGGCATTCTATAGGGTTGTAAGACCTAGTTTAAATACACCCATCCTCCTTTAGTGACAACATACTGATGGGCAATTGTGATATTAGGGAAAAAAGTCCCTCTTCCTTTACCAGTGAGAGTAGTTTCCTGCAAGTCACCAATTTGCCTTAATATTTATGCATATCCTACCTTCAATGGAACTTGGTAGGGAAAAATGTATGGTGCCACCCTGCAACCATATACCATAAAAACTATGGAGACTGGATACAATATAATATCACCAAAATTATGGACTATGGTAATATCTTGACAATATTCTTTTGGTCTAATCAATCCTAACAATTCCCTTGGGATTCTAGGATTTTCAAGAAATAACAATGTCCTAAGCCTTGAGGCAAAATCCCTGTCAAAAGCAATAAAACTAGCATCGGTTCTATCCCATGACTAAGCTATAGTCTACAACTAAACTGGAAGGATTTCTCTATTCCTTTCTTTGACAATATTGACTGTTGAGCTGAAAAACTACTCACCTTTGTATAAGAACATATGCATGAGCATAGAGTACCACCCAAAAAGCCTACTAACCTTCATGTTTTTTATTCCCATCAATCCCTCATGGATTAGGTCATCCAAGTGAGAGGCAAAGTCAAAGATTAGTGCCAATTGGGGATGTTGAGATTGCACCATCATAAACATATATGGAACATGCATATGAGTAGCCTCATCATGCCCTAAGATATGAGTCAAACATTTGTAAAACCCTTGTGCATGTTTACTGAATAGATCCAACCTAAAAGGCTCTAGTGTACTTGAGCTAACAACACACATTGATCCAATTTGGTCCAAAAAATCCTTCAGAAGCCCTGTCCTCAAATAATATTTCTGAGCTTCATATACCTCAGTGAACTCATTAAAATCTATCTTTTCTAACCCAACAGAATGGTCATTTAGTGAGAAGAGCTCTCTGATCTCACCCTTTGTGATGCTAATTAAATTATTTCCATTCACATCCTTGACACATTTTGTCACAGGATCATAACACTTGGAAATTTTGATTAGCAATTCTGCATCCATAAACACTCCAGGAACTACCAACTTTCCTATATCAAATTTCCAAATGTGGCTAAGGGGGGCACATGAATTCCTCTATGAGTATGCTGACTTGAACAAAATAAGACCATTATAATCCTCTCCCACCCTAGCATCTCTCATCCAATTTTCTCTATCATGGAGCCCACTATTCACATAATCTATAGGGATCCTTGGGACCAATTCCTTCAGTCTAGCTGCCTCATTATCTAAATGTGGGAGCAATTGCATCAAATCTTCACAAACACCCCTATCTTTGTATTCTGTCTTCCTAGACAATCCCCTCTTTGGTGACATTCTAACTAGGTCTCTTTAAAACAATGTGTAAATACCAAAGAAAACCCTAAATATCACCAGCTAGCAACATAATTTCTCTTACAATTTCTTCACAAACTCAAACAATTCCTGAATTTAGAGATTATGACCTACCAGGCACCTAAAAAAACTCTACTTGGTATCACTCCAGAAAAAAATCCAGCTTGCCAAGATGCTTATGAAAGAAGTAAAGAATGCAATGATCAAATTTGGACATATAATGTCTTGACAACCGTTTGCAATTCATCTACACATAGCTCATTAAGTTCACCATTACTGAAAATTGGTGGCCTCAACATTCATAGGATGTGAGCAACATCATAGAGAAAAAATTTTAAATAGGACCGTTGATCTTGTTTTATTTTTGGTGCATTGGATGGTCAACAAAAATAGTCGTGAAACCCTCTTTTTATTTTCCTTAAACTAGTTCCCAACCAATGAGAACAGATCAATTTAATCATGTGGGAAAAGGAATAACTTTACTTTACTTTGATCAGAGCGGATAGGTGTTAACCTGTCACTAAATCACAAACAAAAACATGTCAGGGTTGCTTGGTTGAGACATAGCGACAATCATTGATGCAACTTTAATCGAACAATCATCACAATCCTAAGAACTTTGGTCCCACTTTACTATATGAATCCTTACATCAAATGAACAAATACCATGTTCGATAAACTACCAGGCAGAAACCTAACCTTTTCCTTGGTGTCAAGCATACTAATAGTTGATAGGTCATGTCCTTTAAACAAGATCTAATGGTTGTCGCTATACCGCAGGCCTTAAAAATCATACACCTTATCCTAGTGATATACCGACAACCATGAGATTTGTTCAAGCCATAACTATCTGAGAAAGTTGACCCCATAATAACACTTCACTTACTTTTTCATTGAGTCAGAAACTACCATGTTTACAAAAATAGGTGGGTGAGCCCTTCTCCTTTTCCTTCTTAGTACCAAACGCCCTGTCGACTGCCACATCATGACCTATTTCAAACAATCAAAAGAAAACATGTTAGTGTGACATGGCAATTTAGGGCCCACTTTCTATCTTATCCTTCCTAGAGAATTGGATGGTCATCGCTATACTGCAAGGCTTAAATACTTCACAACTTTCATCAACAGTATAACGACAACCGTAAGATCAATCTATGTTTTATCCTTTGAAAAAGTCTGACCCCACAACAACTACATCACTTAAGACAAGTGTCAACCTTTGACAACCACCATAGAAGAAGACTTGTCAGAACACTATGATGTTAGAAACCTTTGGATTGGATGCTTGTCACTAAACCGCAATGCTTAAAAATAAATCAACTCAGTCCAACGGTATAACAACCATTGATGTATTCCTTTGTTTAATCAACAACAGTCCTTTGAAGATGGGCTTGCTTGGATAGGTGTCATTCTATCACCAAAGCACATGTTAGACATTTTGACAATAGGGATCCTTAAGATTGAATGACAACCACTCATTTCAAAAGGTTACTCACTTGGAAAAATTTAATTGGAAACTTAGGCTTTGAAAGAAATATTAAAAAGGGACCCTGTTCGACAACCTAATGGTATAACATGAAAGTGGTCATCTTTAAAAGGGGTCAATATTGCACATGTTATTTTGGAGAGTTAGTGAGCCAAAAAAGTAATGCTAAAACATAACAATGCTAAGACCAACTAGGGTTTCCATCAAACTTAGGGTTTTAGCCATAAAACCTCACAATTAGGTCTAAGAACTAGATTTTTCAAAAGTTTTAGCATGAAGCTGAATTTTTTTAGAATATTGCTAACATGAGGACCCAAAGCTCTAATACCAATTGTAAGAATAAAAATCTCATAATCAACTAAGGGGGGGGTGAATTAGTTGATGCCAATATTCAATACATTAAACTTTAACTTTAAACTTATTGTTGAAAACAAAATGTTGAATTGAAAAGTAAATGCAACAATAATACACATACACATGAACACCAAGATTTGTTCTTGAGGAAAACCCTATTAAGGGAAAAACCTTGGTGGGGATGGTACCCACAAATATCTTCACTATGAGTATAATAACCATGTTAAGAGTTTTGACTCTTTTAGGGGTCGATTATTACAATAGGCAGGTCCTGGTTATAGGAAAGACCCTATTAGGAGTCATTTACAATATGATCCCTATTTAGGAATTGACCCTGCTAGGACCCCAACCCTACAAGAGGAAATAACCCTATTAGGGGTGTACAAAATATCAATCTGATCAAGAGATTTGAGAGTTAAGGCCACCCTTAGTTTCTCCAAACCTCACAACTTCCAGATGAGGTAATTTTGTTCTCAAATTGCTTCTAGTATTCAACCACTACCAAGAATGCTCCACCTTGTGCCAAAGTGCACAACCACTACTCTCCAGATAGTAACCAATATATCCTCAATCTCACATTCTCCTTTGAACTTCGCATGTGTAGCACACACTTATTTTCCAATGATTTCAATCATTATATACAAGTTACAACAATTAAATCTGGGTCAGCCTATATAAGATAAATCTTATTTACAATATACAAATGGACCCATGCAAGGATGAACATGGAACCTCTTAAAGTTTTACAACATAATAATTACATCAATTAATCATCTAGATCTGTAGATCAAGCTCGCTCATCAATTAAATTGAGACATGTTCCAAGTTGGCCTTCAATTATGTCTTCACCAATACACACACCATAGCTGGCATCACCTATATGATCAAAACTCCATAAGATCATAATAATCTCTCAATATATTTTCCAACATGAACATATGTTCTCACATCATAACTTAAACAACCATGAGTGCTATCCTCAAAGTTCTATAATCAACTCTGTTAGGATCATAGTTTTTGTTTTCTAAAAACCAATAATCAGTAAATTATTCATAACTCTATCATATCAACTCATAATAATGTGCAATCACATCTAGGGACCAAAGACATCATGAAGAATCTCCATCTAAGTTCTCACATGCTAATTCTCTGTATAGAGTCCGTACAATTCTCTGTATAGAGTCCATACAATTCTCTGTGACATGCCTGCAAGCTTTTGAACAACCAGACATTAACATATGTTGACATCAATGACAAACTTTGTCATGAATACAACACACAATCACTGTAACATGCCTCTAACACTACTAGGATACTCCCCATAGGAATATCATCAGCATTCATGCTAACACCCACACCACCATTTGATTTCTCATATGTCATGTCCTTAAGTGAAACAAGAGGAATATTCTTTTCTTCCAACAAATTTCCCTTCCAAAGGAAGTCTCTAATAATTTTCTCAATTTGGTGAATCACTATGGAAAGGACCTTAAGGACTAAGATTTTATAATTAGAAATAGCTGATAGAAAAGTCTTAATGAGCATAATTCTACCTAATGAAGAGAGCCATCTGGCCTTCCATGCTAAAATTTTATTCTTAATCCTATCAATGATAGTAGACCAATAGGAAGTTTTATTTTACCCCACAAAGAAAGGAATGCCCAAGTAAGTGGTAGGTAGTTGTTCTTCTGAGAAACCCAAGATACTAATAATATTTCTAGAAAAAGTCCCATTAGTATTGAACAAATAGACTTTTGATTTATGTGCATTGATTTTTTGACCCAAGACAAAAGCATATAGATCTAAAGAATTTTTAACCTGTTTAGCTTCCTTAATAATAGACCTATTAGATAGTAAGGTATCATCAACAAAGAGAGTAGGGTATGTGTAGGATCGTGGTATGCCAAAAAGTGGCAATGTGAAAAAGAAGTCTTGATTGAAAAATAACTATAACTTTCAAAGAGTATAACATTTTTGAAATCAGAAACATGCATCACATTTTATGCTTCGCCTACTACAAGAAGAAATTTTATTTTTAAAAATTTGATGAAGTTTAGACTAAGTTAAGGTGGTCAAACACATGAGCTTTTATATTCTGGAAAATTTGTAGTAGAAAAATCATAATAAATTATTTATTAAGAAATAAAATTATAAAAAAATATGTGTCACGTCTAGACATGACTCTACTACTTAAATCTATAATATTATAAAAAAATATTATCATTTGATTGTATTTAAGGTGGTCAGACATACACCTACTTCTTATCTTTAACCTCAAATTTTCATACTATTGATAAACTGATTCGAAAATAGCTATAACATTCAAACGGTATAACATTTTTGAAATCTAAAATATGTGTCACATTCTATGTTTTTCCTAATACAAGAAAAAAACTAAATTTTTTTAATTTGATGAATTTTAGACCAATTTAAGGTGGTCAGCCACGTGAGTTTTTATATTCTCCAAAAGTTGTAGTAGAAAAATCATAATTAATTATTTACTTGAAACAAAATTACAAAAAATATGTGTCGCATCCAAACATGAGTCTACTACTGATATCTAGAATATTGTAAAAAAATATTATCTTTTGATTATGTTTAAGGTGGTCAGACATACACCTACTTCTTATCCTTTTCTTGATGTTTTTATACTATTGCATTGAAATTTGAAATTTTCACCATATAGAATAATTTATTTTCAAAAAAGGGCTAGTATCTTAGAAACTACACTCAATTTTCTATACATTCTCTTCTTACATATTTTATATATAAGATTGATAACTTGTTCAAATTTTTATGTCAACTTTCCTAACCCTGATTTTTTGAATTTTCATTGCCACTTAAGGGCCTTGTTTTGCATACCACTATCATGCACATACCTAGTAAGAGTCACATAAATTGGTGTACCTATGATATGAGAAACTTTCCAAAGACTAAGCTCTAATTTATGCTTTATGGTATTGCTAAATGCCTTGGCCATGATAATAAAAAGAATTAGCGACCAGTGATCACCTTGTCTAACCCATGTGTGGAAGAGAAAAAACTAGCAGGCTGCTCATTAATAAGGATTGAGAACCAAATACATGTGATACAAGCTTTGATCCATTTACACCACTTATTTGCAAATCCAAATTTCAGCAAGACTTTAAACAAAAAATTCCCAATTGACTCTATCATAAGCCTTCATCATATCCAATTTTATCATGAAATTGGATGATTGATTTGCATTAATGGAATACATAACCTCATGGGAAACCAATGCACCTTCTATGGTTTCTCTACCTAGAAAAAAACCACCTTGCTCACGTGAGAGGATAAGAGGTATATAATGTTGTAGCCTTAAATAGATTTCTTTTGTTAAGATCTTTCACAGCGTATTACAAAGGGAAATGGGATGAAAATTTGCAAAAGATTTGGGATCTTTAATCTTTGGAATAGTAACAATATTAGTTTTGTTAAAACATTTCAAAATTACAACATTCCCCCTTGATTCCTCCATCGCTACAAGAAGGTCACTACAAATCACATCCCTATTTTTTTGAAAAAAATACTGTTGAAAAACCATCTGGCCCTATGACCTTGTTTGGTTGTATGAAGAAGACTACTTTACGAATTTCATCAATAGAAAAAGGTGACATCAGTAATTTATTCACAACATCTAATATTAGACATGGAATAGCTCATTTTTAAAGGACTCATCATGACCAAGGGAAGGAGGAGGAGCTAAGATATTTTTAAAGAATCTGACTCCTAACCAAATTCCCTGGGCATCATCAATAACATCCCCATTTTCTATTTTTTGATACAGAAAATTGTACTTGCAACCTTCTTATGTTTAGCAGAACCATGAAAATATTTTGTGTCTTGATCTCCCTCTTCTAACCACAACTCCCTAGACTTTTTCCACCAATAATCTTCTATTCTCTTAGACAACTCTTCTCACTTTGTTTGCAATACCTTTTTCTTCTCATATAGATAAAAATCTAATCCATTTTGAATAATAACCTCATTGACTTCAGTATGTTTCTTGTTAACAATCTCTTTCTAAGAAAAAATATTCTTGAAAACTTTCAAATTACATATCTTAATCTTTGATTTTTAACAAATCTGAGTTTCTTGGAGAATCGAAACATTTTTGTACCTCTAAAAAAGGGAGAATTCACACACCACTTCTTTAATAGAGCTTGGAAGTGTGGATTTCTTAACCACATGCACTTTAATTTAATGGAAGAAACATTTTGTTTTACAATAACTGATCCATCCATATTAATATTCAATAAAATTAGAAAATGCTCTCATTCTGAATATGACAAAATCTCTTAGAAAAAATAACAATTATGAAGTTTCCAACACTGAGATAACAAGAATCTATCTAACCTTTTAGCAATTTCCAATAATCCAACCTACCTATTAACCCATGTAAATCCCCGATTATATGGCACAACATCTAGTAAGTTTTTATCTAAGATAAATGATGAGAAATCTTACAATGTCCTGACAAGAGGGAAGATCCCCCCTTCTTCTCATCAGGTGACAATATGGAATTAAAATATCCTCCTAAAATAATATTTTCATCCTTATCTTGTTGTATAGATAGAGTTAATACATACCAAATTTTTTCTTATCGTTAAAATATGAGGGACTATACACATTCATCAGAATAAAAGACATATCAAAGATGACCATTTTAAAAATCTACTAGTTAAATTCTTGCATAATGACTTGACTCTGAATATTTTTTGGGTTTCAAAGGAATGCAAGTCCACCTAAAGAACCTACTCTTTGCATGTGAGAAGACTTCCATAGTGACCATTTCCCAATAGTTATTCCATATGACTCCTATGACAACTTAGTTTCCTAAAGAAAAATTATGTCAACTTTAGAAGAATCAAGCAACTGTTTGATCATAATACTCTTGTCAGAGGCATTCAATCCTTTGACATTCCATGTGATAATATTCATTGGTGATAAGGAGAACAATTGGTTCTCCTCATCAATATCTTAATAGATGAAAATTTTTCATCCAAGGTGGATTGAATACCAGCCTCAACTTCTTCTCTGGCTTTTGCACTTTTTAACTTTCCCCCTCTTCTTTTAGGAGTCTTTTTTGCAAATTTGTGATTACAAGGAGATTGGGAAATGGAAAATGTTTGAGAGAAATCAAAAGTAGAGTTACTTGGGGCTTCCAATGGATCAACTTCAATCTCCTACAATTTATCCACTAAGATCTTATGAACTATATTTTCTTCATGCTCACTGCTCTTACCTAGTTGTAAAGAATTAATGTCAATAGACATGATGTCATACATGAGATTAATGGTGAATTTTACAAAACAAGGAAACTCCTCCAATACTATTGGGAGATCCTTAATTTCATCCTTTTCACCAATATCTAAGAAATCCTGAGACACAAAGTTGATAGTTGTATGATTAATATCATCATTTAAATCTTCTAAATTATCAACAACCCCTTCCTCAACAACAATCTCATCAATCATAGTAGAAGAAACAATTCTAACCATTTTAGTTGCCAATAATTATAACTATTGATCTAAGATAGTTTTCCTCTTTTAGTTTCCTAATAGAAATGGAAGATGCACTAGTTTATCCTAAAACATTAAATCATACACTATTAAATCCTTCAATCCCAAAGGAGGATCTTGGTGATCCTGTCTATCTATAGGTTTTCAATCCATCAATTTTCCTTGTGATTGATGATGGGAAACATCTATATAATTTGAATGTGTAAAGAACTATTGACATATAGGTATTAGAACATAAATAAATTTCTAGAACATAAAGGGTGACATTGATCCTCTACATATCTCACGATATAAAACCATTTCTAAACAATTAATTAGGGATATTTGATGAGAAGTATTTTGGGAATTGAAATTCCGATCCAAGCCATTTACATAAACATTACTATTTGGATCCTTCATTTTGGAGGAAAATGCACAATGATAAGAATTTGTAGAATGATATTCACAGACAATCACATTGGAGCATGTACCCTTTTGACAATCAATATTAAAGTGCCCTAATTGATTAACATTCTTTTCCACCATCATTTCATCCTGAATAGTGATAATTTGATCCCAAGAACCCTATTTTGAGATGATATGCAAAGAATATGGGAATTGATATGAAAAGTTCAAAAGAAAATAGACTTGCATTGTGAAATTAGGGAATTCATAAGGGATCAGGTCATTCTTTAAGAAGATACCTAGTTTATTATCAAGGATATGAATAATCTTAGGATCCCTCTACTCTAAGGGTAGTGAAGGAAATGAGATCTAGAATGACATGAATCATCATAAATTGATGTATGGCTTGAGCTTAGGAATCCATGGAATAGTGAACACTCCTGATCCATTACAGATCCATCCTTTAAATTTATGAATCTTAACCCTATGCTCTTTTGATTCAAACAAAGCAATAAAGAATTCACATTATGAATCTATTTAAAAAGCATCCAGAACCCCCTCCTAGATTTATTTTTCCCACAACAACATGCCTGAGATCCAAAAGGAGTTAGAATGAACCTTACCAGAAAGTTCTATCTCCCGTACATGTGCAATGCGTGTAGAGAGGAAATGCTCTGGGAGAGTGATCTAATGAAGATCCCTGTCACTCTAGTATACCCTAGTATTTTTTGAACTCTATGAAGGGAAATTTTGTTGGAGATTATAGTCATCTTTGTTTTGAAAATTCTTGTTCTTCCACACAAATCTGACTCACTTTAGATGAGAGGGTACACCATTCACACCAACCATCCCTAGTCCCTATGGGAAACTACCATTATCTTTTTTTAAAGGAACACCATTATGATAAAAATTCCTATTGCCAATGGAAATATTATTTGGAAATGAGAGGAATTGAGGCTCAAAGATAGAGTTATTGTTAGGGGAGGTGAAATTAGAAGGAGGTTGTAACAATCCATATCCCTTCGTAGGTGGTAAATACTCATTCATATAACTGGAAGAGTAGAATGATGATGCTGGAGTACCATCATAAATATCAAAAACATCTCAAATGGGTTATTGAAAAACCAAATGTCAAGGAATGGGACTTTTCCAAAATATTTATCCTATCAAGTTCCTCCAATGTTGAAATCAACCCTCTAACCAGGCTCCTTGACTACCATATCCCTGAGGTCACCTGAGATTTTCCTGACTACCATGACCTTGAGGTCGTGTCAACTTTTCCTGCCCATAACAAAATTTAAAATTTGGTTTTCTTTGCATCTTTCCAATTTAGTTCTCTCAAGATCTTGAAACCCTTCCCACTAATGGTTATATTTTAATTTTTTGTTATTAAAGATAATCTTGTGAATGTTGTGGTAAAATTTAAGATATTAAAAAGTTGCAAAATTGGTAGATTAATGATTTACCCCCATCTCGGTAATCTAATCTTAGGACTAACAATTGGTATCAAAAATTTGGTTTTCTGTTGAGGTGAAGCTTAAGAACACAAGGAAAAGATCCAAAGATGGTGAGAAATTAATGTCCTAAATTCACAAGAGAGAACTACTTAGTATGGTTTAGGAGGCTAAAACTCTATCTAAAAGGAATGGGAAACAAATATTGGGATCATGTGATCACTAAGTATATTGTCCCTTCAGTAATCTTGACTACTTCCCAATTGAAGATCATAAAATAATATACTACTACTATAGAAGCTATTGACAATACTCTTTTAGATGTAGAATTTATTGATGTCAAAGACTTCAATACTACTTATGAGATGTGGTAAAAGTTGAAGACTCTCTATGGTGGAGATCAACATGTGCAAAAAGAAAAGGTTGATAGTTTGAGAGGAAGGTATGATGAACTGAGATGCAAGAAAATGAGAACATAGAGAAATACAATTAGAAAATCAAAGAGGTTTTTGATGCTATCTGTGGTTCTGGAAGTAACCTTCCTAAGGAGGATATGGTAAGAAAATTTTTGAGAACTTTATTACCTTAGTATTCCATTAGGGTTTAAGCTATATAAGAGATTAGATCTTTAGGAACTATCACTATTAGTCTTGATGCAGTAATAGGGAAATTAATTACATTTGAGTTAAGCAATTATGATAATAGTATGCCAAAAGTTCAAGCCCCTTTCAAGTCATCATTGACTCTTGGACCATCTAAGAATGGAAAGGGGATATCTAATAGTTCTTCAACATTGTACTCTAATGATTATGAATTTTTTTTGTTTGAAGAAATAGAATAGGAGGAATTGGAAGCTTGATTTTCTAAAAGGATTCCTAGAGGTAACGGTAAATATAAAGGTATGTTTCCTTTGAAATTTTTTGCATGCAATAAGATTGGACATATAGCCTCTAGGTGTCCTGACAATGACATGAAGGAGAAGCCAAGGAGATTTTGGGATAAGAAAAAGAAGGCATGTTATTTAGCTGAAGAAGGTGTTACTAATGAAGAATCTGATGAAAGAGATGAAGAATAAATTTTGTTTGTTGCACTAAAGGAGGAACCACTAGAAGATGGTGAGAAATATTTAGTTTCTAACATGAATCATAGTGGTGATTGGATAATTGACAATGGTTTCATGCATCACATGACCAGTGATAGAAATAAATTCTTCAAAATGGATGAATGTGATGGTGATTCAATAAGATTTGGTAATGATTTTCCCTATATGGTAAAAGGAAAAGGATGTATTTCTTTAAATGATAAAACAAATTGTGATGATGTTTACTGGGTTGGTGGTCTGAAATACAACTTGTTAGGTGTTTCTTAGTTGAATAAAAAAGGATATAGATTAGATTTAAATGAAGGTATTTCTGTGACCATTAGGAAATCAAGAGAATTGATTTCTACCACTGATCAAACTAAAGGTAACTTGTTCCATCTGAATGTTATTATTAAGATTTGTCAGATTGCTAAGGTAGAAGATTGTTGATTATGGTATAAAAGGTGTTTTCATGTAAATCTTGATAACATGGTCAAAATTAGTAAGATGAAGATAGTAAGGGGTTTCCCTAACCTAGTAAATAAAGACAATGTAATGTGTAAATAATGGCAGCTTAGGAAGTTAACTAGTTCTAGTTTTATTATTAAGAATTATATTTCTAAAAGTATTTTAGATATAGTTTATATCAATCTGTGTGGTGCAATGAGAACTCAGAATTACTATGGTGCTAGATACTTCATGTTTCTCATTGATGATTATTCTAGAATCATGTGGGTTGTGTTTCTAAAAGACAAATTGGAAGCTTTTCAAATGTTTAAGATCTATAAAGCAAAGTGGAGGAGACCCAAAAGGCCCTGAAATGTTTTAGATCTATCAAAGGAGGTGAGTTTACTTCACATGAGTTTGTTTCATATTGTGAGGAACATGGAATCAAAAGGAAGATTTCATCTCCTAGGACACCTTAGCAAAATGGTATTGCTAAAAGAATAAATAGGTCTATCATTTATTGTGCTAGAACATTAATAATTTAGAAAGGTCTTGCACAAACATTTTGGAGAGAAGTTGTAAGAAAAACTTTTACACATTGAACAAAGTTCAATTGAAAAGGGTAAAAACAAAACTCCTTATGAATTATGGCATGGTTGATCTACTAGTGTAAGTTATTTCAAAGTTTTTGGAAGTGGACATTAAATTAAAAGAGACAAAACTTTAGGAAAGTTTGATCCAAGAAGTGATGAAGGAGTTTTCTTAGGATATTCAACAAAGGAAAATCCTACAAGTGCTTGAACAAGAGAACAAATAAGATTATGGAAAATGCTAATGTAAGAGTAGATGAATTTTCTTAGTAGGATGATGAATCCAACAAGAAAGAACCTGAAGACTATCATGGGTTTGTATATGCACAACCATTAGAGTAGGAAACTATAGTAGATCCAATGGACAAAAAATTCAATGAAAAAGAATCATTACAAGTTGTTAAAGGAATCCTAGAACTTATCAATATTGCCAAGGTATGTGAAATTGAATCATTCACCTCATCAAATTATTGGTGATAGATATTTTTGTGTTCTAAGAAGAAAAAATAAATGGAAAGTACATGTTTTCTCTATCAACTTGAACCTAAAACTATAAAATATGCATTGAAAGATGATGATTGGGTGAAAGATATGTAAGAAGAATTGGAGTAGATTGAAAAGAATAAAAAATGGTTATTAGTACTTGAACTAGTGGACAAGAATGTAATCAGTACTAAGTAGATTTTCAGGAACAAGATGAATGAGAAAGGTGAAGTGGTAAGAAACAAGGAAATATTGATGTACAAAGGATATTCATGGGAGGAAGGCCTAGACTATGTTGAAACATTTAGATCTGTGACTAGACTTGATGGTATAAGGATATTTCTTGCATATATTTCTTACAAAGGATTCAAGGTATATCAAATGGATATCAAGTCATCTTTTCTTAATAGTATATTGGAAGAATAGGTATACATTGAACAACCAGAAGGATTTTCTAATTCAAAAGGTAAGAACATGATGTCTAAATTACATAAAGCTTTATATGGGTTTAACCAAGTATCTAGGGCATGGTATGAGACATTACACTCATATTTGATTCAGATTGGTCTCATATGGACAAGTGATAACAGTAATGTATATTTGAAGATTGAGAAATATGGAAGGTTACTGATTGTATACATTTTTGTAGATTATATCATTTTTGGAGAAAATGAAGAGATGAGAAGATCATTTGCAGATGAAATGAGGAAATAATTCAAGATGTCTATGATCGGTGGACTTAAATTCTTTATTGGATTATAGGTTCAAGAGTTAAAAGATGGTATCTACATCAGCCAATCCAAGTACGTAAGAGAAATACTAAAGACATCTTGGTTACAAGACTAAAAACTAGTTGGTAGCCCTATGGTAGCTAGTTGAAAATTGTCAAAGGAAGATGATTCTAAAGAAGTGGATGACACTCTTTACAATTCCATGATTGGTAAGCTATAGTATGTGGTGCACAATAGACTAAACATTGCATAGGCAGTTGGATTAGTGGCTATATTTTCTTCTAATCCTAAGGAATCACATTTAATTTTGGTGAAGATGTTAGGAATGAATGCTAAATATATCCTATGGGAGTATTGGCAGCCATTTTGTAGTAGTTGTTGTTGCATTCATGACTATGATTGTCATTGATGTCAACATAGTGATCTACTAGAGATTAGTAGAGGAGCAGACATTGTTTTGATTAGCGCACATGGGATATTGCAGATCAAGCTATGAAATGTTGAGGATTTACTCTTTGATATCTTATATGCTCATGGTTAAGAGTACAGATAGTAATTCATTTATTCATGAAAGTTATGAGCATTTTGGTGAAAGCAGTATTCAGGCAGTGTTCTTGAATAGCGGTTTGTGGAAATTGGATGATATCTCCTAATTGGGATGGAATCTCATTTTACACGGTTAAAGAGAAGTTGAAGACATATTTTTAGTGATTTTGATGATAGTGCAAACTTTGAGGTTGCACGAGTGAAGAATTATTCTAATTGGAAGCTGACAATTTTGTGTAATTTTTGTTGTAACGTTTGGAAACTTCTATTTGGTAATTGGATGCTGACTCATTTGTAATTACTTGAGTGTGGTATAAAGGAAGGAATGTTTTTCCTTTTTGTAAGTGTGATGTGTTGAATTGATAAAGTGAATGATTGTGAAATTGAAATTATGAAGGAAGACATGCGAGGTACAGAGATCTAAAATTGAGATCTGGTGTAGCAGTGAGTGTGGTTTGGCACAGTCAAAGAAGAGGTAACATATTGTTGAGATCAGTAATGATTTGATATTATACTGTTGAATAATCTAGAGACTAGTTGGATAGTGTGTTTAGTGATCTTGCCATTGAAGCTGTTTGGGCAGTGGGTCCTTCTGTCTTCCATAACTCCTAATAGAGCTAGAATCTTTTAATAGGGATTCAAAATTTCCTAACAATGATTCATATGTACTGAATGTATTTCATAAGACTCCTAATAGATTCTATCCTTTCACAAGGAATATTCATATTAGTACATCTTTCATGGGCATCATTCCCACCGGGGTTTACTCTTTGATCAAGAGGTTCCCTAGTCAACATATCTTGTGTCATTGTGTTATTGTGTATGAATATCTTTCTAGGGTTGGTAACTATATTTCTTACATGGTTAAAATCTATTGAAGTTGATAAAATTTATAATTATCAGATAACTAATTCACCCCCCCCCCCCCCTCTCATTTATCTTGGTGGACTTTAATTTCTAACAATTGGTATTAGAGCGGCAGGTCCTTGAAAGAAAAATTTAGCAGCTTAAGGAGATCCATGGTGAATTTTAGGAAAGAAAGCCCTAAGTTTCATGGAGTGAATTTTGATAGCTGGAAAGAAAAGATGAAGACACATCTACTGTGTTTAGGACTAGGTTATTGGTTGAATACAAAGAATGATAAGACTATCATTGATGAGGATAATCTTGAAATGTGTTCTAATGATGAGAGAGATCTATTCATGTGTAACACACTTGCCAGAGAAGTACTTTCGACAGCCCTTCTAGAGAATGAATATAATCAGGTAAAATATTTGAAAACATCTCATGAAATTTGGAAAGCTTTACACTCTACTTTTGAAGGTGATGAACATGTAAAGAAAGTTAGATTAAATAATTGGATATGTGCATTTAAAGATATAAGAATGATGGAAGATTAATCTGTTAGAAGCTATTTTGGTAGAATGTCAGAATTTGTTGCAGGCATAAAATCTTGTAGAGGAACAAAGATAGAAAATGAAGTTATATGGAAAATTTTGAGGACATTGACTCCTACGTTTAAGAAGACAACACAGATGATTGAACAAGTTATACCTTGTACTTCAAACTTTACAATAGAGACTCTTCTTGGAAGATTGGGAGAAGAAAAAATGAACTTGAGGTTATCAGGAGATTTGCCTAGAATGGAGACAACATTCAGTGCTCTTAGTGTTTTCCCTACTTTGTCAAGAAGCATTAGTGTGAGTGGAGATTATGCTGGCAGCAACAGATCTAGAAATGAAGAAGACAAGAAGATTGAAGAAGGTATTACCTTACTTGTGAAGAGAGAACCAAACGGTAAGAAATTTTTTAAATGTTGGACTTGTCAAGAATATGGTCATTTTGCATCTAAATGTCCTAAGAGAGTTAAAAAGTATAGAAACAATTTCAAGCCTAGAAGATCTAAGGAATGTTATTATGCTAATGATGAAGATCTTGAAGCTAGTATAGAGAGAACTTTAAGTGAAAGTGATACTGAGAATAATGATGACATAGGATTTGTAGCAATTAAAGAAGAATCCTGAAACAGATGTTAAGGAAGAAAAATCCCTAGTTTCTCAAGTTGAAAAAAAAGATAATTGGATTATAGATAGTGGTTGTTCACATCATATGACTGGAGACATGAAAATTTTTATAAAGTTTAACAATTATGATGGAGGAGTTGTTAGAGTTGGAAACAATGCACCTTGTTTGATTAAAGGTACAGGATCTATTACTCTTGATGGGAAGACTAATACTGATAATGTTTACTTTGCGGATGGTTTGAAACATAATCTTTTGAGTGTTGGACAAGTAGTTGATAAGGGATATCAAGTTTGGTTTATTGAGAAAACTTGTGTGATAAAAGATAAGGATGGAAATTTGATTAGAATTGGATCTAGAACTAGATGTAATGTATTTCAGTTGAATCCTACTGAGATGACATGTTTGATTACTAAGATTGATGATTGTTGGTTATGGCACAAAATATTTTGTCATATAAATATTGATAACATTGTGAAAATAAGTACTACACTTGCAGTAAGAGATTTGCCTAAAATTATGAAGCCTACTAACATGATTTGCAAGGAATGTGTGATGGAAAAATAGAAGAGAAGTTCATTTCCCAGTAAGAAGTTTACATCTGTAGAGAAGTTGGAGATTATTCATAAAGATTTGAGTGGTCCTACAAGGACTAGAGGATTCTATGGAGAAAGGTATTTTATGATTCTTGTTGATGATTTTATAAGAATGATGTGGATTACATTTCTTAAAGAAAACTCTGAAGCATTTGATAAGTTTAAGATCATTAAGAATAGAGTTGAGAATGAATCCGGAATGAAAATTAAATGTTTGAGATCTAATAGAGGTGGAGAATTTACTTCTAGAGAGTTTAACACCTTTTGTGAAGTGAATGGTATTAAGAGAAAGTTTTCAGCCCCTTGAACACCTGAACAAAATGGTAGTGCAGAAAGAAGAAACAGATTAGTGATTGAAGCAGCAAGAGCTATGTTATTTTAGAATGATTTGGTGAAGATATTATGGAGAGAAATAGTGAACACAACAGTGTATACAAATAATAGAATACAAATCAGAGCAGACATAGACAAGACACCCTATGAATTATGGTTTGGACATGCACCCTTAGTTAAGTATTTTAGAATTTTTGGAATCAAATGTTATATAAAGAGAGATGATGATATTGGAATAAATTTTGTTGAACCTATTGTTATACATTGTGATAACACCAACATAGTTAGTATGTCTAAGAATCTTGTATTATATTCTAAGACAAAGCATATAGAGATTAAGTATCATGTAGTAAGAGAGAAAGTTGCTGATAAATAAGTCAGACTTGAGTACATAAGCACAAAGGAGAAGATTGCAGACATATTTAAAAAGTCTTTGCCTAAGGATACATTTGAGTATCTGAGAGGTATGCTTGGGGTTATGCCCCAACCTACTTTTGTTCAGTGATGCAGATTGTTGCATCTATCCAGTAGTATATGAGCCCTATCTTTCTTCTAGACTTTATTTTGGTACTTCCTCTATGGGGGAGTATTTGTATCTGAGTTGAGTCATGAGGACTCTAGTGGATATATTTTCTAAATAGTGTCTTTTGACATTAGAGTTGTTGTTGACATAATGATGAAATTTCTATCATTGATGTCAATGGGGGAGAAGTGTACATGAATAACCATTTGTACCATCTATTGGAGAAAATGAAGCAAGATTTGTTTGATGAAGAGGATTTGAAAATATTTTTTTGAAGAGCAACATAATTGCAGTATTGGATTCATGGAACATTGGATGTTTTTCATCTATGCTGCCATCAATACCAATGGGGGAGATTGTTAGGAATGAATGATAAATATATCATATGGGAGTATTTGTAGCCATTCTGTAGTAGTTGTTGTTGCATTCATGACTATGATTGTCATTGATGTCAGCATAGTGATCTACTGGAGATTAGCAGAGGAGAAAACAATGTTTTGATTAGTGCACATGGGATATTGCAGATCAAGTTATGCAATGTTAAGGATTTACTCTTTGATATTTTATATGTTCATCGTTAAGAGTGTAGACAGTAATTCATTTATTCATGAAAGTTATGAACATTTCGGTGAAAGTAGTATTCAAGCAGTGTTCCTGAATAGCTGTTTGTGGAAATTAGATGATATCTCCTAATCAGGATGGAATCTGGTTTTGCGTAGTTAAAGAGAATTTGAAGACATATTGTTAGTGATGTGGATGATAGTGAAAACTTTGAGGTCACATGATTGAAGAATTATTCTAATTGGAAGATGACAATTTTGTGTAATTTTTGTTGTAACATGTGGAAACTTTTATTTGGTAATTAGATGCCGACTCATTTGTAATTACTTGGGTGTGGTATAAAGGAAGGAATTTTTTTCCTTTTTGTAAGTGTGATGTGTGGAATTAATAAAGTGAATGATTGTTAAAGAGAATTTATGAAGGAATACATGCGAGGTACAAAGATCTGAAATTGAGATCTGGTGTAGCAGTGAGTGCAGTTTGGCACAATCAGAGAAGAGGTAACATATTGTTGAGATCAATAATGATTTGATATTATTCTATTGAATAATCTAGAGATCAATTGGATAGTGTGTTCAGTGATCTTTCCATTGAAGTTGTTTGGGTAGTGGGTCCTTCTGTCTTCCATAACTCCTAACAGAGTTAGAATCTTTTAATAGGGATTCAAAATATCCTAACAGGGATTCATATGTACTGAATGTATTTCATAAGACTCCTAATAGATTCAATCCTTTCACAAGGAATATTCATATTAGTGCATCTTTTGTGGGCATCATTCCCACTGGGGTTTACTCTTTGATCAAGAGGTTCCCTAGTCAACATATCTTGTGTCATTGTGTTATTGTGTATGAATATCTTTCTATGGTTGGTAATTATATTTCTTACATGGTTAAAATCTATTGAAGTTGATAAAAGTTATAATTATCAGACAACTAATTCACCCCCCCCCCTCTTAGTTATCTTGGTGGACTTTACTTTCTAACAGAAGAAGATATTTTGATATCTTATAGGGACTAGAGGCTATGGTCTCTAGTATGGACATAAAGGTGGTTTCACATTGAGTGTGTTTACTGATGTTGATTGGGCAGGAAATGTTAATGATTGTAAGAGAACAAATGGAGGTTCATTATTTCTTGGTGATAGGATTGTATATTGGACAAGAAAGATGAAGAATTGTATTTCTTAATAAAAAAAATTGAAGCTGAATATGTTTATGCTATTATTAACTATAAAAAAGTGATGTGGATTAAGTAGATTCTAGAAAAAATTTAGGAGAAGGTAACTGAAATAATGGTTATCTATTGTGACAATACAAGTACCATTAACATATCTAAAAATACAATGATGCACTCTAAGACCAAGCATATATCTATCAAATATCATTCTCTTAGAGAATGGGTATAGGAAAAAGAAGTAACATTGGAGTATGTTTAAACTAAGGAGTAGGTTGTTGATATTTTCACTACGCCATTACCTAAGGATACATTTGAGTATATAAGAGGTAAGTTATGGATCATTCTTATATCTAGTGTGAATTGAAAGAAGGTGCAATTACATCAATTCAAGTGTATCCAATGAATATTTTTATGTTTAGATTGATGTTATGGGGATACTCATGTTAGAAATAGGGAGTGCTAAGAGGGGGGGTGAATCACTTTTTCAAAAACTTTTACTTTTTCCCAATTATGGATATAACAAATTAACTTGAATCTTACAAAATAAATTAGAATAAGTAAAAAGCATAGCAATAAAGAAAATGAACTCATAACACCATTTTTATTCTTGAGGAAACCCTAGCCAAGGGAAAAACCTAGTGGGGATGATACCCACAACTGATCCACTAATCAAAAGTATCTGGTTAAGGATGTTGACCCTGATAGGAGTCTATTACATAAATATTGTGTCTATGTCCTGATTAAAGAAAACTAGGCCTTGTTAGAAACCTCAACCTTGTTAGGAGTTGGTATTAAAAAATAGGATCTTCAGAAGATGAGCACACTGCCCAAACATGTAATATACAATGATATCTGGATACAAAGGTAAAGTACATAACCTTTTATTGCTATCGAATAGCTTTCCTATTCTGATTTAGCTTTCTAGGCTCTTCACTTTCATACATAGAGTATGCTTTCTTTTTCTTCTTACAATATACAACTTCACATCATAGCATTACAACATTACAAAACTTATATTTTCTTCACATTACATGCTTCTTACATATATACAAGTTATGAAGATTCATAACTTCCAGTCGGCTTACAAAACATAAACTCTTTCCAAAATACAAAACTAATTCAGGTTGCCTAAGGTTTAACATCTAGGATGTCATCCTGTATATGGTTAAGTCATTATTTTGATAAACAAAATAATCCCTTAGCTTAATATTCACATTTTGTCTTCTTGCTCTGTTCAGGTCGACTTTAGTACTGTCTCAGTAATTCTTTAATATCTCCTTCCATACATGTCATATAGACTTGCACTCTCACATGCGACTTTGATATACATAGAATTATCCATGTTCAAGTGCACATGCACTAAACCTACGTCTGTGAATATTGCTAAAAAAAAAATCTCTAATTAGATTGGCAAATACCAGTGTACTTAGATAGTTTTTACTTGCGCTCATAAAAAAATTGTTTTCTTCTATTATGAAATCATCATAGTGAGTATATGTTGCCATAATGAAAACAATCTGATATCCTACTCAACCAAATTGCCAACAATCTCCCCCTTTATCATTGGTGGCAACATATTAAAAAATTGGCTAATTTCTCACAAAAAACTTTAAAATTCAAAATTTTGGCCATATACAAAAAATCTCCAAAATACTTATGTCTCCAAAATATCTATACTCCCCCTAGGAGTATACATCATACTATACTATCTATACAATTTTCCGCTAATACTACTCTCCCTTTGACAACAATGAAAAAAGGTGTCAAAAACTTGTGTCAAGATGTTTTACCTTAAGATTTCAAAATTGCAAGGCCGGTAGGCTTGCAACACAATCTACAAAATTGGTCTTTATAATTTCAATCTCCTTATCACATGATTTCTTTACAGCATCTGAAACGCTTAGGAGGGCACATAGGCCAAAGATGCAATTTCACATGCCTTTAGGTTTGCACAGTGAAATTTTCCATAAAATGTCTTTGAAGAAAGACATTCCTCCAATTGATTTTCAATAATACTCAATTTTATTGATACATGCTCTCTTAATAGAGAGAATATTTTCAATATCTTATTCTTCTCATCATTTAGAAGTCTCATATCATCATATATTTTACTTATGTTTCTCTCAATGTCTGAGATCTTCACATTAGGGGTTGACAAAAAGTTTGCAACTACTTGTATCTCTGCCTCTTTGATCTTCATTTTCTCTGATATATATGATATATGGTTTTCTAATTTTGTACATTGAATGTACAATGCTTTTCCTCTTTCCAAACATCTTCTTAACTCTTTAATACAAATATCTAGATTGTCTATATCATTTCTGATATTTTGACATACATCTTGAAATATTTTAGCTTCATAAACTATTTGGGTGTTTACTATGGCCATATCTGATAAGTTAGTGAATTCTGTATCAAAAGCTTTCACAACCTTTTTTTCTTTTCCCTATGGATCTGCCTCACCGATTTGACTAGATATTATACTTTGTAGTTTCTTAGTCACCTCAAGTAATGATCCTTCTAGGATTTTTACCTTCTTATTCTTCCCAATAATCTTGTTCAAAGATGAGATCAACTCTATTTGATCATCATCATCAACTTCTTGTGCAAGACTAGAAACCAGTGATTCAATTTGTGGTTTTTCTACTACTTCCTTGGGTTTAGGAATGATTATAGTCTTCTCCTTAGGAACTTTATGTTCTTCTTCTACTACATTAATCTATGGTTTTTCTTTTGTTACTTCTACCTCTTCTTCATTCCTTGATTCAATTACTTCTTCCTCATTTACTGCCATGTCTTCCTTCTCATCAACTGAATTGTCAACAATATCTTCAAATATATTTTCTTCACTATCTAGAGTGAATTTTTTTCCTTATATGGTCATAAAATCATCCTCGATGTTAATAGATGGTGGTGGTGATGGTGGTGAATCTATCTGATGCTTTGCTTTAGTCACTTGATCAAATTCATTAAAGTGCTCACTAGGTCTAGTTGTTATGACCTTTATAACCACTTGCTCTATCTCTTTGTTCATTTCTTCATCATTATCTCCCATAATTAGTATAGTTCTTATTTTCTTTCTTAGATGGGTTATAAGATTCTTCATGATCTCTTTAAAGTGTTCTTCATATTTTATCTCACACAATTTTATTACAAATCTTTCTCTAATTCCATTGTCTTCCTCTGTTGCTATCTTTTTCCTGTTTACTAATTTCTCATACAATTTATCAGGAATCTTTCCTTTAATGTCATCAAATTTCTTATCTGCCAGTATCATGTGCCTGACAATTGCATTCTCCAAGTTTAATTTCTCAATATTATCATGCATATCATAGTATTTGTTCAGTTTAGTGAAATCACCTTCATTTATTATCAAAGTGTTCACTTTGTCAATCTTTGGTTTCCATTTCTTTTTACTGTTTCATGCTTCCTCATCTACTTTAGCTGCTAGTGTTTTCTTTCGAGTAGGGGTAAATAAAGTTTTATGCCTTTTACCCAAACCGCTTGCCATTTCCTTCTTTCTTTTTGCTGGTGGAGTGGTGGAGGATCTAGTGGTTTTTCTTACTTCCTGTACTTCCAATTCTTCAACTTCTTCATCTGAGTCTTGAATTTCTTTAGTAGGTGCTACAACTAATGTCAGGGGTGGAACTGATAAGATTTCTTTCTATCCTATATCCCTTATTGATGCTATAGTCTACTTAGCAATCTCAAATTCATGCTCGATCATGCCAATGTCTTTAAGAATTTTCTTAATAGTACTGTCTACTTTTTGCTTAGCTATCTTTTGTGCCTTTATTGATTTTATGGAGTCAAAGTTCTCCTCATATGTCCCAAATTTAGGACTCTTTGCATCCAAATTAGTCTTAAGTAATCTTCTTATGTATCCTTCAACTTCAACTTCAGAGGCTTCATATTCAAGTGGATCTACAAATTCCAGCCTAGGTTCAACTACTTCAATGAAATTAAAGTCAGTGTCAACCAAAAAACATATCTCATTTTTGTATTTCTCCACAATAGATGGTGGAATCCTTGAGCTTTTTCTCATTTGATTCTAAAAATTTTTTATTACCAAAGTGGCACTCTCATTCACTTTTTCTATAGGGTGTCTTAGGTACACCTTGTTGATTTTGTCCATGGTATTCATGTTATCATTCCAATCTTCTTAAAAAATGAAAAAAACATGTATGTGATTAAAGATGGGAATCTAAACTATGAGTTCTTAGTTTTCTTGATCTTCTCAAGATTCTCTATCAACTAAATTCTCATAATTTCACACATGTCTACTTGAACTTTCTCAACACACATAAGATAAGCTACATGTACCATGCTAGCTTCCATATCATCCTCTCTAGAATTTGCACAAAACTTAGAGGATAAAATTTTCCATACATATCTAACATCATCCTATATGATTTTTCTGATTAAAATTCATCTTCCATTGTAAGATGACTTAGTGTTGTCCAACATAGTTTTCTTTACATCTTTCTAATTAAAAGGAATTACTCCAGATTTAGATAGACCAGCTACCTCATGAATAAGGTCTGCGGTGATGTCTATCACTCTATCATCTAACCAAAATTTCCCATTGTGAATCCTCATCATGATTATCTTAGTACATTCATCATCCTAAAATTCATAATGTAGTGTGTATTTAATGATATCAGTATATTGCAAATGTTCAAACCATTCTTTGTATGAAATGTCCTGGTTATATATCTTCTCATATTCCTTGATTAGGTTACCATCTTCTATGGTCTCAAACTTACATTTCAAATAACTTTTTACATCTTCCAAGTGCAAAACTCTGGCTGGAATGGATGACAACCCTAGACTAGGGTCTTCTTCCAAGTGTTCTACTGGTTCCCTTTTTACTCTAGCTTGGATTGAATCTTTTATATGGTGAACAAGTGATGCATCCATGATTCCCATAAAACACAATTGCTTTGATATATTTGTTTAGCAAAATACCTCAAGAATCTTGATTTAGGGCTTTGCGTAGATCTAGCACAAAATCTTTCTCCAAATCCTAGAAACTGCACTTAATCTCCACTGAATCATTCTCCTTGTCACTTATAGTCACTTGAATGATCAAATAATACCGATCATATGCTTTTATCCTTTAAATCTTTCAAGATTCTAACATCGCATTAAATTTCTTTGCCGCTTCATACCAAAAAGTTGTTCTTGGTTACCTGCAAAACTTCATTCTTTCCATGTACTCACATACACTCATATTAATTCATGCACTCTTAACCATAGTATAATTACATTATATAATTGTTGGAAACTACAATTGAAACAAGTGTTGTATTTTCATTGATGTCAAACCTTAACTGGTAAGACTGTGGCTACTTAGGAAAGTACTATATCTATTTGAGTGTTGCTAAGGGGATAGGCAAGGTTGGTAACAATAGCACCTAAGAAAAGGTTGAGTTATCTTGATACTACAAAGTGTACTTGACTATGTTGCACAATGATGAGATAATGTATTGTTTATAATAGTAAGACTGAAGACTAAACTGGTAGGCTTGACCAAGCAAAGAATGGAGAAAGCATGTTTAACCCGAGTAATGTTAGTATCAACTGAGTCAATGGATGCCAAGAAAAATTATAGTGTCGACTGAACAACAGTTAATTGCCAAGGAAGACAGTGTAAGCCAAGGAAATATTTTTAGTAATGACCGAGCTTTCTACATGAAGATCGAGTACTTGATCACAGTATTGACCAAGTATCACCAATTTTATATTTGAAGAGAATTTAATTTTGGAGCCAATATTATTGAATTCTTGGATTATGTAAAATGTGTTGACTTTATTTATTGGTTGTTTGAAAGCATTAAATGTATTGTAAATTTTTTTATTGTAAATCTTTAAGAGATTTGAGATGATTCTAGAAAAGGAGCCGAAGAACATGAAACTGGTAGATTCAATGAATCTGACCTAACCCTAAGATCTATGAATGAGATTGAGTGGCATAAGATGAGTTTACATAATTGAGGAAAGAATAAAGGGTACTTAAGCATTTGGATATGCAAGAGAATGGGTGAATAGAGAATGCTGGAAGATCAGTAAAGTTTTATTGACTGAATAAGCAGAAAAGGCTGAAGGAGAATTGTTGTGGTTGCTTGAAGGAAAGTTCCGAGTAGATCAGAGATGGAGATGGAAAATTTTCAAAGTCAGTAAACTAGCATTAGTGTACGGGATCAGATCTAATATTTGCAAAGTGAGTTGTATATTTTTTAGATAAATATTGTTGCTACTTTCTAACCATTGTAACAGTCAAAATCCTTTTAATAGAGGTTGACCTAATAGTCATATGTTAAATCCTTTGAACAAGATTGCATTCTAATGGAGTGTATGTAAGTCCTATGACAAGGCTCACTTTTAACAGGCTAATTGAAATCCTTTAATCGGGTCACACCTGATAGTGTGTATTGTAACCTTTGACAGGGTTGGCTTATTACTGAGCTCACTTTAGAAGAGTGAAAATAATAGTAGCATGTTACAAAGTGGTTTCTCCCAAATTGGGTTTCCACTATAAATCCTAGTGTTAATACTTCTATGAATGTTTTGGTTTGAACATTTCTATGTTTTACAAGTTAAGTTACATTTGGGTAGTGGACTGCATTGTTATATGTTTCTATTATTGAATCAGTGATGACCGAGTTTGTTCTAGTTATTAGATCTGATTTAGGGAAAAGTTTGTAAGTTTGTTTTATACATTAGGACCTGAGAACAACTGATTCACCCCCCCCCACCCCCCCTCTGTTGTTCTAAATCATATTAACAATTGGTATCAGAGCATTTTTGCTTATTATTAGTGTTGACAGAAATCAAGTTTAAAGGGGCTTGAAGCAAATAATCAGGATGTATAAGAAGGAGGTACCAAAGCTGAACAAGGAAAATTTCTCTACATGGCAAAGCTTGATGAAGCTGCATCTAGCCAGTATTGGTGACTCTACAAAGTACTACATTGAGAATAGCTATGTCTCACTTGTCACACCTTTGATAGCTGAAGAAATGAGAGCTAAGCAAGAACATAATCATGCAATGCTGGAAATTGCATCTGCCCTAAGCTATCTAGAATTTGAGGACATTAAGGATTGCACAACTCCTAAGGGTATGTGGGACACACTTGCAAGGATCTATGGTGGTGACTTAAATGTACTGAAAGCAAAGGTCGAGAGTCTTAGAGGTAAGTTTGATGAAATGAGAATGCAAGAAGGTGAAAACATTACACAATATTGTGGTAGAATAAAAGAAGTTGTGAATGCTATTAGAGGTGCAAATGGGGCTATTGATGATGAAACTATAATTGGGAAAGTACTAAGAACCCTACATCCTATATATGCTATTAAGATCTCAACTATTCAGGAATCTAGATGTAACTCTGCTAATGTGTTTACTTTGGAAAGTTTGGTTGGTAAGTTGACTGCTTTTGAACTCTCTAATTTTGATAATTTCACTGTTGGAAGCATTGGAAATGTTGAATCTGCTTTCAAGTCACAACTAGTTCTGAACAAGCCAAAGAAAAAAAAGGAAAGATGCATCAGTGAAAGTAAAAGTGATAGTGAAAGTGAAAGTGACAGTGACACTTCTGATGAAAATCTAGAAGATCTAGAAGCTCTTATGGCTAGAATACTAAGAAGGGGAAAAGGAAAGTATAAAGGTAAACTCCCTATTATATGTTTTGCATGTAATAAATTTGGTCATAAAGTTTCTAGATGTCCTGATAGGAAGGATAAAGATGATGAATGAAAAAGAAAACACAAAGATAGAAGAGATGATAGAAGCTACTGATGGAACAAAGTCTACAAAGGAAAAGGTAAGAAATCTTGTTACATTACTAAAAAAGAAACTGACACTGATAGTGATGATTTTGAAATTGAGGTAGTCTATGTTGCAATGAAAGATGAATCTAATGAGGATGAGAAAACTTCATTGATATCATATGTGAACAAGAATGATAAATGGATTATTGACAGTGGTTGTTCACATCACATGACTGGTGACAAAAATAAGTTTGAGACCTTACATCATTACAGAGGGAAAAGTGTAAAATTTGGTAATGATGCACCATGTCCTGTTAGAGGAAAAGGTTTGATTAAACTAACTGATAAGATATCTTGTGAAAATGCATATTGGGTTGAAAGTCTTAATTATAATTTGTTAAGTGTTGCTCTACTTAACAAAACTGGTTACCAAGTGGAATTTCATCACAAGCAAGCTAAAATATTTGATGCTACTAGAGAACTGATTAGAAGTGGCGATCAGACTAGAGGTAATTTGTTCTATCTTGACCTATCTGAAAAAACATGTTTGATTTCACAACTTGATGATATTTGGTTATGGCATAAAAGGTTGTGTCATGTTAACTTTGACAATCTAGTAGGGATAAGTAAGAAGAAAAAGGTAAGAGGTCTACCTAGATTGAAGAAACTTGAGAATGTGATGTGCAAGGAATGTCAGTTAGGAAAAATGACAAAGTCAAGTTTTAAGAGAAAATCCTTTACTTATGAAAACATTTTAGATTTGTTTTATACTGACCTTTGTGGACCTATGGGTGTACAACGTTACTGTGGTGCTAGATACTTTATCTTATTTGTTGATGATCATACTAGGATGATGCATGTAATGTTTCTAAAAAAAAAATATGAAGCTTTTCAATTCTTTAAGTGGTATTTGGCTAAGGTTGAGAAGGAGATAGGTAGGAACCTAAAATGTCTTAGATCTGACCAAGGTGGAGAATTTATATCAAATGAATTTAATATATTTTGCAATGATAGAGGAATTAAAAGATAGATGTCTACACCTAGAACACCTCCATAGAATGGTACAACAGAAAGGAGAAATAGATCTATCTTGGATTGTGCAAGGACATTATTGATTGAAAAGAATGTGGCACATAAATACTGGAAAGAAGCTATAAGCACTATTGTCTACACTCTTAACCGGGTATAGATCAAGAAAGGTGCAAATCTGACACCCTATGACTTATGGCATGGGCATGCACTGAGTGTTAAATACTTTAAAATCTTTGGAAGTAAGTGTTATATATTAAAAGACACTAGGAATGGAAAGTTTGATGCTAAAAGTGATGAAGGCATATTCCTAGGGTATTCCACAAAAAGTAAAGCTTATAAGTGTTTGAACTCTAACACTAACAAAATTGTGGAAAGTGTGAATGTTAAAATTGATGAGTATGCAGAAAGAGATGAAGCTGATAGAAAAAGAGAACCAGAAGATTATAGATCTTTTATGTACATTGAGGAAGAAGAAGAGGCAAGTAATAGACTTGCACCTGATGCCAAGTCTCAGGTAAGCAATACTGAGCAACAGACAGATGCTACCGAGCATCAGGAAAAGAATGTCAAAAGAGAACAAGAACATGCCGAGCTACTAGAAAATGTTGTTGAATCTCAGGAAGAGGTTGCTGAGAATTCAGAAGTTGAATCTGAAAATCTTGTTGAGGAACATGATGAAATAGACGAGAGAGGAGCTGAACATGTTTAGGAAAAATATGTAAGAAGACATCACAAGCCTGAACAAATAATTGGAGACAAAAATACTAGAATTCAGACCAGAAGTAAGACTAAGGATCCAACATGCCTACCGTGTCAATTTGAACTGAAGTCAACTAGAGAGGCATTAGAGAATGAAGATTGGATACAAGCAATGAATGAAGAAATTAACCAGATTGAGAAGAATGATACTTGGACTCTGGTGCCGAGACCTGAAAAAAAAATGTTATAGGAACAAAGTGGGTGTTTTGGAATAAGATGAATGAAAATGGTGAAATCACTAGGAACAAAGATAGGCTGGTATGCAAAGGCTATGCACAAGAAGAAGGAATAGATTATGAGGAGACATTTTCCCATGTAGCTAGATTGGAAGGAGTAAGAACTCTACTTGCATACGCTGCTTATAAAGATTTCAAGGTATATCAAATGGATGTCAAGTCTACATTTTTGAATGGTATACTAGAGGAAGAAGTTTACATAGAACAACTAGAAGGTTTTATTAATCCAAAAGAAGACACATCGTGTGCAAACTGAAAAAAGTACTATATGGATTGGAGCAAGCTCCCAGAGCATGGTATGATAGGTTGGACAACTACTGGATACAGATTGGATTTTCAAGAACAAATGACACAAGAAATCTATACATGAAAGATGAAGATAGTAAAGGTATCTTGTTCAAAAAAAAATTTGTGGATGACATTATTTTTGGTGGACAAGATGCATTATGTAAAAGATTTTCAAATGAAATGCAAACTAAATTTGAAATGAGTATGTTTGGTGAGATCAAATTCTTTTTTGGTTTACAAGTATATCAGAGGAAGAATGGAATTTTCATTACACAGTCTAAGTATGTTAATGAAATACTGAAAACTTTTGGGATGAAAGATGCTAAACTAGTGGGAACTCCTATGGTTACTGGACAAAAGTTATCTAAGAATGATGATGCTGCAAAAGTGAATCAGACTTTGTGTAGATCCATGATTGGAAAATTACAGTATGTTGTACATAGTAGACTGGATATTGCACTAGCTATTGGGATTGTGGCAAGATTCTCTGCCAATCCTAAGGAAACACACATGATGGTTGTGAAAATAATTATGAGATACTTGAAAGGAACTACTAACTATGGTCTATATTATAAGAAGGATGACAAATTTGAACTTAGAGTTTATACAGATGCTGATTGGGCAGGAAATGTAGATGACAGAAAGAGTACTAGTGGTGGAGCTTTCTTTCTTGGATAGAGATTATTCTCCTGGACAAGCAAGAAACAAAATTTCATTTCCTAATCTACTGCTGAGGCTAGGTATGTTGTTGTTGCAGTAAACTATTCAAATTTGGTATGGATAAAACAATTGTTGATAGGCATGAAAGAAGAAATCACTGAACCTATTATTATTTTCTATGACAACACATGTGCTATCAATATTTCTAAGAATTCAGTGATGCACACTAAGACCAAGCACATTGCAATCACATATCACTACTTGAGAAAATTAGTACAATATAAAGAAGTCTAAATGGAATATGTGAATACAAAAGAACAATTAGCAGACATATTCACTAAAGCTTTACCTAGAGAAGCTCATGAGTATTTGAGAAGTCAATTAGGGGTCCTTCCCCTAACTGAGGCTGCCTAGATAAGCTAGGAGCACTACATCAAGTGTGCTATAACAGAAAATTTGACAAATTGATGAAGAAGATTGTCACACTTTATGGCTAGCCTAGAGTTGTGAAAAGGAGCAAAGACAAGGAATTAGTCATAAGCAAGATGATAGAGGGAGAAACACAGAGCTGCATAGATATTATCTACATCTGATGGATGTATGTTTTAGTTGCTACTTTGGCATTTTTGTCAAAGAGGGAGATGAAATGATATAATAACACATGAGACTGAACACATGAGACTGAAGCTAAGGATGATGAAATGAAATGAAGGATCGAGATAGAGGGAGATCTGAATACTTCTGATGGTCACAGAATTGAGACTTATAGGATTCTAAATCAGAATGAAGCTAAGGATATTATAAATAATTCTTTGATGAATAGATAAGTTATTTGATTGGTTGGTAATCCATGTGTTATTCAGGTGATATCATATGGTGTTGCCATCAATGCCAAAGAGGGAGATTGTTGGAAACTGTAATTGAAACAAGTGTTATATTGTCATTGATGTAAAACCTTAACTCGTAAGACTATTGCTACTTAGGAAAGTACTATATCTATTTGAGTGTGGCTAAGGGGATAGGCAAGGTTGGTAACAATAGCACCTAAGGAAAGGTTGAGTTATCTTGATACTATAAAGTCTACTTGACTATGTTGCACAATGATGAGATAATGTATTGTTTATACTAGTAAGATTGAAGACTAAACTAGTAGGCTTGACTGGGAAAAGAATGGAGAAATCATGTTTAAGCCGGGAGTAATGTTAGTATCGACCGAGTCAATGGATGTCAAGAAAAATTATAGTGTAACAAAAATTAATTACCGAGGAAGAAAGTGTAAGCCAAGGAAATATTTTTAGTAATGACTGAGCTTTCTACATGAAGACTGAGTAGTTGCTCACAGTATTGACCGAGCATCAAAAATTTTATATTTGAAGAGAATTTAGTTTTGGAGCCGACATTGTTGAATTCTTGGACTATGTAAAACATGTTGACTTTATTTATTGGTTATTTGAAAGCATTAAATGCATTGTAAAATGTTTTATTGTAAATCTTTAAAATATTTGAGATGATTCTAGAAAAGGAGTCGAAGAACATGAAATGGGTAGATTCAATGAATCTGACCTAACCCTAAGATCTACGAATGAGATTGAGTGGAATAAGATGAGTTAACCTAATTGAAGTAAGAATAAAGGGTACCTGAGCATTTGGATATGCAAGAGCATGGGTGAACAGAGATTGCTGGAAGATCAGTAAAGTTTTATTGACTGAATAAGTAGAAAAGACTGAAGGAGAATTGTAGTTGTTTCTTGAAGGAAAGTTCTGAGCAGAACAGAGATGGAGATGGAAAAGTTTCAAAGTCAATAAACCAGCATTAGTGTACAAAATCGGATCTGATATTTGTAAAGTGAGTTGTATATTTTTTAGATAAATATTGCTGCTACTTTCTAACCATTATAATAGTCAAAATCCTTTTAAAAATGGTTGACCTAACAGTCATATGTTAAATCCTTTGAACAAGGTTGCATTCTAATGGATTGTATGTAAGTCCTATGAAAGGCTCACTTTTAACAGGGTGATTGAAATCCTTTAACCAGATCACACCTGACAGTGTGTATTGTAACCTTTATAAGGGTTCGCTTTTTACCGAGCTCACTTTAGAAGAGTGAAAATAATAGTAGCATGTTACAAAGTGGTTTTTCCCAAATTGGGTTTCCACTATAAATCCTGGTGTTAATACTTGTGTGAATGTTTTGGTTTGAACATTTTTGTGTTTTACAAGTTAAGTTATAGCTGGGTAGTGGATTGCATTGTTATATGTTTGTATTATTGAATCAATGATGACTGAGTTTGTTTTGGTTATTGGATCTGATTTAGGGAAAATTTTGTAAGTTTTTTTTATACATCAGGAACTAAGAATGACTGATTCATCCCCCCCCCTCTCTATTGTTCTAAATCATATTAACAATAATATCTCATATTAACTTCACAAGATTTAATTCAATCTACTCTCACTTCTACACTATTCTAATGCTCTACTCTAATACATAATTCATGAAATAATTACTTCAAGTTCTTTGAGATGAATTAGGAAAAGATTCACACTTACTATCAAATACTTCACCTGTCTGATTTCCTGTTATACTGAGTGTGCTTTCTTGATCCATGGCTTTAAAAAATTTAACTTCTTTCAAGTTACTACAACATCCTTTCTAACTATTGTTTGTGTTCTCATTTCTCCTTCTATAGCTTCTAGGATTAGGGTTTCTCATGCTCATTATGAAAAATCTTGCTGTGTGACCAAATTTGTTGCACATCTAACAAACTACTCCATTGTTTACATATCTTGGTCTTGTCTGACTGATTTGTGATCTGCAATTTATGGCAATGTGTCCAATCTTGTTGCATCTATAACACATAACTCCATTTCTTTTGTTCATATCTTCAATAGGTCTTTTATCTACATGGTTAGTATCTCTAAACATTCTACTACTACTATTGTTATCATTAGATCTAGGTTTCTTACAATCAATAGTTCTGTGTCCAAAACCATGACAATTATAACAATAACCAAAGATAGGTTTGAATTTCTTACCTGTACAATCTCTCTTCATATGTCCAAAAGTATTACATGCAAAAAATCCACCTTTGAATTCTCTTCGCATATCTTTAGGTGGATTAGGTATGTCTTCAGATTTGTTAGCTTCATCATATTTCCTTTCATCTTTGTTCTTAGAGGGTTTCAGATTTGGTTATTTGCATTCTTAACTTATCTTAGATGAATTATATCCAAGACCAGTTGTATCATAATATGGCTTTTGATAAGACATTTGTTCATCAATCTTCTCATTGTTGGAATATAGTTTTTCAAGATGTTGTTTAGACTGAGCCAGTTCACCTTTCACAATTGTATTGTACTTCTCAAGTTCAACATACTGTAATTTAGTTTTCTCAAGTTCGTATGTCACTTTACAAAGTTTAGACTTCACATATTCATTTTCAAATTTTAGATTTGATTCATCCTTGCTATTTCCATCTTTCAAGCTTAACTTTAGATCTACAATCTTCAACTCATGTTTAAGGATCTCATTTTCTTTCTTCAAATTTGACACTTCAACATAATCCTTGACTTGAATTGGAGGTTCTTTCTTTGATTTTAGTTTTTAAATGTAGTTTTTTGCATCATCATATTTCCCTTTTAGAATGTCTCTTTCTCCAGTAATAATGTCAATCTGTTCAAGAGCTTCTTCAAGATTCTTCTACAATTGATCCATATCCATAGAGATCTTACTCAAGCTATTAGGATTTCTCTAAATAACTTTTTTCTAAGTAACAAAGCTTTGATACCAATTGTTAGAAATAGGGAATACTGAGAGGGGGGGTGAATCAATATTTCACAAACTTTTAATTTTGCCCAATTTTGGATATAACAAATTAACTTGAAGATTGAAAAACAAATTTGACTAAGAAAACTAAATAACAAGCATAGCAATAAAGAAAAAGAATTCATAACTTCATGTTTGTTCTTGAGGAAACCCTGGCCAAGGGAAAACCCCGGTGGGGATGATACTCACAACTGATCCACTAATCAAAAGTATCTGGTTAAGGATGTTGACGCTGCTAGGAGTCTATTACATACATATAGTATCTTTGTCCTGATTAAAGAACTATAGGCCTTCCTAGAAGCCTCAACCCTATTAGGAGTTGGTATTAAAAAATAGGATGTTCTCAAGATGAGCACACTACCCAAACATGCAATATACAATGATATTTGAATACAAAGGTAAATTACATAACCTTTTACTACTGCCGAATAGATTTCCTATTCTGATTTAGCTTTCTAGGCTCTTAGCTTTCATACATAGAGTCTTCTTGATTTTTTTTCTTACAATATACAACTTCTCATCATAGCATTACAACATTGGAAAACTTATATTTTCTTCACATTACATGCTTCTTACATATATATAAGTTATTAAGATTAATAACTTCGAGTCGGCTTACAAATCATAGAATCTTTCCAAAATACAAAACTAATTCATGCTGCCTAAGGGTTAACATCTTGGATGTCATCCCTTATATGGTTAAGTCATTATTTTGATAAACAAAATAATTCCTTACCTTAATATTCACATTCTGTCTTCTTGCTATGTTAAGGTCTGCTTTAATACTATCTCTATAATTCTTTAATATCTCCTTTCGTACATGTCGTACAGACTTGCACTCTCACATGTCACTTTGATATACATAGAATTATCCATGTTCAAGTGCGCATGCACTGAAGGTACTTATCTGAACATTGATAACCAAAACTATCTCTGATTAGACTGGTAAATATTATTGTACTCTCACATGTCACTTTGATATACATAGAATTATCCATGTTCAAGTGCGCATGCACTGAAGCTGCTTATGTAAACATTGATAACCAAAACTATCTCTGATTAGATAGGTAAATATTGTTTTACTTAGAAAATTTTTACTTGGGCTCATAGAAAATTGTTTTCTTCTATTATGCTATCATCATGGTGATTATATGTTTCCATAATGACAACAATCTAATATCCTACTCAGACAAATTGCCAATAATTCCTTAGGGAAGTAGTCTATGAGATAATATGATTTGAATAGTCAAGTACATAAAATTAGATATTAGGTTTGTATAACACCTTTGGAATTGTTGTCAAAGGGGGAGAGTAAGTAAGGAAAAGAATTCAAGTAAAGACAGTATAGTAGGAGAGAAAGTAAAGAGAATTTAGATTGTAGATGATAAAAGTTAAGTGAGTGTGAGTAGTTGCAGAATAGGTGAAAGGCAATAGTGGGAACATTTTTCTAGTGTTTCATAATGTATCATGTTGAAGAGATGAAGCAATGTTGTAGAGAGTGTCTCCATCAATGCCAAAGGTGAAGATTGTTGGCATATCTGATGCTAACTGACACAGTGATGGTAAGTGACTTCTGGAATTGTAATGATATAGATTTGATTACATGATGATCATTTATTGGGTTGTCATTGATGTCAAATATTGACCTAGTGTTCCTATTATGTTGCTAAGTATAATTATGATGATCAAGTTATTGCGATAAGTTTTAGTTGTTGAAATTCTTATGAGATACTTGGGGATGTCTCTAAATGTCAAATGCATGACCTCTACTATTCATGTAGCCAGTGAGAAAGTTATGATCAGATGAAGGATGACAGAGAAATTTATAAAATAGTTAGTGATAGGCGATAGGTGATTTGGTTGGTTTATCAACTATTTTTTGTTTCTTGTAGTCCACTTATATATTATGGTTGCAATTGCAATTGATTTGAGTGACCAATCTCTTTAGATTTGGTATGTCTTCAGATTTGTTAGCTTCATCATATTTCCTTTCATCTTTGTTCTCAGAGGGTTTCAGATTTGGTTATTTGCATTCTTCACTTATCTTAGATGAATTATATCCAAGACCAGTTGTATCATAATATGGCTTTTGATAAGACATTTGTTCATCAATCTTCTCACTGTTGGAATATAGTTTTTCAAGATGTTGTTTAGACTGAGCCAATTCACCTTTCACAATTGTATTGTACTTCTCAAGTTAAACATAATGTAATTTAGTTTTCTCAAGTTCCTATGTCACTTTACAAAGTTTAGACTTTAGATATTCATTTTCAAATTTTAGATTTGATCCATCCTTGCCATTTCCATCTTTCAAGCTTAATTTTAGATCTACTATCTTCAACTCATGTTTAAGGATCTCATTTTATTTCTTCAAATTTGACACTTCAACATAATCCTTGACTTGAATTGTAGGTCCTTTCTTTGATTTTAGTTTTTCAATGTAGTTTTTTGCATCATCATATTTCCCTTTTAGAATGTCTCTTTCTCTAGTAATAATGTCAATCTGTTCAAGAGCTTCTTCAAGATTCTTCTGCAATTGATCCATATCCATAGAGATCTTACTCAAGCTATTAGGATTTCTCTAAATAACTTTGTTCTAAGTAACAAAGCTCTGATACCAATTGTTAGAAATAGGGAATACTGAGAGGGGGGTTGAATCAATATTTCACAAACTTTTAATTTTGCCCAATTATGGATATAACAAATTAACTTGAAGATTGAAAAACAAATTTGACTAAGAAAACTAAATAACAAGCATAGAAATAAAGAAAAAGAATTCATAACTTCATGTTTGTTCTTGAGGAAACCCTGGCCAAGGGAAAACCCCGGTGGGGATGATACCACAACTGATCCACTAATCAAAAGTATCTGGTTAAGGATGTTGACCCTGCTAGGAGTCTATTACATAGATATAGTATCTTTGTCTCGATTAAAGGACTGTAGGCCTTCCTAGAAGCCTCAACCCTATTAGGATTTGGTATTACAAAATAGGATCTTCTCAAGATAAGCACACTACCCAAACATGCAATATACAATGATATCTGAATACAAAGGTAAATTACATAACCTTTTACTGCTGCCCAATAGATTTCCTATTCTGATTTAGCTTTCTAAGCTCTTAGCTTTCATACACAGAGTCTTCTTGGTTTTTTTTCTTACAATATATAGCTTCTCATCATAGCATTACAACATTACAAAACTTATCTTTTCTTCGCATTACATGCTTCTTACATATATATAAGTTATTAAGATTAATAACTTCGAGTCAGCTTACAAATCATAGAATCTTTCCAAAATACAAAACTAATTCATGCTGCCTAAGGGTTAACATCTTGGATGTCGTCCCTTATATGGTTAAGTCATTATTTTGATAAACAAAATAATCCCTTAGCTTAATATTCACATTCTGTCTTCCTACTCTATTAAGGTCGGCTTTAGTACTATCTCTGTAATTCTTTAATATCTCCTTTCGTACATGTCGTACAGACTTGTGTCACTTTGATATACATAGAATTATCCATGCTCAAGTGCACATGCACTGAAGCTTCTTATGTGAACATTGATAACCAAAACTATCTCTGATTAGACAGGTAAATATTGTTGTACTTAGACAATTTTTACTTGCGCTCATAGAAAATTGTTTTCTTCTATTATGCTATCATCATGGTGATTATATGTTGCCATAATGACAACAATCTAATATCCTACTTAGACAAATTGCCAATAATTCCTTAGGGAAGTAGTCTATGAGGTAATATGATTTGACTAGTCAAGTACATAAAATTAGATATTAGGTTTGTATAACACCTTTGCAATTCTTGTCAAAGGGGGAGAGTAAGTAAGGAAAAGAATTCAAGTAAAGACAATATAGTAGGAGAGAAAGTAAAGATAATTTAGATTGTAGATGATAAAAGTTAAGTGAGTGTGAGTAGTTGCAGAATAGGTGAAAGGCAATAGTGGGAACATATTTCTATTGTTTCATAATGTATCATGTTGAAGAGACGAAGCAATGTTGTAGAGAGTGTCTCCATCAATGCCAAAGGGGGAGAATGTTGGCATATCTGATGTTAACTAACATAGTGATGGTAAGTGACTTCTGGAATTGTAATGATATAGATTTGATTGCATGATGATCATTTATTGGGTTGTCATTGATGTCAAATATTGACCTAGTGTTCCTATTATGTTGCTAAGTATAATTATGATGATCAAGTTATTGTGATAAGTTTCAGTTTTCAAAATTCTTATGAGATACTTGGGGATGTCTCTAAATGTCAAATGCATGACCTCTACTATTCATGTAGACCGGTGATAAAGTTATGATCAGATGAAGGATGATAGAGAAATTTATAGAATAGTTAGTGATAGGCGATAGGTGATTTGGCTGGTTTTTCAACTATTTTTTGTTTCTTGTAGTGCACTTATAGATTATGGTTGCAATTGCAACTGATTTGAGTGACCAATGTAAAGGATAGGTGACTGGTGAGAAGATAAAGGTATGTTAAAGGTTGTAGTGTTTTTTTTCTTGAGTGGCTGTTGATCAATATTTGTTCAGTGATTGGTGTAGAGGTTGTAGAAAATTCAGTTGAGTCAGTCATGATGTGGTGATGTTTCTTTAAGATTGGAGCTGATGATTTGGTGTCACATTGTTCGATCATATCATGTGGAGAATATTCTTGAGGAAGATAGTATTTGGAAAATATGTGTTTGTCCCCATGACACAAAATTCTATGTAAAATCATTGTATTGGCCAATGTAGTCTTTGAAAATTATTTTGTACATTTAGTATTGTATTGTGGCATGTTAATTTTGAGTGGGATCTGTTAGGAATAATAGTCCACAATACAAATGAGAGGGAGGGTGAATCAGTTGTGTAACAGATTATGAAAATTTAAACTTTAAGCTCATCAATATCAAAAACAATGAATACCAACATAATAACATAATATTTTGGTTTTGGGGAAACCCCGTTAAAGGTAAAAAAACCCGGTGGGAATTAATGCCCACAAATGATGTAATGAGAGTATAGAAATCCTTGTTAGAAGATATAGCCCTATTAGGAGCTTATTGAAACATTATAGTACATAGTCCTTGTTAGAGGACAAACCCTATTAGGAGTCAAGGAACAAAAGAGGGCTCACTGCCCAGAGAAGGTTAAGTCCACCTTCAAAACTCACTAGTTTGCAACAGGTGTATATGAAGAAATACACAATCTTTTGAACAATTTTCCAGCAGCTATCTTTTCTTGATCAGTTCCAATGAAGTCCACCAGTAAACCTCTACTCTGCATGTAGTAGACACAAGCTCACAACTTTCACAACCTCTTTATACCACATATATTCCATCCATATCTTTTCCAAAGAAAAGACTCTACATATATACCTTATTACATTTTACCATGATCAAGTCAGCCCATGAGGCTTTCCTAATTTACAAATGATTACATAAACTCTTGCTAAGATACACACAGTATCTACAACAATTATATAATGATTACAATACAACAATTAAGGACCGACATCCTTAATTCATGCTTGCCAAACAAAACACATGCTTCCTTTCCTTAGTCAGCTTCTAAATAAACCATCTTGAGAAAACATGCCATAGATGATGTCACCAATCACTCCGTACCTTGTGCTGACCAATGAACATCCTTCAGTACCATGTCTTTCATCCTTCAAGCTCACATACCTTGAATCCAAGTCTTCTGAAAGATATATCAAAAACCTAGAGACTAACTTTGTCAATTCTCACTGTCATAGTCCAGTGACTAGTCTTCATTAAACCATCTGTACCTCTTTCAATATGAAACATATAAAGATGTGATCTCAGATATAAGATCACAACATCCATCTCAACTCTTTTCCAACTTTGCAGCATCTAAAACATCCGTACAGTGTCCATACACTATGATAACCAGCCCGGTCTTCTCTCAGAAACATATGTTAACATTAGTGACAAAACACAAATGACAACAATATGAATGCCCATCCAGTAACATAGTGATTAAACATATTAAATGTCTTAATCACCTCTCCATGCATTAGCAATATCCAAAAGGATCTTGAAAATTAAATTTTAGGTATTTCTTTGGGTGGTGGAAGACTCTAGAGATTGATGAAAAATATTTAAGTGATGAATTTGAAATTTTTTATGTGTTGATCATGTGTTGGGAAAGTGCGGTGGAAAGTGCAAGTTGCGATCAAGCCAAGACATAGTTAGTTGTGTGGTGAAGATATTTTTTTCTTCAATAGATATGATCAAGAAGAGTTAGTGATATTTCATAGATCATTCTCTTTGTTTTTCCTTAACAGTTACAATAGTCAAATTCCCTTAATCGATGATCCTAGAAAGTCCCTATTGTAAATCCTCTAACAAGGTTACACATTAACTTATGTTTGAAGTCCTCTAACAAGGCTACTCAAGTAGCACGATAAAGGTCCTAATAGGCTAGAGTTAAATCCATTAATCAGGTAGCACCTAATAGTGCTTTTGTAATCTCCTAATAGGGCTAAGCTCCTCACAAGGTGTACTTTAGAAGAGTACATCATTTACTGGGTACTAATCCCCACCGTGATTTTTTCCTGCTTTGGATTTCCATGATATTAATTTATATGTCAAGTGTTTCATTTCTATGTGAATGTGTTGATGGTTTTATTTTCATTTGATGATATTAAAGACAATCTTGTGAATATAGTGGAAAAGTTTAAGAGGTTAAAAATTGTAAAACTGGTAGATTACTCATTCAATCCCCCTCTTAGTAATTTGATCTTAGGCCTAACAAAAGATACCCCATCTATGAAGGAGGGACAATCTATTATTGATTATTCATAAATATAATGAAACCTATTAAAAAATATTAATTTATAATTTTTTAAAAGCTATCATTATTTATTTATATATCTAGTTTAAATTAAATAACAATAATATTAATTATTTCTCATAACATATTAAAAAATTATTTTATTTAATATTGATATATGAGTAACAATAATTTTTTTTTAAAGTGTTAAACCCATAATTAATTATTTCTATATTATATTTATTTAAAAACCCTAAGAATAATAAATAATATTTATTTAAAATAAATTATCTAAATGTAATAAAGCTAATATTCTATTAACTCTCTGTTATGTAATTGCTCCCGTCTGCTACTGTGTTTAGGGTTTCTTCCCCTGTGCCAGTTCATGGTACTGGTCATTTGCAGATAGTTGAATGATGTGGTTTTGGGTAGGCACCTCAGAGAGTGGAGGGCAGGGATGGTCTGAAGGGCACTACAAAAGTTGTGCCACCCCAAATGGATGGCGGCTATGGTAGGCAAACTAATGCCAAGATTTTTGTGGCATCACACAGGTGGTGTCTGTAGAAACTGAGCCTAGATCTTTCATTCAAGGATGTGATGAATGAGGGTTTAGGTAAGGATGCTCTTGGGTGTGGTAAAGAATAGGGGCTTCCACAGGCTAATGTCAGGAGAACGCCACAGGATGCCCTAAAAAATGGGTTGAATATGGAGCATGTGTGGGTTTCATAACTTCATGACATGCAAGGGGATGGGGATGGGGTTTCCTTCAAATCCCAAGAGGCTCGGCCCATTATGGTGGACATTGTGGATGTAGTGGAGGAGGAAGTGATTCATAACACAAAATTTTTCTCTAATCTGGGCTTGATTGGTCGTTCTAGGGGTTTATGGCCAAGTCTCAGTGAGCTTCACACATGGATTTCAGTAAATTAGGAGCCTATTTTTGGAGGGGTATGTCCAAATTTACCCATGCACTTGAGGATTTTTTATTGTTGGTCTTTGCACATGCACATGATAAGGACAAAATTTTATGTGACAGCATCTGGAGTTGGGAGCAAAAAAAATGATTAATGCTGAAACCTTCGCACCTAGCTTTTTGCCCTGCTACTGAGACTTTTGACATGATTCCACTATGGGTCCATCTTCCGAATCTGCCTTTACATTACTGGTTTTATTCTTGTCTCAAAGTGATAGGTGATTCTATAGGAAATTTTTTATTGATCAATGAAAGTTCTTTGAATCTTCTACATTCTACCTTTGCATGCATCTTGGTGGAAATGGATATGTCTAAAGGTCTGTTAGTGTTTGAACCTGTAGATTAATCAATTACTCAAATAATCCCAATGGCTGTAACCTAGCAAGTTACAAACTACTAAGGTATTAAGGTTAAAACCTTCTTCACTATGAGTAATATATACTCAGGCAGGTGTACCTCTGTCAATTCAACATTTAGATGAGCTCTGAATTGAGAACTTGCTCCTTCACTGCTTTGTTACTGTCTTCAAAATCCAACTCAATAAGTTGCTAAAACTCAGAGTATAACCCAAATCATCCTGATACACAACATCATGATATAGACTATAAACACAGCAACACGATACAATGGCTTAAGGATATTCATTCCTTCTTCCTTTTAGAGTTAAACTCAGGGAAGGGTTAACCTCGTTTATTGCTTCTTCAAAGCACTGAAATACATATTTATGAACTTGTCATAATATGACTCAAGTCTGGAAATTATGCATATAAAGTAAAATTTCAATCAATTATATATTGGATGGTAAACCAATGTAAGTGGATCTAAAACCAGTCCCTTATCCGCTGGGCATCAGAGTCGAACTCTACCTACACATATATCTATTAAAGCGAATACAATGAAACTCAAATAACATGCCTAACATATCATTGTTTCCATTCCTACACCTGTCATCAAATCCACATATAGATATTCAATTCCCAGAGACCTCCCCTAAGATTTTACTCTTTCCTTGAAAGATACTTAAGCTCAACCCCTACATTCACCTTGTGAAAGATGTATTTAAACTGTCTTACAATTTAAATGCATAAAGAAACTAAAACACTCCACATGTAAAGACAATCAAATGATAGTAACAGAACTCCAGTGTATTTGTATTAATTGATAAAATGCATTCGTACAATCTTCCTTGATTTCACAAAAAATCAGGTTCTATATTTCAGACCTCTCCTTTACAAAATATTTTCCAACCCCGATCATCAATAAGAACTGACTATTTATACTAATCAACCATCCTGGAATCCTCGAAAGGATGCAACAAGCTTCGGATGGCTGATAGAAATTTGCACTAGAAAACAAAAGAAAATACAAACAGAAAGATATTTAATAAAGAGAGCAAGGCGTATTTTTCAGTTCTGAACAACTTCCGCAGCTGGCACCTTTGTTTGTAGATATTTTCAGAGTAGTTACCAAGTTTTTCATATGAATGATGACCGCCATTACAAGCTAATTTACATCATTCTCTATTTGAACACGCTCTCCCTCAAATTCTGGATCAGGTGCCAAGTGCGATCTATTCTTCTTCCTCCTCTGTCAGCTGGATAACTGGTTTCTTCTTCTTCTTTGTGATTAACTTTTCCCAAGCTACCACATCATCATCAGATGGCCAGTCGTAACTCTACAGCTACTGTAATAAGTTGACTTGTTGTTCCCATGTAGAATCAGTCACATTTTTAACTTCTGCTACAAACTTAATACAGTCACTTTCAATTTTGAATAAATTGTCAATTATATTGTTAGCTCCTTCCACATCCAAAGCCTTATTATCTTTTAGGAAGGCATCTTGATTGATTACCAACTGACCCATTGACAACTTCCAATCTTCCAGCTTAACCACATTTCCATTGTCATCATATACCGGGGGCAAATACTTGTTGTAATCTTTATCAAACATGGCTAACTTAGCCTTTATTTGGTTTGACTTTCCTTTGAAAAAATTTGACACTGCACTTATTAGGCCAATCCTTTCAAATACATCAGTTACTACTTTTGGGATATCAGGCCTGTGTTCTTGTAAACTGTCAAGCTTATCAAACAATAAATTCCTCCCAGACCAAATACTATAGAGTGGCTCCAAGGTGGCTAAATAGTCATTCACCTTTTGATTGGTCTGATGTAATAGGCTGACTGATTTACGAACTGCATCCATCCTGTCCTTTATTTTGTCCTGCCTGTGCTGCACTATTTTGGCTATAGTGTCCAGGGATGCATCCAATTTCACCTTCTCCAAGTCTTCAACAGGTCCCTCAGGTGCTTCCAAGTTTATCTGAATAGGTACCTCAACTTGCAAAGGAGGAGGAGGAATTATTTTTGAGGCTTCCTCAAGTTTAACCTTTATTTCTGCCAGCTCATCTTCCAACTGTTTGATCCTCATCATTTTCAAATCTCTGTCCTTAGCTACCATGCTTGAACTTTCAAACAATTTGGCATATCTTTCTGACAGCTGAGCTGTCTTGGCTTCATTCAGATTAGCCCAATGAGTTACTCCCTTGGAGACCTCAAGGTCTGTTGTATTTTGTATAGTCCATATAATCTTATTCCCCTCCATCTTATCCTCTATACTCAATAGAGATGGATTTTGAGTTTTGGGGGCCATAGACCACATTGCAACAGCTTGGGACTTAGGGTCATAGCCACTTCCTCTTATCATGTCACCAATGTGAACTTCATATGATAGGCTACCCTCTGGTTGCTTTCTCAATTGATCAATGAGGAATGCAGAAGTCAGATCCCATCCTGGGGTTAACAACATTCCACTTGATTTAACCAATTCTCTGGCTTCGTCCACTGTTATGGGATCAAGGCTAGGATCATATGAAGCAAGAGCTCTCAAAGTTTCTTCACTTGGCTCCATACCTTCAGGCAGAGCTTTCTTTACTTCTTGCTGCTTGTTCCAAATGAGAAAACTCTTGAACTCATCAGTCTTGATGAACTGATCATCACTCAAGAATTCCTCTTGATAAACCTCTCTGATATCCTTCTCTAACCATAAGGACTTTTCTCTGCCTTCTTGCTCAATGGCTATCTTCTTTCCTGCTCTTATTGCTTTCCTCAATTGATGATGATATGGCCTATCACCTGGTATAAGAGCAGATGCTCTATCAATTTCCCTTCTTTGTCTCACATATCTTGAAGGTTCACCTTCCTCAAGCCTCTGTCTCTTCAATGGTGGCTCTGAAATATCCTGCATTTCTGGTTGATCTTGAGTAAGATCAACAACTGGTGGTCTCTCAGCCTGTGGAGGACTATCTTCTTCTTGTGACTCATCAGTGAATTCTTCCTCATCAGAAGATGAATAATCTTTCTTTTTCTTCTTCTCTGGCTCATTCTGATCAATCAAGCCTTCCAATTGATTTTCCAAGGTATCATATTTTTCAATCATCCCATCAATCTTCTTCAAATAAGGAAGATCAGGGAAAAAACCCTCAAAAGGAATCTGAGATGCTTTCAATTGGTTGGACAAATCCACTAAATCAAAGAATCTGTACCATCTCCTTTTAACCTCATCTTCATCTAAGATGTTTCTAATCACATCTTCTTCATCCAAACCTTCATGCTCCTTGATCACACCAATGTTTGGGATGTAAGTCATCCTGGCAATCTTGATGAAGTCTTCAGGATCTATGTGCCTACAAGCACCAGTAACCATTTTGAATTGTTGTAGCCATGCACTGATTTGAGGAAAAGCCCTCTTTCCTATCAGGAAGTCACCTACCCTGAACTGCCTGGGTGTGAATGTACCCTTTCTGTGAGGGGCCAGAAGCTCTTTATCTGTACACATTAGTTGCCAAACAAATTCCAAACAAGCCAACCTCGGAGGCACATACTTTGGTAATAAATGTGGGGGTTGGGGACAACCATAAACTCTGATAATGGTGGAATTATCTCCTAAGTAGAAATCACCCCAATTATGATTTCCATCCCACTTATCCACATACTGCAGTGGTCTTAAAAGCCTGAGGACTCTAGGAGATAGCCTGGTGACATTTATGCCTAGCATCCTGATAATTGGATAGACAATGAAATTCTGAAAAACACAAAAATCTACTTCATTAGAGGTAGAATTCCATATCCTCACCCACAACTGCACTGGGTTGTGCTGATCCTTGAAAGTGAACCTTGGTTTTAACATGTTTGCATCAAAACTGTTGATGTTGAAAAATAGAACCAAATGCATTAATAGAGAATAATGCATGAACTCAATAGGACTTTTACTTTCTTTGATAGACATCAGCCCCTGATGCATCCTATCGATCACATACTGAATGTAATCATAGTCGGTGTTTACCAAAGGATTTTGAATATCCAGGATGATCATCAGCAAGTCAGCTGGTAAAAATTCTGCATTCCCATCCATTCCCAAAACTCTACATAATGCATAACAAGTATATCTCATATAATGATGGAGGGATTTGAACTGGTATGGGGCATTCATGTTAGTAGGGAGGGGGGCTATGTATTTGTCCTGTTTTGGCATATGCTTAACCAACTGGTCTTTTACTGACCCTACATTGCTTCTGTATCTTGCCTTTTCTTTGTTCAAATCAATCTCAGTGGAAAAAGACGTGTATAGACCAAAAGCTTTCATAAAAGATCCCCTATCAAGAGTAACTAAGGGTGATTGGTCTTCTTTTCTAATTGTCCTTGAGATAGGGTCATACCTTCTGGCTAGGGCAACAATTAAATCAATATCTAGGAAAACGTCAGGGACAACCATTTTTCCTAATCCTAACACCCAACCATTACAGACAGGAACATGCTTATTTCTATTGCTGTAAAAGAAGTTGAAAATGGTGTAACCTGTGAATTTCGGAGTGATTGGGTCTCTACACCGTTCCAAAAGATCTTCAAACACATCATCAGTAGCCCTCTTGTTCTGACTGGAGCTCGGCAACAGTTTCAGGAATTCATCTGAAAAATTAGGCTTATTCTTGTCCTCACCAGTTTTGGACTTGGCCTCACTACTGAAAGACGCTGCACTCTTCTCAGGTTGACTCATCCTTGCTACAGAAACACCTTGAATTCTCTGTATCTCAAATGCTTTATGCTCGAAAATGCTCTGGACAGACAGAAACTCTTAGAAACTGAAACTTGAACAAATAAACAATGAGCTTAAACTTATTTATCGATATGAATCCAAGGTGTGCAACCACCAGAGTTAATGCAAATCTCCTTAATGGATCCCATATTCAATTTCATGTACCCTCAGATTTCAAATTTCGAGCTCGCCATGTCCGGATGTTGACAGATAGATTAAACTACTTGAAAACAAGGTGAAGAGGGAATGATCATGATTCTATACTTGAAAACTATTTGCGTCATGCAATCTTTCTTCTTGAAGCTGATTTGATGGCTTACTCATTTTATGTCCATATCGACAAAGTACTTTATCTATGTGGCAACGGTCCTTTTTCTTTTCCCTTTATGACCTTTTCCATCTGAGCTCATTTAGCGAACCAGCGACTAATGGCTTCTCTTAATCGCTGAATAAAATGCTAACCCTAGCTAGCAACTAGAGAACTGGCGACCACTGGCTTCGCTAGTTCTCTGAATCCTTGTTTGACCCTGGTTCAAATCTGGAGAACTAGCGACTATTAGCTTCGCGGGTTCTCGGAATCCTATCCTTAACCATCCATGCATTTCGTGAATCAGCGAACAAAGGGCTCCCACTTACACAGTTAACCTGCAATTACCATTTGGCGAACCAGCGAACAAAGCCACCTCCCATTCTCTTAATGTTATGACTGACGGTCAATTTTCCTGGAGATCTAGTGAACAAAGGGTTCGCGCATTCGCTTAAAGATATACTTAACCAATTGACTATCTAGAGAACTGGCGAAATCCTTTAATCTCTAATTCGCTGAATCTTTCCTTAACCATCACTTTATACCAGGATTCCAGATTGACCGTTGATCTTCATCAATCGATGGCTATCGCTAGTTCTCTGAATATCAAAACCCTTAACCATTTAATTCTGAGAATCAGTGAACAAAGAGCATTCGCTAGTTCTCTGAATCCTTGATATCATTGAAAATTTCATTTCGAGAATAAGCGACTGAGACCTTAAAACTTATCATCCATTGATTCGCTTATTCGCCAGATTGTTTTAACCTTTACCTTTTTATTAAGAGAACTGGCGACCAAAGGCTTCGCTGAATTGCTAAATGGTTTAGCATGTCACCAACTTATTCCGAGAATAAGCGAATGTGAGAAAACTCATCTCCGCTGAAATCTTTTGGGCAAACCATTAGAACCGCCAAATTTAGAGGATAGCATTATTTTCATTTAGTCGCTCATTTGCCAGATCAAATATGCAGGACCCACAGATATTTTGAGATTAAAACAGGGTCGTTGATCATGAAGGCAATCCACGGTATTCGCTAATTCTCTAGTTGAAACGACCCTTGACCGCCAGATTCTGAGAACAAGCGAACACAGTGTTCGCTGAATTGCCAGATTGTTTCAAAAGACCACCAAATATTGCGAGAACTGGAGATAACCGCCATTCGCTAGTTCTCGGAAAGGAAAATGAAACCGCCGAAACACTTGGAGACTTAGCGAACAAAGGGTTAAAAAGCTTGGCTTTAATGCATTCACCAATTCGCTGGATGTTTGGGATAACCGCTAGAGGATCTAGAGAACTGGCGACTGACATTAGTAATGAACATGAACATGACTCATTCGCTGAATCACCAGATTGTTTTGACCTTTGATAATACACTTCCTGATTCAGTGAACACTAGGGGCAAATACGCATGTGCACAAATAGCAACTTAAGTGATTTAAAGGTAACCAAGAAAAAGAAACAAGAAGGCCACATGAAGTTTGGAAATGAATTGGAAACATTTTGGAAGACAAGACCTAGGGTAAGGGTTTTTCTAAACATGTCAAAAACCATTTTCATGACACTTTACAAACCCTAGTTCAGGAAAAACACTCGCATGGAGACTTAAACCAGGAATTGGACTTCAAACCTCAAAAAATTTTAGGATACCCAACAAGGTCTTCCCGAAAAAATTATGATTAAAACTAGTAAAGGGTGTTGGGACCAACCTCTAGATTATGAAGGAATTCCATTCTGGTGTAGGAGATGTTTCCAGATAGGGTATAAACAGCCCAATGTTCCAAGAAAAGAATGACCAAGGCTACATCCTGGTGGAAAGATGTTTCACACCATCATTATATGGTGGAGAAGACAGTGATGTAGCAGAAGAGTTATTCTCAAGCTGTGCATGATGAGCCATTGATTCATGAGAGAGGAAATTTATGTAAATTAATGAGTGTTACAAATGGAGTGGAAGGTCTGGCTGAAGGGTAGAATGCTAGAAAGGTGGCTTCCACACCAGAGGGCAGAGAAAATAAAAGACATGTAGGCTCCAGAGACAAGGAGGATGATGATCTATCAGATGGACTTCTACATCTTCATGGTAAGTCAGGCTTGGGTGAGGGCTATAGTTCAGGGGATCTTCGTGGGGACTGGCAAAATGAGGCAGCCAAGTTGGAGGAAGGTTGAGAAACTATGAAAGGGAGAAAAAGGAAAAATGTAAAGGATTCATTTAACATGATCCCGTGTTCTTAGAAAAAGTGTGGAGTTTAGCGTATTCTATAATGGTTTTTCTTTCTTTCTTTTGATGTTTGTGTGAGGGTTGTTGTGGGTCCTCTTTGTGACTGGGTAGATAGCTCTCCTAATTGTAGCTATCCCTAGTTCGGGCAAGGTTCCATCTCAATTCAGAATAATAAAATTACCTATTACCGATCAATATATATATATATATATATATATATATATATATATATATATATATATATATATATATATATATATATATATATATATATATATATATATATATATATATATATATATATATATATATAATTTTCTAAATATAATTTACTAATTCTGTTTACATATAAAAAAAATATAAAAATATTAAATTAAATAATAAAATAAATATTAAATTTAAATTGTGAATTTGGCTCTGGCCTTTTACCGATTAAAAAAAAAATTAAATTGTGAAATAAAAAATGATTAAGCTTTTAATTAAATGTAACTATGGAAAACAAAATATTTGAATATTGTTTTGATCAATAAGAATTATGGACAACACCATATTAGCTAGTTAAAATACTAAAAAAATAATTTCCACAATATGTCTTGTTAAAAACTTGCATGTATACTTTTGTTAATATAAATAGTGTTTGGAAATATATGACATCTGATTGGTTAAAATTTATTCGTTTAATCGCCAGTTAAACTTTTTTGATGCCGACCACAAGAACTATACATAGTAGACCTCCATTTTAAATGGCTCGAATAGCTCACTATTATTTTATTCAACTTTTTTAATTTTTGAAATTTATTTTTTAATTTAATTTTATAATAATTATTAAACATGATAAATAATATATTTATGAGACCATCGATCTCTAAAAATTATGGAGAATAAAATTTCAAACATAAAATACTGGATAGGTGTAATCACCCAAAATTTGTCTAGTAGAACCTAAGCCCCCAATCTTCATTAAAATGCCTTCAAACAAATTCTAAATCTCAAAGGCATGTTTACTAGACATGATTATGTAAGTAACCCTAGATTAATCCTCCTTGCATAATTAAAATTATTTCTAAGCCTAAGTCATTCTTAGCATAATCTTCCATTGTTAAATCTAGTTTTCTTTCTTGAATTGTTTAATAGCATTGATTCTTGCATTCTCATTCTATAACACTAGTTGTTTAGCATCCATTATAGCTTAATCCTCTCATTTTATTTTAAATCTTGCATTCTAGTTTTGCATTGCATTAGAATCTTCCATTTTGGAGTAGTCAATTCACTAATCCTTGATACCAATCTTATGAGAATTCAAAGAAACATTAAACTTTCTTCAACTTAGAAGTAATAAGCCGCTTTTGGGAATTTAGTTTGTTCACTTGATATGGCCTCCTATAGCTAAATTCTTGAGTTAATGGTTTATTGAGTGTTGGTTGTATTTCAATTTGGTACCAATATTTAACCACACATTTTTGGCACGCACCGTGGTGCTCGAACCCACGACCACAAGGTTAAGAATTAAAAAATTGCCCCATTACTTGTAGGTTATTTTAGTTTATTTTCTGAAACTGTGACGAATATCATACCCATTGACCTAGATTATCGTACGATGCCTGATTTCATCGCATGTAACAGTGAGAATTATCATATGATAATATGGTGTAGGGTGTTTCATCGTATGTAGTGATGGCTTTCATCATACAATATAATATTCCCGAATTTCATCTTGTGGGTCTCCAAGTTTTATTGTATATGGTGATTGACTTTGTTTTATTGTATAAAAAATAATGAGCATTTTTTAGGGTCCTGTAGTTTAAATTTTTTTTATCTTCAATGCTTGATTCATCTTTTTCTTGGCTTTCACTTTCTATTTTTCAGGTTTTAACTGGTTTTTACAGGGTATTTGATAGAGAAATCACTTGTCAAAGACATCAAAACTTTCTTATTTCAAAACTACTAATGCTTTGTGGATGAAGGACGCATGATAAAGACATATTTTGGAGACTACTAAAGTTATTTGTCTTGTAGGATGCCATGGAGACACAACTAAAAATTGTACTTTCATAGATTTAGTTTTCAAGCACCTAGTTTTAATTAGAAGGGCTTATTTTCTTGTGATTAGTTAAGTAGTAGGAGAGTGTTCTCTTCACCTCCTAGAGGATGAATCATAAATATTGACCTACATAGTTTGTCACTTGTAAAAGGGATCTTGGTTAAATGAACATTTGTTTAATGTGCTTGGGAGAAACTATGGAGTAGGATAGTATGCTCTTTTCCTTATGGAAAATCGGAAATCTTGATCTCCATTAGCTATCCATTTTTACTTTCTTGCATTTACAGTTAGAGGGCCTACCAAGAGAACAATCGTTTGGGAATGACTCAAGTGGGGAACAAATGAAGCCGCCTACTCCACACAGCTATAATCAAAATCTTCCATCAATCCAAAGAGAGGGAATACTAGGCTATTATCTACTTCCAATGCTTCTTCATGTGTAGGGCCTAGTTGCCTCAATCTTGCTAAGAAAGACTACACTTGTATAGGGGCTTGTAGGGTCATGATGGTCTCAATCTTGTTTATAATACTACAAGGGAAGTACACCCAACTTGTATAGAGCCAAGAGGTCTCAATATTTCTTCTGAGAGTATACTTTTGGGTTCTTGTAGGGCTACTAGCCTCAAATCCTATTGCAAAACTTCAAGGGATAGTCATGAATAAAGACCCTTACTAAACACCTTAGGATTTAGAGGCCAACCATTTTAGCCATTTGACTTCCTTTGTGTAATGATTGATCCAATTCAACTTACCTAGATCACTCCAAGACTACTCACCATATGTGCTCCCTTGGATTCTAAAATCTTGAATGTGACAATTTGGAAAGACATTTGTTGCAAGCACTGATCTCTTCTAGTTGATAAATAACTTTCATAGTACTAGGAAAGACCATTCAAACACTTAATTGTGGGGCTAAGAGAATCAAGTTATGTGAAAAGGTTTTAAAAATTCCCTCTTTGACCTTAGGTAGAGTTTCCTTGATGTGCTTTAATGTGATAAAGACCCGTGAATACTATTGTGAACAAACACATTATACATTTGGCACATTTCTATACCTTCCTAGACTTCACAATTGCTTGTGTCCCCAAAGTTTCTTTGTGCTTTGGTGGATTGTTTGGAGACTATTGTTTGATCACACTATTTTCTTGCTTCAAACCACTCAAACTTGGTTTAGGGATTCTAAGACTCATTATAGATAAGAATCCAAACTCATTCAAGTTGATCAAAACTCTTGAAAATAGTGGTAAATTGATCATTTTCTTGCATCATATCATGTGATCCTATGTTTGACTAACTATCATAGCCTACTCCTAGATTCTCAAATCTCAATTACCTAGGTGTACTCTTCATTGTTTCTACTATTCTAATCAGTATTTATCTATCTACAAACTAGTATCCCTAATTGGTTGACTTTTTGTTAGTAATTTAGTATCTCTTTTATTTTTCTTTAAGATCTCAGAAATGCTCTAGCCTTGTCTCAAGCACTCTGTCTAAAAATTACACATTTGTCAATAATTTGTCACAAGTTCCACATAGAAGGCATTCATGCCTCACTCTTGGTACCTTATCTATATCAACCTAGTGGCAAGTGCCACTCAGTGGGCATTCAGGCCTCAATCTTGGTACCTTGCACCTTTTTCTAGCAACTTTACTATAAACCTAGTTGCAAGTGCCACTCAGTGGGCATTCAGGCCTCAATCTTGGTACCTTGCACCTTTTTCCAGCAACTTTATTATCAATTACTTATTCTTGATAAAAATCTATCATTATCTAGATCTCTTAGTAAAAGCTTAAGTTACCTTATTACTATTGGTTCGTTAACCTCATCTTCCATCCCAATCAAAACTCATAGTCATTCTTATAAGGCTACATTTTATCCTAGAGGAAAATCCATTTATGACACTCTTGGACCATCTTTTTGAGAACAACCTTTGTAATTTTTTTATTATCAGTCAGTACACTTTGCTAATGTTGAGATCTTTGATTACATCAAAATAGAAAAATTTGAGTCAGGTTCCTGCAGAAGTCATGACTCTGATTCCTCTGAGGATGAAGAGGCCACACAAGAAGAGATTCAAAAGTATGAGGAAGACAAGAACTTTCACAAAGTGATGCAAGATATCATGAGTCAAGATAAAGATCATTATTTCATGCATATTTATTCTATGGGTGTGAAACTTCCTCCACACTTTGATGTCAATTCTTTACTGTAAAAAGAGTAAGAGTCTCCTCTCACTTCCCTCGCTAAATAACTTCAGGAACTATTTTGTCAAATTTCCCAACTAAAGAAGGATAAGGACCAACCTTCTAACAAGTACTTGCTTGAATCAATTTGTCCTTTCCCCTATGAAAAAAATCTCTACATGTCACCTTTCTCATCCAAGGTGGAGATCCAAAAATATGACAAGTATTATGGAAATAAGGATCCTCAAGATCATCTACATGGATTGTGTGCTCTAAGCATTGAATTTATGCATGAATAGACCTATTTGATGAGAATCTTTCCTCAAAGTGTCGGTGGCTAGGCCATGATTTGGTTCACCTTCCTTTCCTCTAGCATTAAAACTTTTGATGAGTTGGTTCAATATTTTATCCAACAATATTCTTATAATATTTCTCATACTGTCACTATGCTCGATTTATGAAATACTAGGTAGCATGTGGGAGAACCCTTCATCACATTACTCCATCGATGGTGGAAAATATTCTCTTGATATCCTTAGTAGATTATTGAGACTGATAAAATTGATATATTCATCAATACTTTGGTCAGTGAAATGAACTATGCATTGAAAATGCAAACACATGCCTCATTTGACAAGTTGGTTGAGTCACCTATACACATAGAGGATGTCCTTGTTTGAAAGGGTGAGATTCACTTCAGTATAAAGAGAAAAAATATCTTCCAATAACCAACATAACAAGGAAAAGAATAAGTTCTAAAATAAAACCAAATATGTCATAAATGATAGAATCGTAGGTATGACTGCAATGTATTCCTTTAACAAGTCCAAAGAGCCAGTCTTCAACTTATCCACTAGTATCCAAGTTATGAAAGCTAATAGGAGAAACCAAATAGGCTCTAAAATTGAGACCAAGAAAGATAGGCCATGGATGCCTAGACCTAAGAGAGACTTTACTCATGTTGGAGAATCACCTGAGAATTCCTTGAAGAAACTTTTAACCAACAAGATCATCACTTTTCTTGACAAATCTAAACCATATGATACTGAGATAAAATGTAAGTGGTGGAATCACAACCACTATTACAATTACCATCACAAAAAGGTCAAAAGACCAATGACTACATTAAGCTTAAACATCTAATCCAAGATCTAATCGATAATGAAATAATTTTAATTGATCCCCGTAAACCAACACTAATCATAAGGCTTTCAAGAAGCCTTTTCCTAAATATGAGAAAGGGAATTCATCTAAGAAAAAAGATTACATAATGGGTTACACATACCCTAATACTGACAATTGATTTATATTCTTAAGTTCTTTGACCATACTATTAATTTTATCAAGATCAAAGACAAGGCTTAGGATCAGTCCTCTAATGTAGTAACCCATTCTCAAGGAACAGTTTCTCTATGCCGAGTTGGTCATCCCTCCTCCTCATCTTCCAGAAAAAGAATAACTCAAGTATCAAAACCTACTATCTCATCTACAAAATGTAATTATAATCTAGTTGATCAGCTCCAACGCACATCAGTTCAGATTTTAATCGTTGAACTATTAAAAATATCTCCTTTCATAGGTAGATTCTAGACCAAGCCCTCCATGTGGCCAATGTAGCTAAGGACCTATACATGCATAAATTCTAGTCCATGGTCAGTCATCTCACTTCTCCTCATTACCTAAATTTTTTAGAAGAGGGTGACAAATATGTCAGTCACCCACATAACCAACCCCTCCACATTGAAGTCCTCATACACAAGCATAGGGAAAAGTGTGTTTTGATAGATGAAGGCACAGGTTTGAATATTTTTACTTTCAATTAGGTCAAAGATCTTGGTTTCTCATAACATGCTATCAACCCTCGAAGAAAAATAATAGTTAAGGCATATGATGAAGAGGAACATTCTTCAAAGGGCATGGTGGTCATTCCTATCTAGGTAGGTCCTATTCAAAGGGATATCATCTGTCAAGTCCTGGACCTTCCTCTAGCATACAACATACTTTTGGGTTACCCATGGATCCATGAAATACAAGATGTACATTCCATGTATCACCAATGCTTTAAATTCCCTCACAACATAATTGAGGTCACCATCCCTACAGACTTGACATACACTTGTAAAAATATCAAACAGGATGAAAGCATGGCTTCCCACAATAAGGGAGCTTTAAGGAATCTAGAATCTAAGAATTCTAGATGAGAAACATTGGATGCTTTCTAAAAGAAGTTGATTATAAAAGAAAGTGGAATGGGAGAGTATTGACTGGATGCCTCACTCTCTATGGCTGATTTTCCTATCTCACCTAAATCTTATGGCGAGCCATCTCCATCTTTTCAACCTGCTAGAACTTATGCCCTAACAATTCATGAAGGCACTAGCAGGGTTATAGGGAAGGTCCCCTTAGAACAAGAAAATAAGGAGAGAGCTATTTTGCAATGGCTATACAAAGGAGAAGAAGTTGAACAAGAGGTAAAATATGCTGAGACTTCTCATGAGAGGTATGGTATAGGATACTATCTCATGTAGAAAATGGGATATGATGGAAAAATTCCTCTTGGAAAGGGTAAAGGCCTCCTTTAACCCATACATGTTGAATTCTGCAACCCTAGAGACAAAATTAGCTTTAGATATTATGATAAAAAAAATTTCACTATCCTGTACAAATGGTCTTGTATTCAATAGAGGTGAGGATTCTGATGATAAATATGATGATGTTCTCCCTAGAACCTATGAGAGATTGCTACACATTCCTACTAAGAAAGAGGAGGTACCTGAGGAATGAGCTAGTATACATGACACACTTACTTCATTATAGGATGAACTATATCAAGAAGATTCTATAGAAGAATAACACCCTAACTCATCTTGTCAACATTACACATATTCTTGATCTTCCTAGATTCATTGACTCATATAGAGAGCTTAGATTTCCCTATTTACCTCTATTAGATTATGGAGATTGTTGTTAGACTACAAATACCCATTAAAGCAGTGGACATTAAAGATAGCCAATTTGATAGAATTAACCTTAACCTGGATGAGCTTGAGTAGTAAGATTTAAACCAAGAGGATCAACTAGAAGAAATCTCTATGACCCTAGCTCAATACTTGGGGAGATCTACCAATAGTAGAACCAACTCACATGAATATGAATGGGATCATTTTTTTGATGCTATAATTGACATATAGGTTTATGTGATTCATAAATATGCCCCTATTTCCACTTTTAAGGTTGGAAGTAGCTCTAACACATAGTTTGACCCAGAGGACAACCCAAATTACCTAACCTTTGAACCAATAAGGGTATCTCCTAGTCAATTTACATGGTCTTCTACCCTAGCTAATCAAGAAAACCATAGGTACATCAGTTCCCGGCCTACAAAAACTACATGGAATTTGGGAAGGTCTAGGATCATGATGGTTCCATTGCAAAGAGCCTTTAATGACCTAGACAAAGTGGAACGAGATCTTGGTTGTCATTTTGGACCTAAACAGGTAGGTTTGCAAAATACCTCTCATTTCTCCTCTAGATATCCCTCAATGAGTCAAGCTCAAGACAATTCTAGAGAAGATGAATTTCTTGAACTATCCTCATTATCTATAAATGATTAGGATGATACTGGTGTGTTTTCTCTTGATCCCGTTGGTTCCTTACCCCTCATTCACCCTTATCTAATTGACTGGAATACTTATAAGCCTGTAAACCTCATGTCCTTTTCCAATGATCATACCAAGTCTTGTTATCTAAATGCTTTTGAAACCTTCCACTTTTCTTCCAATGCAATAAGTGGAAGAATGGCAGTGGAGGATATCAAGTATCTCATTCAATGAAGTAAAAATAAAAAATAACGGGTAGTCTAATGGTGAAAACCACTATGTGGTTGTATCAAACCTTAAAATAGTAAAAATAAATGACATATCCAATTGTGAAAAACTCTATGAGGCACCTGGAGATGAGATACTTAACATTCTCCCTAAACATTTCTAAGAAAGATCATTAGTTCTTATAGAGCCTACACCATAGGTAAATTTGGGCATAGCATAAAATCCCCAAATCATACATCTGACACAATCTTTTTTTGAAGAAAAGAAGGAATAATTCACCCATTTCTTCACTGAAAAAGAAGATTAACTTTGCATGGTCTTATTCTGATATGCCAGGCCTAGATACAAACCTTATCATGCATCATTTATCCATTGCTCCCACCATAGAAAAAGGCAAGGCTTAGAATGAGTCCTCTAATTCAGTAACCCATTCTCAAGGAAAATTTTCTCCATGAAAATTCATTCATCCCTCCTCCTCCTCATCTTCCAAACAAAGAACAAATCAAGTATCAAAACCTACTACCTCATCTACAACATGTGATTACAATTTGGTTGATCAGCTCCAGCACATGTTAGCTCAGATTTCAATCCTTGAACTATTAGAAATCTCTCCTTCTCATTGGAAGATTCTAGACCAAGCCCTCCATGTGGCCAATGTACCTAAGGACCTAGACATAGATAAGTTCTAGTCCATGGTCAGTCATCTCGCTTCTCCTCATTGTTGGAAAAAATAATTGAATTTTTTTTTTATATTGTCATTAATGAAAAACCTTAATTGGTAAAGATAGTTTCTATCTAGAAGAGTACCCTATATTTTGGTTGATGAAGAGGATAAGGAGATAAAATGAGGACCTAAGGAAAGGTTGAGTTATGTGATACTTCTATTAGCATGTGCAAAAAATTTCATGGCTCCTGGTCTTTCCCCTGCTCTCTGCAATGATTATTTTTGCTCCCTGGTTAAACCTTAGGCAAAATGTTCAGAATCTAGCCGTTAGGTTTCAAAATTCAAAAGTGCCCTAGCTTTATTCTTTTCACACATTACCTTTTTTGCGGGTCACTTAAACGCCTCTTCTTCATGTGCCTTTTATTTTCCACATCACCTCAGTTCGCGGTTAGTCATTCTCTCTGGCGGGTCCCTTTATTTTTCCTAAGCCCACAATCGCGCCCTGCAATTTTAATATTTTTCCTAAGGTTCTCGGCTTTATCTTCCTGGGACCAATGTTAGAGGGGTGATAGTTGGCATATCCTTATTGGCTATCGCATGACTGCATGTCAGAATTTTCTAACATGCGATCATGCGACTGCTTAACATCTGTCTGCATGGGTCTCGGCTCTTTGCAATTGGTGGTTGTTGTTTCATGGTCCGAGGCAATGATGTGGTGGCTTTGGGTTGGCTATTGCATGATCACATAGCCTAGATTTTGGCTATGCAATCATGTGACTAGGTGACATGTGTCCGCGGTGCTGAGGTGGACTTGCTTGGTGGGACCGCAACTTAATGGTAGGTAGCAGCGGTGGTTTGCTGGCGGTTAGTCACATGTTCACATAGCCTTTTGCAAGGCTATGTGATGATGCGACTGACATTTTCTATCAACTCCATGCGGTGGTAGTTGTGGCAAGGTTGCGGCAAGGTTGTGGTCTACGGGTGGTCGCATGTTCACATAGCCTATCTTTGGGCTATGCGATCATGTGATAGGGTGCCATGTGTCCCTAGGGCCTATCTCTATTTGTTGGTGGTCCCATTGGTAGGTGAGGTCGTGGTGGTTTCTAATTGGTCCCAGCTGGCAGGATGGTGGATTTGAACATGGGCCCAAGTTGGCGTATCTCAGCGGTGATTTAACAGTGGGAGGGAGCATGTTAGTGGCTTGTCGCATGTTCATGTGAGCCAATTTTCTAGCTTGTGAACATGCAACATGCCCGTTTGTGGCAACGGTTTGGCATCGGGGGTTATGAAGATGGCACAGGAAAATAGCATGTCACATGTTCGCATAGCCCATTTTTAGGCTATGCGATCATGCGACCAGGCATAAATTGTTGCCCATTTCCTATGGCGGTGAGAGTTGTGATTGAGTGGTTGCGTGGCTAGGGGCAAACAATTTGGGAACTTAGAGCCTGCAAATGCTTGTGATCGTTTGCCTTCATTTTTAATCTCTGTGAACATTTCCAGTGACCAGAAAGGACTGAAATTGATGACAAGAAGGGCCAGAGTTGGTGAAACTAATCTTCTCCACCACTCCAGTGTGCTCCAGGGTGTGAGATGATTGCAGAGGAGTGTCTTGCCGTAGGGAAATAAATGAAGTGTACCAAAAGCAGTTGTAGGGTCACTTCCAGTTTGAATTTTGTAGAATTTTGATTGATCTTCGGTGCCTTTTTGAGATTCTTTCATGATTGAAGATCAAGTGTTAATTGCATTCAAGACTTTGTGTTTTCCCTCCAAATTGTATCAGATTTTGAAATGCCTAATTGATGGAAAACTCTAACCATGGTTACCCTTAGCTTGTTGCATCCTAACTTGTGTGGGATTTCAAGGTAACCATGGGTATATATGTTTTTTTTTTGATTAACAAAGGGTTCTAGGTTAGAGTTCCTTTTTGGTTCCATGAAAGGTTTTTTTCTGTAGATTTCCCCTTCTCTCTGCATATAGGGTGTTATATTTCCATTGCTAGTTTAGAGAATACAATGCATGCTGCAGTAGATTTGTCTTATGTATGAGGAATCAATTTATTCTTACTATCACCAAGCTATCTCCATTTGAATTCTAAATGCATTAATCATACATCAAGGGTGTTTGATTTGTCTATTTTCATTGCCTACGTGTTTGCAAGTGGAGTTATCTTCGCAGAGGTAATTGGTTCAGGGTTAGTGTTTATGCATGTATGAGCTGAGATATCAAGGATAGGTCATGCTTGTCTTCCAGTGGATGTCGGTTAATGTATTGTCCTTTCATAGGTCTCTTCTAAGGGGAGGGTCAAAATCCTTTGAGGGATAATAGCATGCTTGAATTCACAGGTGGGTGTTAAGTTGAGGTTTGGTCATGGTGTGTGATTGATGTCAGGCATCAACACATTGGGTATATTATTTTCTTGTTTCATAGTTGTCCCTTGCAATATTGTATTTGACTCTATGGCCCAATGGATAGGGCATTGGTCTATTAGAGACTTAGGGCATCTCAGGGGTCCTTTCAATATTTTTAAAATCATTTCCTTTCTCTTCCACCTTTTCCCTTTCTTGTTGATAGGTTAGGTCTCTAGTTTTTATACTAACTCTATGCAAGTTGGGCTATTGCATGAGATATTGGTTTCATTTGAGGTGTAGGACACCTATAAGGGTTTGCAAATCATTCCATAGTTAGTTACTTGTAGGCCTATAGTGTGACACAAGTTGTATGAGTGTGCAGATGAGGTACACCCACCTGAGTGATGTGGAGCTCAAAGTGTAGAAGGATCTCTCTTTGATCCTTGTCAGTTGGCCCTTTTTGCTGTCAGATTTGGAGTGTTGAGTGAATGTGACACTAGCCCTATCAATCCTGATGCCAAGCTAACCTTTGGGGAAAAATAACACCAACAACTTCAATGGGTACTTGATTAGTTGGCATATTAACAAGGTAATGTGTTGTTTACATAGTGAAGAAGAAAGACTGGAAATATAGGCTTAATAGAGAAAAAGTGAAGAAATCTAGTTTAAGCTGAGTGATGTTAGTGTTGACCGAGTGCTAGTATATGCTGAGAAAATATAGTCTTGACCAAACATCAGTACTTTCTGAGTGACAGATAATTGCTGAGAAGAAAATGTTTGCGATGACTGAGATACACTGTAATGACTGAGGAGATGAATATAGTATTGATTGAGTGTCAGTAATTTACATTTTGAGAAAGAATTGAGAATCCTAGTTGATATAATTGAATTTTTGGGATATGTAAAATGTGTTGACATTATTAATGAATGGTATAAAACATTTATTTCCTAGTAAATCATTTTCTTATGATTTCAAAGAGAAGTTTGGAGTTGTATCTAGAAGGAAAAGAAGGAGTACATAATGATGGAAGGATTTGATGAATCTAACCTAAACCTAAGATCTACAAAAGAGATTAAGTGGAAAAATAATAATCTACCTAATCAAGGAGGTATAATATTAACCAAATTGTGAGGTTACAGACAAGAGAGAAGAGGTTGATGTTACTGACTAATAAGTCTAAGCAAAAGGTTGGAGGTGAAGCTGTGAAGGAGCTAAATAGAGTTTTGATTACAAGAAGCAAATTTTGAGTAGATCAAAGATGGAGATGGAAATGAAGGTCAGTCAATAAATTAGTATATGGGTGAAGTGAATCTGTATTTGCAAAGTGTGTTGTATATTTTGAGATCAAAACCTACTGTTACTTTCTAACCATTATATCAGTCTAAATCCTTTAATCAAGGTTGACCTAACAATCATTTTGTATAAATCCTTTAATCAAGGTGACATTCTAATGGAATGTTCTTAAGCCCTCTAACAAGGCCACTCTTAGCAGGGTGATTAAATCCATTAACCAGGTCACATTTAACAGTGTGTATTGTAAACCTTTAACCGGGTTGGCTTCATAGAGCTCACTTTAGAAGAGTGAAAATTAGTAGCATGTTACAAGTATTTTTTCCCAAATTGGGTTTCCACTATAAATCCTAGTGTTATAATTGTGTGAATGATTTTGATGTGGATGATGTTGAAAGTCTTATATTCTATAATTTATTTACTTTAGGATAGTGGACTGCATGTTTTATGTTATTGGTATATGTTATAGAGACTGATTTGAAAGCTTATTAGATCAGAGATTGTTGAAGAGCTAGAAAGTTGAATTGGTACATCTGGACCTAAGAATAACTGATTCACCTCCCCTCTTAGTTGTTCTAAAATCATTCTAATAATTGGTATCAGAGTTTTTGGTGCTTTTAGAGAAGAAGTTTGATGGTACTTGAAGATAATGATCAAGATGTACAAAAAGGAGGTACCAAAGTTGAACAACGATAACTTCCCTACATGGAAGAGTTTGATGAAATTGCATCTAGTTGGTATTGGTGATTCAATGAAATACTATGTGGAGAATGAGTATGTAATACTTGTTGAACCTTTGACTACCGAGGAGATGAAAGAAAAACAAGAACACAATTAGGCAATGTTGGATATTGCATCTGCCCTAAGCTATGCTAAATTTGAAGATGTTAAGGACTGTACTAATGCAAATAAAATGTGGGACACTCTAGCATCTATCTATGGTGGGGACACAAATTTACTAAGAGCCAAATCTGAAAGCCTGAGACATAAGTTTAATGAAATGAAAATGTAAGATGGTGAGAATATTGCTCAGTATTGTGGTAGAATCAAAGAAGTAATGAATGCTATTAGAGGAGCTAATGGAAACATTGATGATGAAACTATTATCAATAAAGTATTGAGAACCTTGAGTCCTATCTATGCTATTAGAATTTCTAAAATACAAGAATCAAGATGTAACCCTAGTAATGTTCTAAGTTTGGAAAGTCTTGTTGGCAAGCTTACTACTTTTGAGCTCTCTAATTATGATAACTTTTTTCTTCATAATGTTGAATCTACATTCAAGTCTCAAATGGTTCTTCATAAGCCTAAGAAGGGAAAAGAAAGATGTAAGAGCAGTGACAGTGACAACAATAATGATAGTGACACTTTTGATGATGATCTAGATGATCTTGAGGCACTTATGGGTAGAAGGCTAAAGAGAGGAAAAGGGAAATATAAAGGTAAACTTCCTATTATATGTTTTTCATGTAAAAAAGTTGGCCATATTGCAGCAAGATGCCCTAACATGAATGAAAAAGATGAGAAAAGGGAAAACAAGTACAAAGACAAGAGAAATTAAAGAGATCACCGAAGGTACAAAGACTATAAAGACAAAGGTAAGAAATCTTTCTATATTGATGAAGATGAATCTGACAGTGAAACTAGTGAATTTGATAAATGTGATATAGAAATTGTTTATGTTGCTATGAAAAATGATTCTGATGAAGATGAGAAAACTACACTTATTTCATATGTTAGTAAAGTTGATAAATGGATTATTGATGCAAGAGAGGGGTAGGAGGGGCCAAGAAATGCCACACCCTAACCTGAACCACCTTGCTCAACAACACGCAGAAGCAACAATAGCACAGTGGGAGAGAGAAAATGTAGGATCATTCATATATTATCTCAAATTGATTCATACATGCTGAGCTATAAGGACTTCCTAGTTTCAGCCAGATATTACAATGAATTACAGAAGTCCTTAAACATGTGAGGATCTACAGATAATCTCCAATCTTATATCTTCTATCTTCTATCAAAACTTACTTTGAAAATTGACTCCTAAACTCTAACCAAACAACTACATTTATACAAGAGGCTACCAAATTGAGTCTACCTTCAGATCCATAATCAATGGAAAGAACGGTCAGATTTGGGACCACACACTTCCCAATGATGGATACTAGCATTAAATCCATCACCCATAATCAATGCACAAGTCAGCCTTAACAGAAACTTAAAAGAAACCCATCGGTAAGAAAAGCCAACTGAACACCATACAAGCATCATCGAGCACCAAGGAAATTCATCGAGTGCCAAAGGGATAGCCGACCAACACCGGTGAAAAAAGGAAACTGAGCAACACCGAACCAAATCAGTCAAAGCAGGAACCGAGCAACACAAACCAACTCAAATCTATTTTTGGTGACACATGATTTCCAAGGACCGGAGATGCTCCTGCATCAGACACCTGGTGTTATTTGAAAATGATTCTTTGAATCATTTAGTAGGTATGATCTGAGATGCATCCAACTCAGACTGTGAGAATCCAAGAACTATCTTCAATCAGTATGTTCTTCCACTTTACCAGATATTCCATGTACTATTTTACTCTTGTACTTCTACCAATTCTTTGCCCAAAAATCTACTCAACTTCTTCATTCTATTTCTTAGGATATTCCATCGGTACTGTCATGTCTCCTTCAGGTTCATGAAACTCATACAAATCAGAAATGTTGAAAATATGTGATATATCCATGTCATCAGGTAACTCAATTTCATATGCATTTCCACTGTCAAATTTTCTCAAAATCTTGCAAGGTCCAAACTTCTTCATCTTCAGCTTCCCATAGGTACCAACAAGAAATTTGTCTTTTCTCAAATGAACCATCACTTCATCACCAACATCAAAAGTCTTATGTCTTCTTTATCTATCAGCTTTGTCTTTGTATTTTTTATTACTCTTTTCCAGTTTAAGCTTCACATCTTGATGCAATGTCTTCATGTACTTAGAAAATTTTACTCCTTTAGCACTCCTCTTTCTTTCATCATCAATGTCTCTCAAATCAGATATACCTCTCGGTTGTATGCAATTTACAATCTCAAAAGGTGTTTTTCTAGTACTCCTATTCACTGAATTATTGTATGCAAACTCTACTTGTGCCAACATAGAATCGCAATTACCGAATGTGTCTCCAACTAAACATCTCAAAAGATTTCCCAAGCTTCTATTCACAACTTCTATCTGTCCATTAGTTTGTGGGTGAAATGTAGAACTATATTTCAACTCGGTACCCAACTTTCTTGAAAGAATCATCCAAAAGTATCCAACAAATTTACTATCTTGGTCAGAGATAATACTCCTTGGTAATCCATGCAATCTAAAAATTTCCTTAAAGAAAAGATCTGCTACATGTACTGCATCTAATGTCTTTCTACAAGGTATAAAATGTGCCATTTTAGAAAATCTATCCACAACCACAAATATAGAGTCATTACCTCTTAGTGTCTTTGGTAAGCCAAGCACAAAATCCATACTGATGTCAATCCAAGGTTTCTAAGGTACACCAATTGGTGTATACAATCTAGTATTCTGACTAACTCCTTTTGCAACTTGACAAACTCCACAACTTTTCACAAATTTTCGGACATCTTTATACAATTGTGGCCAAAATTATTTCTCCTTAAGAAAACTCAATGTCTTATCAATACCAAAATGTCCAGCCAAACCACCACTATGTTTCTCTTTTATCAAATTAGTTCTTATAGGTCTTCTCGGTATACATAATTGAATACCTTTAAACAACATACCTCCTTGCATAAAATATTCATCCCATTTAGTACTATGTTGATCTTGAATAGGTTCTCTGCACTTTCTCCATGGCTTAGAAAAATCAAGATCAAATTCATAAGAATCTTTGATGTCATCAAAGCCTAGAATTCCAATTTTCATCTTGGTCATCAAAGATCTTCTTCTACTCAATGCATCAACAACTCAGTTAGTGACTCCACTCTTATGCTTTATCACAAATGTATAACTCTACAAATACTCAACCCATTTCATATGTCTCTGATTTAACTTATTTTGACTACCAAAATACTATAAATCCTTATGATCGGTATACAACAAAAATTCACTTAGTATTAAATAATGTCTCTATTTCTTCAGTGCTTGAACAATAGCATAGAATTCTTGATCATACATAGAATATTTCCTTTTTTCATTATTCAACTTTTCACTAAAGAAAGAAATAGGTTTACCTTCTTGACTCAATATAGCTCTAATTGCACTTCCACTTGCATCACATTCCACTTGAAATACATTATTGAAATTAGGCAATGCAAAAATAGGCAATTTAGAAACCTTCTGCTTCAGAGTCTCAAAAATTTTATCAGATCCATGTGTCCACTTGAATTCTCTTTTGTCTCCTCTCATAGTCTCAGTCATAGCATTACAAATTGAACTGAAATTTCTAATGAACTTTTGGTAAAAACTTGCCAAACCATTGAATGATCTTACCTCACTAGCATTCATAGGTGTAGGACAATTCAAAATATCTTCAGCCTTTTCAGGATCCATTTTCAAACCATTAGCTAAAATCACAAATCCCAAATACAAAATCTCCTCTTTCATGAATGAACACTTTTTTCAGATTTATCAGCAACTTTTCTTCTTTCAATCTCTGCAAAACTTGTCTAACATGCAACAAATTTTCTTCTCTAGTCATACTGAATATCAGAATATGATCAAGATATACAATCACAAACTTACCCAAGAATTTCTTCAAAACTTCATTCATCAACCTCATAAAATTACTCGGTGCATTAGTTAAATCAAAAGGCATAACCAACCACTCATACAAACCTTCTTTTGTCTTGAAATCAGTCTTGGATTGATCACCTTCTCTGATTCTAATATGATGATACCCACTTTTCAAATCAATCTTGGTAAAATACTTTGCTCAAGTCAAACTATCCATTATATCATCCATTCTTGGTATAGGAAACCTATACTTCACTATTATCTTGTTGATTGCTCTAGAATCAATACACATTTTCCATTCTCCATTCTTCTTAGGTTCCAATACCGTAGGTACTACACAATGACTCAAACTTTCTCTAATCAAACCTTTTTCCAGCAACTCTTCAATCTGACGGTTCAATTCCTGATTCTGGGTAGGTGTCAACCGATGAGGTGCCTTGTTCGGTAAACTAGCTCTAGGGATTAGATCCATACAATGATCAATGCTTCTTTTTGGTGGAAAACCATTAGGCATATTGTTAGAAATGATTTCACTATACTCGGTGAGTAACTTATCAATCTCCTTAGGGGCATTATCCTCTATTTTCTTCCTCAGTTTGTTAGGAATCACAACAAAACATACATCATTTCTCTTTAAATCCTTAACAAATTCTCTTCTTTACATCAAGAAAACTTTCATAGATGTGAAAACATAACTAATAGGTTCTTCCATCAAAGGTAACAAGATTTGTCTTTTTCCATCAGCCAAAATAATATACTTATGCAATCTCCCATCGTATATACCATATCTATCATATTGCCAAGGTCTACCCAACATAATATGACAATAATCCATAGGCAGGATATCACATAACACCTTATCAAAGTACTTTTCAATCTTCAAATTCACATAACATTGTTCACTTACTAGGAGTGTATGCTCATCTTTGATCCATGAAATCTGATAGGGCTTCGGATGTTTCGACCTTTCCATCTGCACTTTTTTTACCATCTCTTCAGATTCCAGATTCTCTGAGCTACCACTATCAATGATTACCTCCCAAAATTTGTCAGATACTCTAAATCTAGTCTTGAACAAACTTTTCCTTACCAGATCTTCCTTTTTACCTTCATTCCATAGTGCTCTTCTTACCATCAAGTTATTTTCCTTCTCAGGTTCATTCGGTGTTTTTGCTTGCACCAAAGCATTCTAACTGTTACTAGCCTTCTTACTTCCATGTGTACACTCAAATGATCTATGTCCTTCTTCTCCATAATTATAACAAGTTACTCAGAAACTTCCTCTGCTATAACCACCTCGGTAGTTACTGCTTCTACCTCTAGATGAACTTTCACCTTTCCACTCGATCTTGCCTTTATCCAGAGTTGTCTTTTCTAGTTTAGATCTACTATTTTCAACATAAGATCTACCTCTTCCTCTAGGGAATCTACCACCTCTCCCTCTTTGTCTTTTCTTGTGTCTCTTGTTTAATTTCTCCTTAGCTTTCAATGCAAATTGATAAGCCACTTCAATGTTCTCCGATTTGACCAAACTGATTTCTTCTTGGATGGAAACTCTCAAACCATTCAGGTATCTAGCAGTTCTTTCCACATCATCTTCATCATGTCCAAATCTAATATCTAATCTATAGAATTCCTCAATATAATCCTTTACTAAGCTATCTTTCTACCTCAAAATTTGCATTCGCCTAGCTAGGTTAATCTGATAATCACAAGGTAAGAACTTTCCTTTCAACTTATTCACCATTTTACTCCATACCTTGATTTTGTCTTTTCCTTTCCTCTTTTTGTGTAGTTGTAGATGTTCCCACCATAAGGATGCATGACTTTTCAACTTTGCGCTTGCAATTTTCACTTTCTTATCTTCAGGTACATTTTCATATTCAAAATACTTTTCCATCTCTGTGATCCAATCCACCAATTCATCAAAATCCAACTTTCCACCATACTCAGGAGGATTAAAGTGTGGTGTAGACTTTAGACCCATCAAAGCCTTCAAGATTCTTTCCTCACCCTGATCCATCACAGGTGCAGGCTCTACATCACCTTTTTCTACCTCAATTTCATCATCACTAACATCTTCAAGATGTCTTCCTCTTCTTTGGGTTTTTTCAACAGCTTCCAATCTAGTAACAATTTTTCTCAACATGTGTGCCAATCCTAGATCCACATCTCACCTCCCATGAACCATCTTGAAAATTGTTTACAACTGTAGGTAAGATCACAATCTGCTACCCCACAATAATTCAACTAGGGCTTCACAAGAAGGAACCTGCAAATCTAGATTTGCAAACCTAGATCCAGATCTCACCTCACTCTGATACCACCTGACACAAGAGAGGGGCGGGAGGGGCCAAGAAATGACACACCCTAACCTGAACCACCTTTCTCAAAAACATGCAGAAGAAACAAAAACACATTGGGAGAGAGAAAATTTAGGATCATTCATATATTAACTCAAATTGATTCATACATGTTAGGTTGTAAGGCCTTCCTGGTTTTGGCCAAATATTACAATAAATTACATAAGTCCTCAAACATGCAAGGATCTGCAGATAATCTCCAATCTTCTATCAAAACTTACTTTGAAAATTGACTCCTAAACTCTAACCAAACAACTACATTTATACAAGAGGCTACCAAACTAAGTCAACCTTTAGATCCATAATCAACAAAAAGAACAGTCAAATCTAGGACCACAGACTTCCCAATGATGGATACCAAAATTAAATCTGTGACTCATAATCAATGCACAAGTCGGCCTCAACTAAAAATCAAAAGAAACATGTCGGTAAGAAAATCCAACCAAGTGCCAGACAATCATCACTGAGCACCAGGGAAATTCACCAAGTGCCAAATAGATAATCGACCAGCACCAGAAAACAAAGGAAACTGAGAAACACCGAACCAACTCGGTCAAAGTAGGAACTGAGCAACACAAACCAACTCCAATCTATTTTTGGTGACATAGGATTGCCAATGACTCGAGATGCTCCTACATCAATTATTGTTAGTGGTTGTTCACATGACATGACTCATGATAAAAGTAAGATAGAAATCTTTAATCATTACAAAGGTAGAAGTGTTAAGTTTGGTAATGATGCACCATGTCTTGTGAAAGGAAAATGATCAATAAGATTAATTGATAAGATTGGATGTGATAATAATTATTGGGTTGAAGGTCTTAACTATAATTTTTTGAGTGTGGCACAATTGAATAGTACTAGTTACCAAGTTGAATTTCAGCACAGAAAGGCTAAAATATTTGATGCCACTAGTGAGCTAATTAGAATTGGAGAACAGACAAGAGGTAACTTGTTCTATCTAGACCTATCTGAAGAAACATTTTTGTTTGCACAATATGATGATGTATGGTTATGGAATAAGAGGTTGTGTCATGTAAATTTTGACAATTTGATAAATATAAGTAAGTTGAAGAAAGTTAGAGGTTTACCAAGATTGAAGAAACCTAATAATGTGATGTGTAAACAGTGTCAATTGGGAAAAATGACAAAGTCTAGTTTTAAGAGAAAGAAATATACTTCTGGCAATATTCTGGAACTGGTTCGTAGTGACCTTCATGGACCTATGGGTGTACAAAAGTATTATGGTGATAAGTATTTCATTCTATTTGTTGATGACTATTCTAGAATGATGACTATAATGTTGTTGAAAGAGAAATCTAATGCATTTCAATTGTTTAAGTGGTATTTGAGAAAATTTGAAAAAGAAAGTGGTAAAATGTTGAAATGTTTGAGATCTGATAGAGGAGAAGAGTTTATATCAAATCAGTTCATTTTTTTCTGCAATGGTAGATGAATAAAGAGATTGATGTTTGCACCTAGGACACCAGTGCAGAATGGTATAGCATAAAGAAGAAACAGATCAATTATGGATTGTTCTCTAGAACACTGATGATTGAGAATAATGTTGCACAAAAATTCTAGAGAGAAACTATAAGTACATCTATTTATACCTTCAATTGAGTACAAATAAAGAAAGGTACAAATGCTACAACTTTTGAGTTATGGCATGGTTATGCACCTAATGTGAATTATTTTAGAGTCTTTGGGAGTAAATGTTATATACTAAAAGAAAATAGAAATGGAAAATAATGATGCTAAAAGTGATGAAGGCATATTGCTAGGATATTCCACTAAGAGAAAAGCTTACAAGTGTTTGAAATCTAACACTAACAAAATTGTGGAAATTGAAAATGTTAGAGTTGATGAATATGAAGAAAATAATGAATTGGATTGCAAGAAAGATCCTGAAGATTACAGATCTTTCGTATACATGGAAGAAGGAGAGGTTAGCAATGCACCTAAACCAGATGTCGAGGAACTACATGATTCTATCGAGCTGCAACAAGATATTGTCAAGCATTAGGAGGATGTTTCTAAGCATTAGGAGGATGTTGTCAAGAATTAGTAGGATGTTGTCGAGTAATTAGAAGAAGACGCAAAGAATTTACAAGATGAACCTAAGATCAAGACCAAGGAGAAAGGAAATCTAAACCTACTTTGGCACAATATGTGAGAAGACATCATAAGCCTGAAGAAATCATTGAAGATAAATAATTTTGAGTCATGAAAAGAAGTAAGTTGAAAGATCATACATGCTTACTATGTGAGTTTGAGCCTAAAATAGTGAAAGATGCTTTAGAGAATGAAGACTAGATACAAGCCATGAATGAAGAAATAGAGAAGATAGAAAAGAACCAAACCTAGACTCTAGTGCCGAGACCAAAAGACAAGAATATTATTGGAACAAAATGGGTATTTAGAAATAAGCTCAACGAACATGGAGAAGTTACTAGAAATAAAGCCAAATCGGTATCTAAGGGATATGCACAAGAAGGAATGGAATATGGGGAGACATTTTCCCTTGTTGCAAGATTGGAAGGAGTGAGGACTCTACTTGCTTATGCAGCTTATAAAGGATTCAAAGTATATCAAATGGATGTCAAGTTTGCATTTCTAAATCAGATATTAGAAGAAGAAGTATACATTAATCAACTAGAAGAATTTTTTGATCCAACAAAGAAGAATATGGTTTACAAGCTACACAAGGCATTCTATGAATTGAAACAAGCCCCTAGAGCATGGTATGAAAGACTGCAGAACTATCTGATAAAGATTGGATTTGTAAAGACAAATGAAAACAACAATTTGTATAGGAAGATTGAAAAAGGTAAAGCAATTTTGTTATATAAAATATTTTTTGATGATATCATATTTGGAGGACAAGATGCCCTATGTCAAAACTTTTCAAATGAGATGCAAACTGAATTTGAAATCTCTATGTTTGGTGAGATCAAATTCTTTGATGGTTTGCAAGTCTATTAGATGAAGAAAGGTATCTATATTACTCAATCTAAATATGTCAAGGAGATACTAAAAATTTTTGGTATGGAAGATTCCAGACAAGTAAGTACACCTATGGCTACTCAACAAAAGTTATCTAAAACTGATGATATAGTTGAAGTGAATCAAACCTTGTATAGATCCATGATTGGAAAGCTACAATATGTTGTCCATAGTAAACTGGATATTTCCCTAGCAATTGATATTGTTGCAAGATTTTTTGCCAATCCTAAAGAGAGTCACATGATGGTAGTAAAAAGGATAGTGATATATCTTAAAGGAACAGAGGACTATGGATTATATTATAGGAAGAATGACAAGTTTTAAATGAAAGTTTACACTAATGTAGATTGGGCTAGAAATGTTGATTATAGAAAGAGTACAAGTGGTGGTGCATTCTTTCTAGGAAAGAGATTAGTCTCTTGGACAAGTAAGAAACATAACTACATTTCCCAATCTACAATAGAAGCTGAATATGTAGCAGCAATAGTGAATTGTTCAAATTTAGTGTGGATAAAGCAATTGTTAAAAGGTATGAAGGAGGAAATCACTGAGTTGGTTGTTATTTTTTGTGATAACACAAGTGCTATTAACATATCAAAGAATCATGTTATGCACACTAATACTAAGCATATTTCTATCAAGTATCATTACTTGAGAGAGTTGGTTCAAGACAAAGAAGTGAGATTGGAATATGTTAATACAAAGGAAAAATTAGCACTTATATTCACAAAAGCATTACCTAAAGATGCCCATGAATACCTTAGAGGTAAATTAGGGGTGATTCCCCTAATTGAGCCTACCTACAAGCATATAGGATCACTGCATCAAATGTGCTAATCAAATTATCTAACAAATTGATGTAGTAGAGGTCACATTTTAGGAATTGCCTAGAGTTGTGAGAAGTAAAGAAAAGATGTTGATCAGTCATAAACAAAGATGACAGAGGGAGTATATAGCATACAAAACTAACATGAAGACATCTACATGGTAAATATGTAAGAGAAAGATACAAACTTTTTTGGCATTGTTGTCAAAGAGGGAGAGATTTAGGAAGAGAGATACAACATGGAAAAAAAATCAATAAACCTGAGGGAGAGATTAAATGAAACAAAGGAAGAAATAAAAAAAATTAAATGACCCTAAGCAAAGAGGGAGAGATTTATAGAGATGGATACATGCAAAGATAAATCTTTCCAAGAGGGAGCTCGTACTTGGATGTGTCGGATGAGAATCAAAATGAAGCAAAGGATATTAATGGAGATCTGTTACACAAAGATTTTAGATTGTTTGGTGAATCATATGATGTTCATGTGGTGTTTCCATCAATTCCAAAGAGGGATATTGAGGGAAACTACAATTGAATTTTTTTTTATATTTTCATTGATGTCAAACGTTAATTGGTAAGACAATTTCTATCTAAGAGAGAACCATATATTTTGGTTGATGAAGAGGATAAGGAGATAACAAGAGGATTTAAGGAAAGGTTGAGTTATGTGATACTTCAATGGGTACTTGATTAGTTGGCATATTCACAAGGTAATGTGTTGTTTACATAGTGAAGAAGAAAGATTGCAAACATAGGCTTAACCAAAAAAATGTGAAGAAATCTAGTTTAAGCCAAGTGATGTTAGTGTTGACCGAGCGCTAGTATATGCCAAGAAAATATAGTGTTGACTAAACATCAGTAATTGCCAAGTGATAAATAAATTATGAGAATAAAATGTTAGAGATGACCGAGATACATAGTAATGACCGAGGAGATGAGCACAATATTGACCAAGTGTCAGTAATTTACATTTTGAGAAAGAATTGAGAATCCCAACCGACATAGTTGAATTCTTGGGATATGTAAAACATGTTGACATTATTAATGAATGATATCAATCATTTAATGCATAGTAAATCATTTTCTTATGATTTCAAAGAGAAGATTGGAGATGTATCTAGAAGGAAAAGAAGGAGAACATAATGATGGAAGGATTTGATGAATCTGACCTAAACCTAAGATCTATAGAAGAGATTAAGCGGAAAAATATTAATCTACCTAATCAAGGAGGTATAAGATTAACCAAATTTTGAGGTTACAAACAAGAAAGAAGAGGTTGATGTTATTGACTAACAAGTCTAACCATAAGGTTGAAGGTGAAGCTTTGAAGGAGCTAAACAGAGTTGTGATTGCTTGAAGAGAATTCTGAGCAAATCAGGTATGGAGATGGAAATGAAGGCTAGTTAGTAAATCAACATATGTGAAAATTGGATCTGTATTTGCAAAGTGATTTGTATATTTTCATATCATAACCTACCATTACTTTCTAACCATTGTATCAGTCTATATCCTTTAATCAAGGTTGACCTAATAGTCATTTTGTATAAATCCTTTAATCAAGGTGACATTCTCATGGAATGTTCTTAAGCCCTCTAACAAGGCCACTCTTACTAGAGTGATTAAATCCTTTAACTAGGTTACATTTAATAGTATGTATTGTAAACCTTTAACTGGGTTTTCTTTTCACAGAGCTCACTTCAGAAGAGTGAAAATAAGTAGCATGTTACAACTAGTTTTTCCCAAATTGGATTTACACTGTAAATCCTAGTGTTATACTTGTGTGAATGATGTTGAAAGTATTATATTTTGCAATTTATTTACTTTAGGATAGTGGACTGCAAGTTTTATGTTATTGGTATATGCTATAGAGACCAAATTGAAAGTTGATTAGATATGTGATTGTTGAAGAGCTAGAAAGTTGAATTGGTACATCTGGACCTAAGAATAACTGAGTCACTCCCCCTCTCAATTGTTCTAAAATAATTATGATAGTCATAACATGAATTTTTCAGAAGAGGATGAAAAATATGTCATTTACCTGCATAACCAACCCCTCCACATTGAATTGTTCATACACAAGCATAGAGAAAAGTGTATTTTGATAGATGGAGGAATAGGTTTGAATATTTGTACTTTGAATTTGGTCAAAGCTCTCTTTTTCTCCTAACATTCTATTTATCCTCAAATAAAAATAACAATTGAGGCATATTATGAAGAGGAACATTCTTTAAAGGGCATGGTGGTCTTTCCCATCGAGGTAGGTCCTATTGAAAGGGATGTCATATGTCAAGTCCTAGACCTTCCTCTCACATACAACATACTTCTAGGTCACCCATGGATCCATGAAATGTAGGAGATACATTCCATGTATCATCAATGCATTAAATTCCCTCATAATAGAATTGAGGTCACCATCCCTAAAGACTCGGCATACACTTGTAAAAATTTCAAGCAAGATAAAAGCATGGTTCCTGACAACAAGGAATCTTTAAGGAATCTAGAATTTGATAATTCTAGATGAGCAACATTGGATGCTTTCTAAAAGAAGTTGAGTATAAAAGAAAGTAGAATGGGGGAGTATTAATTGGATGCCTCATTCTCTATGGCCAATTTTCCTATCTAACCTAAATCTTATGGAAATTCATCTCCATCTTTTCAACCTACTAGCACTTCTTCCCTGACAATTCATGAAGGCACTAGCATGGTTATAGGGAAGTTCCTCTTAGAACAAGAAAATAAGGAGAGGGTTGTTTTGCAATGGCTATACAAAGGAGAAGCATCTAAACAAGAGGTAAAATATGCCAATATTTATCGTGAGAGGTATGGCGTAGGATACGAGCTTGTGTAGAAAATGTTTTATGATGGAAAATTTTCTCTTGGAAAGGGTAAAGGCCTCCTTGAGCCCATACATGCTAAATTCCACAACCCTAGAGACAAAACTAACATTGGATATTATGAGAAAAAAATTTCACCATCCTCTACAAATGGTCTTGTATTCAATAGAGGTGAGGATTCTGATGATGAAGATGAGGATTCTCTCTCTATAACCTATGAAATATTTCTACACATTCCTACTAAGAAAGAGGAGGTACTTGAGGAATGAGCTAGTAGACATGAAACACTTACTTCATTAGGAGATGAAATAAATGAAGAAGATTCTATAAAAGAATGACACCCTAACTGGGGATAGCTTCTCAACATTACACATATTCTTGATCTTCCTAGATTCATTGACTCATATAGAGAAATTAGATTTCCCTATTTACCTTTGTTAGATTATGGAGATTTCTCTTAGACTACAAATACCCATGCACCCAATCAAGCAGTGGACATTAAAGATAGCCAATCTGACAGAATTGACCTTAACCTAGATGAACTTGAGTAGTAAGCTTTAAAACAAGAGGAACAAGAAGAAAAAATCACTATGACCCTAGTTCAGTACTTGGGGAGATCTACCAGTAGTAGAAGTGACTCACATGAATATGAATGGTATCATTTTTTTGATGCTACAATTGACATAGAGGTTGATATGATTCATAAATATGCCCCTATTTCCACTTTTTGAGGTTGGAAGAAACTCTAACACATAGTTTGACCCAAAGGAAAACCCAAATTACCTGACCTCTGAACCAATCAGGGTATCTCCTAGTCAAGTTACATTGTCTTCTACCCTATCTAATCAATAAAACATGGGTAAATTAGATCCCATCCTACAAAAACTACATGGAATTTGGGAAGGTGTAGGATCATGATGGTGACATTACAAAGAGCCTTTAATCACCCAGATGAAGTGAAACAAGATCTTGATCATCACTTTGGACCTCAACGGGTAGGTTTGCAAAATACCTCTCATTGCTGCTCTAGAGATCCGTCAACGAGTCGAACTCAAGACAATTCTATAGAAGATAAATTTCTTGACCTATCCTCGGCTTCTATAAATGATGAAAATGATATTGGAGTCTTTTTTCTTGATCTTGTTGGTTCCTTACCCCTCATTCACCCTTATCTAATTGACTAGAATACTTCCAAGCTAGTGAACCTCATGTCCTTTTTGAATGATCATACCAAGTCGTATTATCTAAATTCTTTTGAAACCTTCCACTCTTCCCCCAGTGCAATGAGTGAAAGAATGGTAGTGGAGGATATCAAGTATCTCAGTCAATGAAGTAAAAATAAAAGGAATAGGCAGTCTAATGGTGAAAACCACTCTATGGTAGTATCAAACCTTAAAATAGTAAAAATAAATGATGTATCCAATGGTGAAAACCTCTATGAGGCACCTGTCGATGAGATACTTGGCATTCTCCTTGAACATTTCGAAGAAAGATCATTGGTGCTTATAGATCCTATACAATAGGTAAATTTGGGCGTAGCAGAAAATCCCCAAATCATACATCTGACACAATTTTTGTTTGAAGATTAGAAGCAATAATTCACCTAGTTCTTCACTAAAATAGAAGATTAACTTTGCATGGTCTTATTCTGATATGCTAGGCCTAGATACAAACCTTATCATGCATCATTTATCTATTGCTCCCACCATCAAACTAGTGAAATAAGATCTCAAAAAGATGCATCCACATATCAAACTACTAGTTAAAGATGAGCTTGAAAACCTACTCAAAACCACATTTATTTGAGCTATAGATTATGTTGACTAGATATCTAACATAGTTTCTATATCTGAAGTTGAAAAATAAGTACGTATCTACACAAACTTCAAGGATCTAAACAAGTCTTTTTTGGTAAGTTGACTATACTATTGGATATGACTAGATATAGTGTTGTTATTATGGAAACAAAGTCATATAGAGTTTTTCAGTCAATGCACATTATCATAAGGTCAGAATATGGCTAAGTATAGAAGACTGGACAGTTAGCAGAGCACTAGTAGATCATAGCATCAGTGCAGGTGTGTATGATCAAGTTATGGTATGAACCCTTGAAGTTAAGATGGTAAGTGTGTATTCATGCTAAGTCTAAGAGTGCATGATCAGATGAGATAGTATGATGAAGATATAGATAGTTAAAGTGGTATAGACAGTGAATGCTAGAATAGAACAGAGTATGCATCCGACTATTAGTAATTTGATTAGCGGTTATATTAAAGTTTTGTAAAGGGTATGTGCCTATTGTAATTAGGTTGTAGACATGTAAACACCTTTTTTTGTAAACACAATTGAGCCAATTCACTTGGAAGCATTGTATGTAATCGGTTGTAGGCTGACCTAGTTATTTGTTTTGTTAGCATAAATAAATATAAGATGTGCCTTTGTAATTAAGCATGGAAGCAAGTATAGAGTTAAGATAAGAAGATAAAAGACATGCAAAGTGAAGATAGAATGATTTATAGATTTACAAGGAGCTAAAGCATCAGCACATAAAAATAATTGATTAGACAAGAAGTGTCACAACACCAGTTCATCCAATAGATATAGTGTGTATATGAGATCAAAAGGTTCTAGCCTTCACCACTTGAGCAATGAGCTCTAGGATGGTGTGTCCCCACCCCTAACAGGGTTGTTGTAAAATAATCCTAACAAGGTCTGACCTTTGACCAGGTCACTATACTAAAAGCATTGTAAAGAACCACTCCTAACAAGGTTGTAGATCTTCTAACAAGGATCATCAAACACTGGTGCAGTTTATCTATTTGGGTTTCCTTGTAACCATATTAGTTTTATGTGTTGTGATTGTTTATCTTTTTTATATCGATGTTCATTTTAGTACTTAAGAAATCAAGTTAAGAAATTAATAAGATATAGTGAACACTGATTCACCCCCCCCCCCCACCCCCCCTCTCAGTGTTCCCATTCCTAACAATTGGTATCAAAGCTCTGGTCCTCTGAAGAGAAGTTTAACCACTTGAGGAGATCAATGGGTTTAGAAGAAGCAAAACATCTAAAGAAGAATCTTATGGCAGCTCTTGAAGACCTTGAAAGATCTGAGAAGGAAGTTGAAGAACAAAAAATGAAAATTAGTGGTGCACAAGTTTTCATCAAGAAGCTAAGAAAAGATTTGAAAGATTGTTCTAACAACGATTTGGGGAAAATGGTTAAGAAGCTGAATGAGGAGAACACATCTCTAAAAGATCAGATTGAAGAGTTGGATGAAAAGCTAACTAACAATCAAGAATTTTATGATAAAAAGATCAAAGAGAACCTTCAACTAAATGAAGAATTGAGGCAAGAAAACAAGGAAATCTTGGAGCTAAGAAACAACAAAGAAAATCTAGAATTTGAGTTGAAAGTGGCAAAGAATCACCTTGATAAATTACACACCAGTTATGATTTGATAGAGTCATAGTTATATGCATGAAAGCTTAAGGGAGATATCAGTTGTATTGGATTCAATGAAGCATAAAATAAGATTGGTGAAATGTGAGCAAGGAAGAAAGCACCAGAAGACACTACAGATGCTAAGGAGACTGGAAATCAGACTAAAGAAAAATGATCTAAGGATGAGCGCAAGCCAGTAGACTGAACTTGTTATGCATGTAACAAGCATGGACATATAGAAAGGAATTGTAAAGAGGTAAGACCTTTCGATGGTTGTTGTTATTCATGCAATAAATTTGGTCATAGAGCTATGAATTGTAGAACAAGTCAGAAGAACAAGACTCAGAAAAATCAAAGAAATCAAAATCAACCAAATGCAATAATTTCTCAGAGTATTACATGTCAGCTATGTAATTATAATGGTCACTCAACTAGATAGTGTAAAATGGTAACCCATATCAATGCACCAAGGAATTTAAGGCGTCCAGTTATTTGTCATTCTTGTAACAAGGCTGGACACATCTCAAATTTTTGTAGATCAAGAATGGAAAGTTGGGAAAGCCCTAAAATGTGAGAAGAACCAATATTGGATACTGAAGGAGAAGTCAAGTTTTTGAAAGATTTAGAAGATATGAGCTTGATTTGGTCAGAGGCAAAGAAAGATAAGGTTGATGAGTATGTATTGGATGCATCTGCAATGGATGTACCCTCTACATCTAGATGAATTACCCTTAGGGTCATAGGGGGAGCTAATTTAGGTCTAGACCCTTGCGCAGCCGGTATACTCACCCTCAGAGTATGTGCCTTTGGATTTAACATTTTTGAGACTATTTGATGCTATGTGCAAGAGCGCATCACCTGATCAATTGCAAGATGGAAGTTTGGAAATTCTCAGTCGAATTCTAGTTTACGTGACAAGCATTAATGGTGGAAATTTCACTTTATAGTCTATGAAAACTTATAGATCAATCATTGCATTCAAGTTAGAGTGATTGGAGACCACAGAAGCCCTGGTAGTTGAATTATGAAGTGTTCAAGCTTGATTTACCAGTGAAGAAGTGTGATTGATTAGTTATGAAGCCCTAGTCTGACGTGATGATTCAGAAGTCTTTGGAATCCGATTTGAAGTGTTAACCAAGTAAGTCATGGCTACACTAGTTTTCTTTGATGTTTATGAGAGAAAGAGATACATTTTTAAGAGGCACCCCTTTAAGTCAACCCTAGATGACCTAGAAGGTGCATTTTCAAGAACCCCTATGGGTGTAATGCATGTAGAAGACATTCATGCTTACATATACTGTAAGAAGGAACTAGTTGGACTTGATAGGATAAGGTGTCACCTTGAGTCTATGATGAAACTAGATAGAACATTGCTAGATGAGTTCACACATTTGGAAGACCATCCCATTATTGAGTATGCTACGACATATGAGTTTTATGAATATGAGTGGATCAAGATCTTGTTAAGAAGAATCCATGATGACCTATTGTGGATAGGTGAAGTCCCACTAAGAATCACAAGAGATCTTCTTCATCAAATGACAGGCCTTTCTAGGATAGGCATCGTTCTTCCAGTGGGCAAGGATGTAATGAAATTAGTTGAACAAGTGTGTAAGTCCAAAAGTGATAGGTGTGGTATGAAAATTGAGCCTATTGAAGAGAAAGACATCAAATTGATGTCTATGATACTAGGTTACAGGTTTTAGCACACCAATAGGGTGAATAGTGTGTCCATAGCCACTATTCTTGCAGCAATTAGAATTGTTAAGGAAAATGGAGAGTTCAATTTGTGTGAGATCTTGCATGCATAATTGATTGATAACATTAAATCCATCATGCATGATAAGACCAAAATATTCAAGGTTGGGTCTTTAATCATTTACATGTACTTCCATATACTTGGAAAGGTTTCAGATTTGTACTTAGACAAAAGTATACCTAAAAAGCCTCTAATATCTCTTAAGACATCTACTGAGAGCACTTTGAAGGATTACATGGAGCTTGAACTGAAGACATTCAGGATCAAAATGCAAATGAGGTATAGGATACCAGAGAGTATTGTTGAGAAATACAAAGACAACATTTTCTTTATGGTAGAAAATGACATAGCATGCATGGAAGCCATAGAGCCTAAAAACAAGTGGATCCATCCACTTGGCTATGAGGTAGAGGAACCAATTTTGGAAGCATATGCACAAGTATTACTATCAACACCTAAGGACCTTAATGAACCTAGGTGGAGTACTTATGAAGAAAAGACAAGGGAAGTTGATGTAGTTTTGAATAGTGCAAAAACTAAGAGGAAAGCCTCTAAGATTACATCTGAGATACTTAGAATTCATGGTGTAACTCAGGCAGATCTTGACAAAGCAAGAGATAGAAAAAGAAAAAGAAAAGATAGAAGAGGAGAAAGGAGAAGAAGAGGTGAAAAGAAGTGAACCAACAGATGAGACATCTATTTCAATTCCTCTGAAGATAAAGCAAGAAGTGATGGACAACACTCCTATCACTCCCTTACCATCATCATCATTGTTGTCAAGTTTGACACCAGACACCACTAGCTTGGACTCTTGGGGAGAACAAGACCTAATTAAGATCAGTGTCCTAGCTATGCAGAAAGAAAAAGAGAAACAAGTGATGAGGAACCCTCTATTTGTTGAATCAATCAACATTCTAAATAGCTTGTTACCTTCAGACAAGAAAGTGTCTAAGGTTCATTCAATTGATGATGTGAGTACCATACTGATAAACTTCAAAGAAAACTTCTCTATCTTGGAATAATCTACATCCCAAATTGTAGAAGAGAAATATTTGAAGAAAAGATTAAGTGAACTAGTTGGAAACTTCATACTTGACCTTAGTTCATTGAAGATTGGTCAAGAATCCTTGAAGGAGATCGCAGCTAAGGGAAGGAAGATCATTGTAGACTTTATGAACCAAGATAAGTTGACTAGTAATCACTACAAGAAAATCCAAGAGGCAGAAGAAATGATAGACAATGTAAGGAAATCAGTGGAAGATCCCTCCACTAATGTGAACATGTGCAATAATGTATACCAAGGGCAGATAGAAAAAATAGAAAAGGATGAAAAGGACATGTCCAAGATAAGGGCAAGGCAAACACATCTCAGGAATGCTCTTGTGCCCTCTCTAGATGTACTTAATTAGAACATCAAGGAGATCGATGCCACTGTGGTGACATATGATCAAGGTCTAAGTACAAACTTGGAAATGATGGAGAAGCTGCAATATGCCTTATGCGCCCATCTACAGACTATCAATGCACTGATAGCATTTTGGAAACAAGAGATGCAAAATTTGCAGATAGCATATCCAGATGTCCTAACATTGTAAGTACTTATAGATACACCTTTTTGAGAACCTTTGTCATTAATGTCAAAGGGGGAGTATTATGTGTAGAATATGGAGTAGTATATATGATATAATGAAAAAGTATAGTATAGAGTATAAGGGAGATATAAGTTAGAGAATTTTGTATAAGGGTACAGTTAGTAACTTCACCATATTCCTTTGTTGTCATTAACTAAAAAGGGGGAGATTGTTGGAAAGTTGACTATACTATTGTATATGACTAGATACAGTGTTTTCATTATGGCAACAAAGTCATATAGAGTTTTGGAGTTAGGGCACATTATCATAAGGTCAGAATATGGCTAAGTATAGAAGACTGGACAGTTAGCAGAGAACTAGTAAATCAGAGCATCAATGCATGTGCGTATGACTAAGTTATGGTATGCACCTTTGAAGTTAAGATGGTAAGTGTGTATTCATGCTAATTCTAAGAGCACATGATCAGATGAGATAGTATGATGAAGATACAGACAGTTGAAGTGGTACAGACAGTGAATGCCAAAACAGAATAGAGTATGTAGCTGACTATTAGTAATTTGATTAGCAGTTATATTAATGTTTTTTAAAGGCTATGCACCTATTATAATTAGGTTGTAGACATGTAAACATCTTTTTTTTGTCAACACACTTGAGACAATTCACTTGGAAGCATTGTATTTAATCGGTTGTAGGCCGACCTAGTTATTTATTTTGTTAGCGCATATAAATATAAGATGCACCTTTGTAATTAAGCATGGAAGCAAGTATAGATTTAATATAAGAAGAGAAGATACATGAGAAGTAAATATAAAATGAGTTATATCTTTACAAGGAGCTAAAGCATCAACACACAAAAGGAACTAATCAGACAAGCAGTGTCACAACACCAGTTCATCCAGGAGATATAGTGTGTATCTGAGATCAGAAGGTTGTAGCCTTCACCACTTGAGAAGTGAGCTCTAGGACAGTGTGTCCCCACCCCTAATAGGGTTATTGTAAAATAATCCTAATAGGGTCTAACCTTTGACCAGGTCACTATACTAAAAGTATTGTAAATAACAACTCCTAACAGGGTTGCAGATCTTCTAACAAGGATCATAAAACACTAGTGCATTTCTTAGTGGGTGTCAATTCCCACCGGGGTTTTTACCTATTTGGGTTTCCCCATAACCATATTGGTGTTATGTGTTGTGATTTTTTATCTTGTTTATATTGATGTTCATTTTAGTACTTAAGCAATCAAGTTAAGATTCAAGAGTTAAGAAATTAATAAGATATAGTGAACACTGTTCACCCCCCCCCCCCCCCCCCCCTCTCTCAGTGTTCCCATTCCTAATAGTCTTTCCTTAAGGATGATTTCCTATTGTCCAATATTGACATGATTTTGGATCTCATTATTGGATTTCAAATTTATTCCTTAATGGATGGATTCTGAAGATACAATCAAATTTGCATCTCACCTGAATATCAAGAAAAGATAGCCTTTACCTATGCATGGGGAACCTTTTGCTAGAATGTCATGCATTTTGATCTAAAGAATGTTGGTGGAACATTTTAATGCACTATGATAACCATATTTCATGATATGATGCATAAAATCATGGAATAATATGTGGATGGAACACTAGCTAAATTTTCCACTAGAGACATGCACCTCTCTAATTTGGAAAGAATCTTCACCAGGCTAGAACAATTCAAATTAAGGCTTAATCCAAAGAAGTGCACTTTTGGGGTCACTTTTGGAAAACTTATTGTCTACATTGTCTCACCACCAGGAATTGAGGCATATCTAGCAAAGGTCGAGGCAATAATGGAAACCCAACCCCCATGAAACATCAGTCAAATGAGGAAATTGTAAGGGAAACTACAATCCATCAAAATATTTATCTCACAACTAGATGATAAGACACAACCCCTCACTAAGACCTTGCATAAAGGTGTCACATTCAAGTGGAACAAAGAGTGTGAAATGTATTTTCAACAAATCAAAGAGTACATGGCTATTCCTCTTGTATTAATGGCTCCTACTCCTGGAAGGCCGTTACTGCTTTCCATTTCATTTACTAATTCTACTTTAGGAGAATTTGTTGCATAGCATGACAATAAAGGAGATGAGAGATCCATTTATTACATTAGCAGAATGCTACTCTCTTATGAGCTTAACTACATAGTGATTGAAAAGGCTTGTCTAGTAGTAGTATTTACTTCTCAAAAGTTTAGGCACTATATGTTAGCTTACTCTACACATCTGATAGATAAAATTGATCCTCTCAAGTACTTATTGAGAAAGGAAACCTTAATTGGATGATTATTTGAATGGGTCATGATCCTTAGTGAATTTGATATCACATATGTTGAACAAAAGGTAATCAAAGAAAAAGCACTGGCTGATAAACTAGCAGAAGAACCATTACGGGACACACAACCTATTGTGGTAGATTTTCTTGATGAATCTATTCTACATGTGATTTAATATCCTTAGAAAATGTATTTTAATGGTTCATTTATACAACAGGGCACAGGTGCTAGAGTTTTGTTCTTCTCTCCATAGGGTTAAAAAGTTCCTAAGGCATACACGATGATTTTCTTGTGCACTAACAATGTGGCAGAATATGAAGGATCAGTTAATGGACTAAAATTGTATATCAAGTGGAAGATTGAAGAACTTCATGTCTATGGATTTTCTCATCTGGTAATCAACTAAGTCACTTATGAATATAAAAATAGAGATGAAAATCTCTTTCCATACAAATGTCTAGTTAATGATTTAAAGAAATACTTTGTGTTCATCACCTTCCAATAGTTACCATATATAGAAAATAGAAAAGCAGATGCCATGGATACCTTAGCCTCAATGCTACAACTTGAAGAGCACCAATTCCTCTATGACTTTCTAGTGGAAGAGCTCCCATTTCCTGCTTCTGACATAGCCAAATATAGCCAAATATATAGCCAAATATAGCTCCAAATATAGCAAAATATATTCTTACCTAAAAGACCAGACCATACTTGACTTTTTGTCCCAAAATGAAAAATAGAAGCTCATCTAAAATGGCTCCCCATATCTCCTCATCACAAATGACTTGTTTAGGAGAAGTCTCGATAGCACTTCTCAGGTGTTTAGAGTGTAAGGAGTTTGAGAGAGCGCTTAGAGAAGTTTACAAGGGTATGTATGGATCACACTCGAATGGTGTGTCCTTGTTGAAAAATATCCTTAGGTAGGTTATTACTGATCTACCATGGACATGGATGTTGTCTAATTTTTAAAAACCTCCCAAAAATTTTATTTTCATAGTAACCTGATTCATGCTCTTGCTCAAGAATTGCTACCTTTCATCACTCACTAGTCATTTCAATAATGTAATTTTGATCTCATAGATAAAATTTACCCTTGTTCTTCTAATGGACATAAATTCATCATATCATCTACTTAATATATTACTAAGTGGGTTTAATCGGTTCCCCTTATCAAAGAAACATGAAAGTAGGTAGCTATGTTTATCCTCAACTATATCATTTTCAGATACAAAATCACCTCCTCAATTATTATAAATAACAAAGATCATTTCAAGACTAGTGACACTGATCAGATTTGCACTAGGTTTCACATAATGCATCATTCTTCATCTATCTACTATCCTCAGGGGAATGGACAAAAAGAGGCCTCAAACAAAACAATCCTGAAAATCCTACATCCAATGGTTAACAAGTCTGGAAGAGATTGGCATCTACAGATCGATCCATCTTTATGGGCCTTTAGAAAAAGCATTAGAATTCCTATATGGGCTATGCCATTTTCATTGGTCTATGGTTTTGAAGCTATCCTACCAATCGAAGTCAAGATACCTTCACTTAGGATATCACTATAAGGATTTATCAAAGATGATGATTATAGAATTTCTTGACTTCAAGACCTAGAACTATCGGATGAATGTAGAAAAGAAGTATTTGACCATTTGAGGGTCTATCAAAAGAGAATGTCTAGAGGATACAACAAGAAAGTTCATCATGAAGAATTTAAGGTCGATGATCTTTTCCTGAGAGAGAACCCAAAGAATCAACAACATAGAGAATAGAAGGGAAAAATTGAACCCAAATGGTTGGGCCCTTTCATCATTACTAAAAAATTTGGTTTTAGAGCTTATCAGTTGGCTACTCCATAAGGAAATGTTCTCAAAGAACCTTTGAATTCTCTTCATCTAAATAAATTATACAACTAGATATTCTGCATCTTGTACATCAATTTATGATGCTAAAAAATTATAAAAATCATATAAAGTCCTTAAAAAATATATAAAATGTCATGAAAAATGACCATCCTAGTGAAAATTTGGAAACAATTGCCTTGGTGTATCATAAAAAATAAATTAAATACCCAAAAAAGAAAAAGAAAAAGAAAAAAAAAGAAATGAAAAGAACCAAAAAATTCAAAAAGAAAAAAAGTGCCTCAGTGAAAACCTAGGAATAGGCACCTTGATAGTAAAAATAAAATAATCCCAAGTGGTGAAAACCTTGCAAACATGCATCACTTCTAATCAGTGCTCCATATACAAATGTGTGGCTGAGATCTTTTGCTTCCATCAATATCCCTGCATCCATCTCAATCTTTATTTCCTTGTGACATCATGGGCTAGAACTACTCTTAGTCTTATCCTCGATACTTAGTGGTCAACTGGGGGAAATTGTACACCTATCTGAGCTATCAGTGCTTTATTACTTGAGTGATCCCTTGAGCTTAACATGAATCTATTTATCATTCCTTTCTGATGAGCAATTTAGCACTGACACTACTAGGTGTTTCTCAATAGCCCAATCCCACAGTGTTTCTTAACACTATCAATTTGGACATCACTATGTTTCTTAACACATATCAAATTTTGCACTATCTACCGTGCACTTGCACTATGCCACTAGCACAAAGGTATTCCTTAACACCCATCAAAAACTACATCCTAGAAAACTAAAAATGAATGAGACATGTTGAATGATTTTTTTTCTTGTGTGTTGTTTGTTATCATTGATTTTCTCTTGCTATGTCTTTTAAGTTCGCTCGATGATGCCTACTTGACTAGAGATTCATAGTAGGGGGAAGAATAGTGTTTCTTTGATTTCTTCTTATGGTGTGATTTTGACTATCCTAAGTAGTCTAATAAACTAGGTGTTTGTGGAAAGAGCCTCCATCATGATTGGAACACCACACATACCTCAACCCTCTTTATTTGAACACGTAGGTGAGGTTGGAATTATCTCCTTGTCTATTTCTTGTGTGTAGCATGTAAGACAACACTTTTGGTTATCTTGGCAACATGTGCCCTGATATAGGTGTTATTTTGCAACAACAAACTAGAAGCCATGATCAGGTCATCTCGATGCTTATGTATTGATGCTTACATGTGTTTCCTACATCTTATTCAATAAGGTCGTATTCATATCTCCATGGTCACTCTTACACCAGTGAACATTGTACTAACTTCTCATTTTCCAAACACTCAAATGATGACAAACAAATGACTACAGGATCAATGAATTGAATCATCTCCTAGGCTACATTTTCATTCTAGGGCTACATTTTAGTTGTGCATTTATGGTTCCCTTAAGAAATCCTTCATTTCACTCTACTAAAGAAATCAACTATAGTTATCCCTCATTAACTTAATCAAGTACTTGCTAAGTGCTCAGAATCTTGTGGAAAGTTCATCCCTAGCTAATTTTGACATCCTGAATCCATTTTCGTATTCCAAATTGAAATCTGAAATCATTTACTTAGTGAAATTTCAAAGTCAACCCTTCTTGGTCAAACATAGTTGACTGCTGACGCTATCACTTCCCACTTTCTTTCACCTTCATTTCTCAAACCTTTGAGGTCAATCTTATGAAATTTTATCAAATCCAAGTGCTCTTATGATGGTCAACCTTGGTCAAAATTCAGTTAAATCTGGTCAACGAGCCCACTAAACAACTCCAAGCATGTTGATCACCTATTTTGAGCTTTAACATCTCTGACTTATTTTGATTTCAATCTTGAGAGGGTATGATAACATAACAAATCATCTTTTGCAAATTGATCCTAATAATTAAATAAATTCAAGCTTCATGGCTTGGGGCATCTCATCTTCATCACAAATCATATCAAGTTGAGATTCTCTGCATCTCTCTTTGAAAGAGTGATCTCATCGCTCCATATAAAATCACTCTGATAGACATCTATTTGATCTCTTGGGGGCATGTCAGGGTCATCAGGACTCATATCAATCTGACATCATTCCTGAGGCATATCTGGTTCATTAGGACTTATATAAATCTGGTCTTGTCTCTCAATCAAGTGTTTTTGTTCCTCAAAATCCTTTTCAAGGTAGCTGTTGTTGGCGAGTTGACTTTAATTAATATATATGACTAAGTTTTATGTTGTCATTATGGAAAAAAAGTCATATGAACTTTTGTAGTCAGTGCACTAACTTGGAAGATTGTAATTTGGCTAAGTATGGAAGACAGAGCAGACAAAGAAGCACCTAATGATCAGAGCATCGACGCACGTGTGTATGACCAAGTTTTGGTATGTGCCCTAGGATATAAGCTTTTGAGTATTATGATATGCTAAGTCTAAGAATGCATGGTCATATTTGATAGTATGGATAAGTTACAACAAGTCTAAGTGATATTAGCAGTTAAGAGACAGAGCAGAATAAAGCATGTAGCCGACAGATAGTTTTTTGATTAGCATGTATCATTTTTTTTTGTAAAGGCTATGTGCCTATTGTAATAGTCATGTGTACATGTTATTATCATTATATGTAAACATTCTTGAGCCAATTAACTTGGAAGGGTTGTATGAGTTAGGTTTTAGGCCTACACAGTAGTTAGTTTTGGTTGCACCCATTCAGCATGTATATATATGACTTGCACTTTTGTATTTGGATATGAGGAAGAGATATAAAGTATGGAAGATATAAAAAATATTAGATGTATCTGAGTTTAGTCGATATGAGATAAAGCTCTAAAAGTGTGTGTGTGAAAATTGTACCTAGCTATGTACACAACACTTCAATAAAACATTAGAGGTTAGCAAAAATTGAAATCTACAGATAAATGAAACTAAGCTAACTAGGCAATTTACTACCTTCTAGTAGGTGTGAGTATGGTATTCTCAGATTAGACCGAGATCAATGACGATGCAACACCTAAATGAAGGATTTAATGCAAAAAGATGAATGTAGAATGAATGCAGATTAATCTATTTTTTTGGATTTTGAATGCAATAAGATGAAAAAATGTATGAATTTAATCTAGAATTGAATTGAAATGATATGCAGATTTAATCTAACAATGATATGAATTGATATGAAAAACTATGCAAAGCTATGAAAAACTATGAATGATCTCACAAAGTTGTCTATTCGCAAAAGCTTGATTCTTCGTATGCAATTTCGCTAGAGTAATTGTGAAAATTCGAGAGATAATTTGTGAAGAGCTGAGCCTTGATTTTATAGAAATTGAGGGCTTGACGATGCATTGAGAAAAGCCATAAATCACTCTTGATAAACTCATGTTGATTTTTTAGTTAACAAGAAATTAAGAATAAATAAACTCATAAAATCATGCAAAAGCATTTTTTATCTCAAAATAGAGTTTAGTTCTCTTTTTGAACTCATCAGCAGATGTTGAGTTTAGAAAGTTAACAAATTGAAATTGAAAATTGCTTTAAAGTTAACTACTCTTCTGATTGTTCATGATTTAATATGAATTAATTTAATAAATAAAGTGATTTATTTTCCACTTAACTGATTTTGAATTAAAACAATTGATTTATGGGTTCATCAATTATTTAACCAAACTTTTATTTAAAACTATATTATTAAATATTGACAACTTGCTTTAATCAATTAAATAAGAATTCAACTGATTACTCATAGGATATTTTGATTTATTGTCAAAATTAAATAATATAAATAGGAATAATTAGAATTAAATCTAATTAAATAATTAAGTGGCAGAATTAAACTTAATTAATTAAATATTCAGAATGTTAAATTAAACAAATTTTAGGATAAATATGATTTATCACCAAATAATATTCAATTAAAGATAATTAGGATAATTAGGAATATTTCAAGGAATATTCCCCGATACAGAATTAAGATAATCATTTTTTGACAAATTGGTATTCAGATGTGCCTTAGGTTAGGACTTTGATGTCAATTTTGTTCGATTTGAAGATGTAGGAAGTTAATGAACCTATAGCCCATTTTGGGGGTATTACATTTTGCCCCTCTTTGAATCATTGTGTGAAGCATAGTGGTTCAAAGATTAATCATTTTTTATGATGAAACTGATTTGAAAGATGAACTGATTTTGAGACAGAAACTGATTGAAAGATTGGAAAAGGTGATTCAGGTCCTGGTTGACCAAGAATCGTGATGATTTTAACTATAGCAACAATGAACTGATGATTATGAAAAATTATCAAAACACTTGATTCTAAACTTTATGATTATGAAGAAGTGAGTGACATGATTCCAGACCTGATTGTCTAAAGGAATCGTAATGGTATCACATCTGAACCCTTCAATTACGAAGAACCAAGGAAATAACACTAATGAACCATTGGTTACGAAAAGATGATATAGTTTACAAGATTGATTAGGATACCAGATTGATATGGATCTCAATGAATTTGATATGCCCCAAGTGACGAGGTCTTTTGATGTGAATCAGTAATTAGAAGTGGTTGTTGTCATGGTTACTGAGGAAAGATTTGATTTATAGATTTGATTGATATGCAATACCATGCCCCCTTCAGGATGAAAATCAAATCTTGACAAGAAAAGCCAGTATTGAATGGTTTACAAGCATGTGAATTGATTTGAGAATGGGTTATGCACATTCGAGAATGTGTTCTGCTTCGTTTGGAGGTCCTGGGGACCAAGTTTCACTAGGTTTGACCATGAGTTGACCATGGGTAACCAGGTTGAAATTTTGATAGTTTGATGTAAGATAATCAATTAAGTTTAATTCTGGATTTCTATGATGATTGAAGGTCAATTATGCAAGCAGTCGACCGTCCTGGGTCTGAAAATTTTAAATCATGATTTTGACATAGTAAACAATCTCAAATTTTGATTTTGATCCAGAAAATGGATTCTACTTGCTGTTTCATTGGAGGGACCTTCATACAATGCTTAGTCTGTGTGTCATGTTTAGCATAGTTTTGAAGAATCATTAAGCATCGAGTTGGTTTGGAAATCACGAGATAAATGCAATCATGCAAAGTGCAAAGTGAAATGCAAAATGAAATGCAGACCTAGGACCTAGGACTTAGTCACTAATCATGTGTCGATCATTTTCATCACTGAATTTTTAGGTAACTGGATAAATCAATACAACATCCACTAGTTAGGAAACTATAGACATATGAATATTGATTTGTAACCGGATAAATCAATACAACATCCAATCATTCAAAAAGATGTAAGTTAGATCAAACTTCCTTGAATTTTTCAGGTATCAATCATCGAGGTACTCATGGCCATCTAACATGTGATGGAGGCTCTTACAAACAAACACCATTTCAATCTAGAATTTCCAAAGTTATTAGATTTTTGCTCAAAGCATAAAACAAAGAAAATATTATGCCCCCAGTCATCACTCTCTAAATCCTATAAAGGACATCATCGAAGAGCTCAAAATGACACAATATGAAAAAATCTCAATGTGAATCAGTAAGCATACAAGGAGATAAAAGAAATGAAGCAAAGATTATTTTTAGTGTGTTGTTGATGTTTGTTTGTGTTGTTGCAAAATCGTTTCTGGTAAGGAGACTAACTAACTGACTCGGATGTAGCTTCAAAGGAATTCTGACTAGATATGACACGTCTGAGATACTAAGGACTATAGGATATGACTTTGATTGCCCCCAACTTTGAACATTGATAGGATACAGATGCTTAAGTTGATTGGTGTACAAAATGACATTATTGAAAATAGGAATGCAGAAATAAACCAGGAGATATGTACAAACTAAAGGAGGACTGAAAGCTGGGAAAGACCAAGATTGCGCTGATAGATGGAGATTTTTGAACAACTGGCACCTGTTTGCTGGGTTTTCACCATCTTCGTAGAGATTCTATTTTTGCTACCAAGGCGCCTGTTTCTAGGTTTCCACCAAGGCCCTTTTTCTTTTTCTCATTTTTTTGTATTTTTCCTTATTTCAACTTTTTTTTGTATTTTTCATTTTTTTAATTTTTTTTGTATTTTTACTCTTTTTTATTTTTTTGTACTTTTTTATTTTTATTTTTATTTTTTTGATACATCAAGGCGCCTCTTGCTAGGTTTTCACTAGGATCATTTTTTTTGGACTTTTTCTGATTTTTATATTTTTTTCAGGACATTTTTTAATACTGAATGTCTTAGGCGTAGAATTTCTTCAGATGGAGAATGTTGATTGGTTCTTAGAGCTATTCTCCTTTAGTTGTTGAGAGTTGATAGGCTCCAGAGCCAAAAGTAGCAGTGATAACAAAGGGACCCATCCAGTTGGGTTCAAACCTCCCCTTGCGTTCTCTATGTGATTGATTTTTAGGATTCTCTCTCAAGAATAGCTCACAAACCTGAAATTCTATGTGTTTGACTTTCTTGTTGTAGCCTCTAGACTTTCTTTTCTAATATACTCTGACATGATCATATGCTTCTTGTCTGTGCTCATCTAGTAGTTCAAGTTCTTGCAACCTAGACACTTTGTAGTCATCATCAGTTACTAGACCATGCATTCTGATTCTTAGTGATTGGATTTCAACCTCAATAGGCAGTACCACTTCAGACCCATAAACTAAAGTGAATGGTGTAGCCCAGTGGGAATTTTGATACTTTTTCTGTAGGCCCAGAGAGCTGGATTGATCATGAGATGCCAATCTCTTCCTATTTTATTAATTGTTCGATGCAAGATTTTCAATCGATTCTTGTTTGAAGCCTCTACTTGTCCATTCCCTTGAGCATAGTAGATAGATGACCAATGTTGTGTTATCTTGAATTTAGCACATAAATCATCTAAGTCTTTGTTCTTGAATTGTCCACAATTATCTATAACTATTGAATGGGGAATCTGTTAGAAATAGGGAATACTGAGAGTGGGGGGTGAATCAGTATTCTACAAACTTTTACTTTTGCCCAATTATGGATATAACAGATTATCTTAACACATGCATAACATAAGAAGCTAAACAATATGCATAGCAATATGACTAAAGAACTCATAACACATTATTTTTTCTCAAGGAAACCCTGGCCAAGGGAAAACCTCAGTGGTGATGGTACCCACAAAGATCCACTAATCAAAAGTATCTTATTAAGGATGTTGACCCTGTTAGGAGTCTATTACATGCATATAGTGTCTCAGTCCTGATTAAGAGACTATAGGCCTTGTTAGAAGCCTCAACCCTGTTAGGAGTTGGCAGTATAAAATGTGATTACCAGATGAGCCCACTACACAAACAAGTAATGTACAATATACACTAATTACAAAATAAGGTTAAGGTACATAACCTTATACTACTTTCATCAATATCTCTTTTCTACTCTTTCACTACTGCTATTACATATGCATCATATATCTCGCATCATATCACTTCTTCATTACATCATTTTCTTCTTAAAATTTATAATTACATTTATACAAGTTATTAGGATTAATAACTTTCTAGTTAGCTATCATATTAGAAAATAAATTTATCCAAGGGTTAACATCTAGGATGTCATCCCTTTATATTTTTAAGTCATTATTTTGGTAAACAAAATAATCCCTTAACTCTTTATCAATTCTGTCTTCATATTCTGTCCTGTCGGCTTGACACTGTCTTTAGTAAAACTGTCATAACTTCTTGCGTACATGTCGTACTAACTTGCACTTTGAGATGGGTCTTTAATAGTCATCATAGAGTCTATTTTCAATTGTGCAAGCACTGAACTTACTCCAATAAACATCACAAACAAAAATTGTCTCCAGGTTCACTGGTAAAAACACTGTCTCATACTTAGACAATTTCGCATTGCGCTCTGTCATACTAGCGCTGTTACCTATGTGATCTTTATGTAGATCATATGTTGCCATAATGAAAAAATATATGTAATCAACTCAGCCAAATTTCCAACAATCTCCCCCTTTGTCATTGGTGGCAACATATGAGAAAATTGGCTAAGTCTACAACTTCAAATTCTCAAAATTGTGGCCATAGTATAAGATATATACTATCCTTATAACTCCAAAAAAACAAACTTATCTCTAATAAAATACTCCCCCTAAGAGTTTCACCCTAAGAGTATCAATCCTTATCATTTTCTTATCAATTTTCTACTATATATCTCTCCCCCTTTGACAACAATGACAAAATAAAGGTAAGGAGGGTTACAAAACTGTATTAAAAAAAGACTATACCTTAATTCAATATTGCAAAGCCGGTAGGCTTGCAACACAATCTATAAAATCAATCTTTATAGCTTCTAAATCCTTCTCCCATGATTTCTTAATAGAATCTTCCACACTGAGTAGTGCGCTTAGTCCATAAGATGCTATCTCACATGCTTGGAGGTTTTCAAAGTTAAACTTTTGAAAAGTTGTCTTAGCTAAAAGACATTCTTCCAATTGCTCTTCAATAATGCTTAACTTCATAGAGGTGTGCTCTCTTAAAAGAGTGAATCTTTTCATTTTCCTATCTTTTTCATCTTGCAAAACTCTGATTTCATCATATAACTGACGAATTTTTTTCTTAACATCAAATACCTTCACATTGGGGCTAGAAAGAAAGTTAGTTTCATTCTGAATTTTTGCTTCCTTCATCTTCATCTTCTGGTCTTCTTCTATTGTCAAGGTCTTTGATTTTGTACACTGGACGTACAAAGATTTTCCTATTTCCAAGGTCTTCCTTAAGTCCTTTGTACATATATCAAGATTGTTGATATCATTCCTGACATTCTGGCAATTTTTCAAAAGCATTTTGGCCTCATAGGCTACTTGAGCTTTCACTTTTGCTGTATCAGATAAATTTGTGAATTCTATGTCAAAAATGTTCATCACTTTCTTTTCTTTCTCTAGAGGGTCATCTTCTACAATTTGTGTAGTTACAACGCCTTGTAACTTCACAATAAGTTCCTTCAAGCATCCTTTAAGAATTTTTACTTTCTTGTTCTTCCCAATGAATTTTTTCAAGGATGTGATCAATTCTAACTGATCATCATCATCTACTTCCTTTCCCAAATGCTCGATCATAGATCCAATCTGATTCTTCTTTCCAGTCTCAGGAGTAAGACTGATATCTTCTTTAGTGGGAATAGGTACTTGTTTTTCTATCACTGAGGGTTCTACAACTGTGGTCTATGTTGTCTCTTCTCCTTTGGTAGTTTCCTGCTCTTCAAAATCCAAATTGTCAACAATTTTTTCCAGATTCTTGAATACATTATCATTAGTATCCAAGGTGATCTTCATTCCTTCTACATTCATGACTTCATCTTCAATGTTAATGGCTGGTGGAGAGGGAATGTCCTCTTGTTCTGTTTCTCCTGCTTGCTCTACTACAACTGATGGTTCTCCAGCATTCTCTGACATAACCTTGATTATTGCTTGTTCTGTTTCTGAATTAACTTCTTCATATCTGTCTCCCATAATCTAAATGTTTCTCTTCTTGGTTCTCAAATGGGTGCTTAGTGCTTTCATGATCTGACTAAAGTGTGCTTCATCTTTTACAACACAAATATTTCTTACAAGATTTTCTCTAATAGATGTGTCTTCCTCTGATGCTCTCTTCTTTCTATTCACAAGTTTATTGTACAAATCATTAAGTATCTTACCCTAAATTGTATCAAACTTCTTATCAGACAAACTTATATGCTTTACCACTACATTTTTTAGATTTAGTCTCTCTGCATAATCATAAAGTTCATAATACTTATTCATTCTTGTAAAGTCTCCATCCTGAATGATTTGCTCATTAAGCTTCTCAACTTTAGGTTTCCAAGTTTTCTTCTTAATAGAAGTGTCATCATCTTTGATTTTTTCAATTTTCCTTGGAACTAGTTGCACTAATGTTTTTTGTCTCTTACCTGGTCCAGTAGCACTCTCTTTTACTCTTTTTCTAGGTGTGGAGGAAGTGGATCTAGTGGATATCTTTGCTTCTTGATCCTTCTCAATTTATTCCACTTTCACCTTAACTTGTGTTAATTCTTTCTGTGCTACAATTGATGATAAAGGTGGAACAGACAAAACTTCTTTTTGTCCAATATCTTTGATTGTTGTTTTTGTTTTCTTTGCTAACAAGAATTCATCCTCAGTCATCCCTGTATCTTTTAGAATTTTCTTTATAGTACTCTCAACTCTTTTCTTTGACTGCTTCTCTCCAAAAAGTTGTTTTTGCTAACTTGCAAAACTTAAAACTTCTTGCGATCTCGTAAAACATAATATTTTTCTTTGTGCTCTTAACCATAGCATTAGAACATCATATACTACCTTGCATTAACTACGCAAGAATTAGTTCATCATATATATACTTCTACACTAATCTAAGTTACTATTCTACTACAATTTTCATAAATTAAGTACTTTGAGATGGGTCAGGTAAAGATTCATTCTTACCTTTTAATGCTTCACCTTCCTGATTACCTTTAATGTTGAATATGTCTCCTTGATTTGTGCTTTTGATAAACTTCACTTCATTTGAATTACTACAACATCCTTTCTGACTATTACTTGCATCTTCATTTATTCTTGCATGATTTCTAGGATTAGGATTAGGATGAAAAACTCTATTGTTCATTCTACAAAACCTTGTTGTATGTCCAATCTTGTTGGATATCTGACAAACAATTCCATTGTTTCCATATCTTGGTCCAAGCTGATTGATTTGTGATCTGTAGTTTCTAGCAATGTGTCTAATCTTGTTGCATCTATAACATATTACTCCATTTCTTCTATTCATATCTTCAGTAGGTTTCTTATCTGCATTGTTAGTATTCCTAAACATTCTACTACTATCATTATTCTCATTAAATTTAGGTTTCATGCATTCAATAGCTCTATGTCCAAAACCATGACAATTATAAAAATAACCATTAAGAGGTTTGAATTGCTTACTTGTGCAATCTCTCGTCATATGACCAATAGTGTTACAAGAAAAACATCTACCTTTGAATTCTCTTTGCATACCTTTGGGTGATTCCTCTTGCTTAGGTGATTCTTCTTCTTTAGGTGTATCTTCATATTTTTTAATCTCATCAGACTTCTTCTCATCTATGCTTTCAAATATTTTTAGATCTGGCTCCTTGCTTTCTTCATTTGCTTTAAAAGTGTTAAATCCAAGACCAGTCTTATCATAGAATGGTTTTTGATAAGATATTTGTTCATCAATCTTCTCACTAGTTGAATATAGCCTTTGTTTGGATTGAGTCAATTCACCTTTCATGATTGTATTGTATTTCTCAAGTTCAACATACTGCAAATTGACTTTCTCAAGTTCAGATGTTACTTTACCAAGTTTAGATTTTAGTCCTTCATTTTTAGTCTTTAGACTTTCATTCTTAGATTTTAATTTTTCATCAATCTTTCCATTTCCATCTTTCAAACTAAGCTTTAGATTTTCTATCTTCAGTTCATGCTTAAGGATCTCATTTTATTTTTCTAAATTGTCATCACAATCTTCAATAGAAACTTCAGATTCCTTTTCAGATCTCAGATCTTCCAACTTGTTTTTTAGTTTCTCAATGAGGTTCTTTGCACCATCATATTTTCTTTTCAAAGTGTCTCTTTCAATAGTAAGCAAGTCAATCTATTCAAGAGCTTCTTCAAGATTTTTCTATAGTTGATCTGTATCCATAGAGATCTTACTCAAGCTGCTATGCTTTCCTTGAATGATTATTTTTTGAGTAACCAAGCTCTGATACCAATTGTTAGAAATAGGGAATACTAAGAGGGGGGGTGAATCAATATTCTACAAAATTTTACTTTTTCCCAATTATGGATATAACAGATTATCTTAACACATGCATAACATAAGAAGCTAAACAATATGCATAGCAATAAGACTAAAGAACTCATAACACATTATTTGTTCTCGAGGAAACCCTAGCCAAGGGAAAACCCCAGTGGGGATGGTACCCACAAAGATCCACTAACAAAAAGTATCTTGTTAAGGATGTTGACCCTGTTAGGAGTCTATTACATGCATATAGTGTCTCAGTCCTGATTAAGAGACTATAGGCCTTGTTAGAAGCCTCAACCCTGTTAGGAGTTGGCAGTATAAAATGTGATTACCAGATGAGTCCACTACACAAACAAGTAATGTACAATATACACTAATTACAAAAGAAGGTTAAGGTACATAACCTTATACTACTTGCATCAATATCTCTTTGCTGCTCTTTCACTATCGCTATTACATATGCATCATATATCTCGCATCATATCACTTCTTCATTACATCATTTTCTTCTTACAATTTACAATTACATTTATACAAGTTATTAGGATTAATAACTTTCCAGTCAGCTATCATATTAAAAAATAACTTTATCCAAGGGTTAACATCTATGATTTCATCCCTTTATATTGTTAAGTCATTATTTTGATAAACGAAATAATCCCTTAACTCTTTATCAATTCTGTCTTCATATTCTGTCTTGTCGGCTTGACACTGTCTTTAGTAAAACTGTCATAACTTCTTCTGTACATGTCATACTAACTTGCAATCTAAGATGGGTCTTCAATAGTCATGATAGAGTCTATGTTCAAGTGCACAAGCACTGAACTTACTCCAATCAACATCACAAACAAAAACTATCTCTAGGTTTACTAGTAAAAACACTGTCTCATACTTAGACAATTTCGCATTACATTCTGTCATACTAGCTCTCTGACCTGTGCGATCTTCATGTAGATCATATGTTTCCATAATGACAACATTTGTGTGATAAAATCAGCCAAATTTCCAATAGAATCTCATATCGACATATGATGTATTTTAGAATGAACATAGAGATTTGCTTGCCGGTTTCTTGAGTCAAATGGACTGCTTCTACCCATTTTGTGAAACAGTCTGTAGCTGTAATAATATGGGAATGTCAATTAGAAGAATGAGGATTTATGCCTCCTATAAGATCAAATTCCCATTGTTGAAAAGGCCATTGTGTAGTAAAGGGAATTAGATCTCTCCCTGGTGCATGAATTAAGTTTCCATGTACTTGACACTTTTGACAGTTCTTAGCAAACTTGATTGGATATTTTTCCATTTCATGCCAATAGTACCCATCCCTAATAAGTTTTCTAGCTAGTGTTAAACCTTTGGAATGTGATCCACATACACCCTCATGGACTTCCTCTAATGCATGTTGAGACTATTCCCATTCTAAACATCTAAGGAGTGTACCATCTAGACCTCATTTCTACAGATCATTACCAATGATGACATACTAGGAGGCATTGTGGATAAGGTGTCATTTTTCATGGCAGTTGAAGGTATCTAGGATGATTTGGTCTTGGAGATAGGAGAAAAGGTTTTTGTATCTAGATGAATCATGACCAACAATGGTGCAGATCATGCGGGTTTAAGGGGAATCATATGTAGGATAAGATAGTGTTTCCACTAGGAACTCATAGCGTAGCTCATGTTCAGGTTGTTGTAGTAGAGATGATAGTGTTGACATAGCATCAACAACCATGTTCTCCATTCTATGAATTTTCTCAAAAGTGACTAAGATGAAATACTTTTGAAGGTCATCGACCATGCATTTGTATGGAACTAATTTCTCATCTTTTGTCTGGTACACATCATTGACTTGGTGTATGACTAGCTCTGAGTCTCCATGAATGTGCAACTCTATCACTCACCATTTTATTTCTATCTTCATACCATTAAGTAGAGCTTCATATTCAACAATATTGTTTGTGGAAGGAAACTTTATTCTGAATGCTTTAGGTATTGAGTAACCATGTGGTGTTATGAATAATATGCCTACTCTAGATCCATTCTATTTGTAAGATCCATTAAAGAACAGATACCATGTCCTAGAAGATATGTGCATGATGGATGAATCAATAAATTCCATCTGTAATGGTGTATCATCAAACATTGGTGCTTCAACCAACTAAACTGCAATGAATTGGCCTTTGATAGCTTTCCTTTCAATGTATTCAATGTCAAATTCACTTAATAGCATCACCCATTTAGCTAATCTACCTGTGAGGCTAGCTTTTCTTAGTAGGTACTTTAGTAGATCAATCTTAGCTACCAAATGTGTAGTATGAGCTAACATGTAGTGTCTCAGTTTCTATGATGCAAAGATTACAACTAGACACACTTTCTCTATCATAGAATAGTTCTTCTCATATGCCACCAATGTTCTACTAATATAGTATACAGCTCTTTCCTTCTTGTCCTCATCATGTTGTGCTAGCAGTGCCCCCAGTGATGTATCTGTAGTGGAGACATATAAGATCAATGGCTTCCCTTGAATAGGAGGCATCAAAATGGGAGGATATGATAGATATTTCTTGATATGATTAAAGTTCTTTTCACATTCCTCATTCCATGCAAAAGTCACAACTTTATGTAATGTCTTTGTGAAAGGTTGTGATATGTCTCCTAGCTGAGATATGAAGCATCTGATAGATTGTACTCTCCCTTGTAATGTCCTCATTTGACTAATATTCTTGGGAGGTTGCATCTCCATGATAGCTTTGACCTTTGCCGGATCTACTTCAATTCCTTTCTTTGAAACAATGTAACCTAAGATCTTTCCAGAAGTGACACCAAAAGCACACTTCTTAGGGTTTAGTCTAAGACTAAATTTCTCCATTTGATCTACTATTTGGCTCAAATCATTTAGATGTTTAGATCTTATCATAGATTTAGCCAAGGTATCGTCAACATAATCCTCCATAGTTTGATGCATCATATCATGAAAAATAGATGTCATGGCTCTTTGATATGTAGCCCATGCATTTTTCAAGCCAAATGGCATGAAGTTTCAATAGAAGGTACCCCACACACATGTGAAAGCATTTTTCTCTTGATCCTCTAGGGAAATTTTTATTTGGTTGTATCCAGAAAAACCATCCATTAAAGAATACATCTCAAAGCTTGTAGTCATGTCCACTATCATATCGATATTTGGTAATGGAAAATCATCCTTGGGGCATGCCTTGTTTACATGTCTAAAATATGTGCATAGTCTTATAGATTTGTCTAGTTTTGATACTAGAACAATGTTAGAGATCCATTCTACATAATCAATAACTCAAATAAATCTAGCTTTCAATAGTTTTTCTAATTCAGCTTTGACCAAGAGTGCAACATGTGGATGCATCTTTCTCAATTTTTGCTTAATAGGTTTGATGAACTACAACTGATTTAAGAACCTTAATGAAGAATCTATGATTAAAGATCACTAAGGAGCTACTGATTAGATATGTAAGATGATTAAATTAGTATTATGTTGTCATTGATGTCAACTAGCTTGATAGTACTTATTTTGTAAGTTACTATACCAAAACATCTGTAGAAAGGTGAAAGAGATGAATAATAGAAATATCTACATGAGGAAGATATATATGTCAGATGAGGATAAGGAATACATTGAGTAACTTGTTGATGAGTCTATGATTTGATGATATTGACTTTATTATGTTGCATTCATTTATGATGAAGAATAGAGCTGAAAGACACAAAGAAGTGTTGTCGATAAATGAAGCATTTTAGTATACACTGATAGAGTGTAGTGTATACCGAGCATAGTGTTAACCGAGCTTGTGTTCACCGATGCATTTCTTTGTTAACCAAGTAGAATAGAAAGGAATTAAATGATTAGTTTAGCTGATAAGATTCATGAGCTAGAAAGTATATGAAATTGAGGTAACAGATAATGATTTTTATGAAGATCTATGGCTAACATAATTCAAGGAAGATCTAATGGAGTAGATTGAAATGTGTTATTGACACATTAGCTGAGGAATGTTAAAGCGAAAAACTCAACGAATATGATTAAGTGGCAAAATCTAATGGACAAAAATAAAATGATTTACTCATCTATATAAGAGACATTGGTTTCATTGATGAAAGAATCCTGAAAGAAGAAGATACTATAGAATTATCATGTGAACAAGTTTTCATGCATTCTGATCATACTGGTTAGTGAGAACTGAGCTGCAAAACAATTACTGAGCTACATAGACTAATTATCGATGGACAATAAGTTGATACATTGTTGAATCTGAAGTGATAAATTGATCAAAAAAATTTATGAGCTGAATATTGATCTATACATCTGCAATTGAGTTGTATCAAAGAAGATCATCTACTATTACATATTTAACCATTGTACATAGTCAAATCTCTTAACCGAGTGGACTATAAAGTCTTATGATGTATCATTCATAGAATAAACATTGTTATCTTGTCAACCCTAGAGTGATTGCTGGTTGGATGATAAATTATGGTCTAAAATCCTCTAACAAGGTCACACCTAATAGTGTGTTTGTAAACCTTTAACATGGTTGGGTCTTCACTGACCTCACTTCAAAAGAGTGAATATTTTTGCATTGTCGATCCTAGGTGGTTTTTCCCTTCATAGGGTTTCCACATTAAATCTCTTGTGTCATGTGTTGATTGTGATATTTGTTTGTTATCATACTTTGCATATTACATGTTAGATTTGATTGGTAACTACTATAAGTTTTAGACTGATAATCAGTAAAAGAATAGACAGTGAAAGTATTTTATGTTTACCGAGTACTTGAAGTTGAAGAATTAGTTTTGGATTATACATTTTGTTTTGGGACATTGGATTACTGATTCACCCTCCTCTCAGTAATTCTAACAATTGGTATCAAAGATGTGGTTGCTTAGAATAGAGTTTTAAGGACTCCAGCACAAAGGTCTCAAGATGTATAAGAGGGAAGTGCCAAAGCTTAACAAAGAGAACTTTGTAGTATGGAAAAGGTGGATGAATTTGCACATATCTGGAATTGGAAATTCTACACTAGAACTGATGTAGAATGGCTACATTGAACCAACACCTGGTCCCTTAACTCTTGACCAACTGAAAGACAGACATGAACACAATATTACCATGATGTAACTTGTTGCTTCTTGTACCAGTTCTGAATTTGAAGATATTAAGGGATGCACTACCGCTAAAACCATGTGGGACAAACTAAAGTTAATATACAGTGGAGATTTGAATGTTAAAAGAGCCAGAGCTGAAAGCCTAAGAGGTAGATTTGATGATATGAAGATGAAAGAAGGTGAGAACATTGTGCAGTACACAAATAGACTAAAAGAGGTAGTACATGCTATTAGAGCATCAGAAGGAGTTATTGATGATGAAATAGTTATAAGCAAGAGTCTCAGAACTTTACTACCAGTTTATGTAATCAGGATCTCTACAATTCATGAAACAAGGGCCTCATCCAATCTTACTCTTGACACACTAATTGGTAAGCTTACAACCTTTGAATTGAATAACTTTGATAACAGTGTTGTACCTTTTGTTGAATCCACTTTCATGTCTTCTTTGAAGATTGGTAAGTCTAGTAGGAATAATAAGAATAATGATAGTGATAGTAATACCAATGATGAACTTGATGAGATTGAAGCTCTTATGGCCAGAAGGTTACCCAAAGGTAAAGGAAGGTATAGAGGTAAGCTACCTTTGGCATGCTTTAATTGTAAAGAAGTTGGCCACATTGCTGCTAGATGTCTGAATAATAAAGATGATGATAGATCCAAAGACTGATCTGAAGGAAGCTATGGGAGAAGAGTCAATAGAGGCTACTGACACAACAACAGAGATAACTAAGATAGCTATGACAAAGGGAAAAAGGTATGTTACATAGCCGAAGAATTTGAATTTGAATCTGATTTTGATGATGATGTAAGAGTAGTATTTGTTGCTATGAAAGATGACTCAGAGGAAGAAGAGAAACATGAAGAAACAACACTGATCTCTAAAGTAAGAAAAAATGAAACATGGATCATAGACAGTGGCTGTACACATCATATGACCGGTGATGTAGAGAAGTTTGATCAACTTGATGAATATGATGGAGGATCTATGAGAATGTTTAACGATGTATCTTGTATGGTAAGAGGTAAAGGTTCACTGATGATTAATGATAGAATAAGATGTGAAAATGCATACTGGGTAGATGGACTGAACTATAATTTCTTAAGTGTGTCACAACTAAATAATTCAGGCCACCGACTTGCTTTTGAGAGCAGAAAGGTAAAAATTTATGATGATGGAGGAAGACTTGTCGAAACCGGTACACAATCCAGAGGTAATTTTTTTTTATCTTGATATTGATCAGTCTTCTTATTTGTTAATGAAGGATGAAGATGCATGGTTGTGGCACAAAAGTTTATGCCATGTGAACTTTGATAACATGATCAAGATTAGCAAAAAGAGAAGAGTTAGAGGGTTTCCCAACTTGTCAAAACTTGATCATGCTATGTGTCATGAATGTCAGAAAGGTAAGATGACTAAGTCTAGTTTTAAAAGAAAAGACTACTCAATAAAGAAGATACTTGAGTTGGTTCATACCAACCTATGTGGTCCTATGAGAACTAAAATTTATTATGGTGATAGATACTTTATTATTTTTGTTGATGACTATACTAGACTAATGACTGTTATGTTCTTGAAAGAGAAATTTGAAGCTTTTAAAATGTTCAAGTCGTATAAGGCTAAGCTAGAAAAAGAGACTAGAAAAGAATTAAAATGCTTAAGATCTGATAGAGGAGGTGAATTTATCTTTGATGAATTTACTAATTTCTGCAATGAGCATGGTATTAAAAGATAGGTCTCTGCACTGAGGACACCCCATCAAAATGGCATTGTTGAAAGAAGGACTAGGTCAATAATTGATTGTGCTAGAACATTGATATAAAAGAATGTCGCTTAGACATATTGGAGGGAATTTGTCAGTACAACTATATATGTGCTTAACCAAGTAAAACTGAAGAAGGACACCAACCGGACACCCTATGAGCTATGGTTTGGACATAAACCTACTATAAGTTATTTCAAGATTTTTGGAAGCAAATGCTTTATTTTGAAAGATGAGAGAAATGGAAAATTTGATTCAAAAGGAGATGAAGGGATATTCTTGGTATATTCTACTAAAAGTAAAGCATATAAATGTTTGAATAAGGTTACAAATAAGATAATTGAAAGTACTAATGTCTGTGCTGATGAGTTTGATGACAAGAACATAGAGGAAAGTAGAAAGGAACCAAAAGACTATGATAGATTCACTTACATTGAACAACTTGAGTATCTACTGAAGCCCCAGCCTGTGATAACCAGTCAGTAGGAAAATAATATGGGACAATAGGAAAGGGATACCGAAAAACATAATGGAGCTACCAAGCAAGTACATGAACCTAAATAGGATGAAAAAGAAAGAAGAAACCAAGTATTGGCTAGTTTTGTCAGGAGACATCATCCTGAGACACAAATTATTGGAGACAGACAAGCTAGCATGCAGACTAGAAGCAAAGCAAGACAAGGTACATGTTTAGTTTGTGAATTTGAACCGAAAAATGTGAAAGTTGCATTAGAGAGTGAAGAATGGGTTAATGAAATGAAAGAGGAAATAGAGAAAATATAGAAGAACAAAACTTGGTCCTTGGTACCCCAACCTAAAGATAAAAATGTTATCGGTACTAAGTGGATATTCAGGAACAAGCTGAATGAAAATGGTGAAGTCACAAGAAATAAAGCTAGATTGGTATGCAAGGGATATGCAGAGGAAGAAGGCATTGACTATGGTGAAACATTTTCACCTATTGCTAGATTAGAAGGAGTTATAATGCTACTTGCATATGTTGCACACAAGAAATTCAAAGTTTATCAAATGGATGTGAAGTCAGCATTTCTAAATGGTATACTTGAAGAAGAGGTCTACATAGAACAACCTGAAGGATTCATTGATCCAGACAATACAAACATGGTATGTAGATTACATAAAGCCTTGTATGTTTTGAAGAAAGCACTGAGGGCCTGGTATGAAAGGCTGCATACTTACTTGTTAAGTATTGGATTTGTTAGAACAAGTGAAAACAACAATTTGTATATGAAAGGTGATACTAATGATACTATTATTATTGCTAAGATATTTGTTGATGATATTATTTTTGGAGGCCAAGATCATGTATGAAAAGCTTTTGCTGATGAAATGCAAAAAGAGTTTGAAATTTCTATGTTCGGAGAGATTAAGTTCTTTCTAGGACTACAAGTGATTCAGCAGAGTGATGGGATATTCATCACATACTCTAAATACATAAAGGAAGTCTTAAAGACATTTGGCATGGAAGATGCTAAACCTATGGGAACACTGATGGCTACTAGATGTAAAATTACAAAGGAGGATGAAACTACAGAGGTAAATCAGACACTTTACCAATCCATGATTGGTAAGCTAATGTATGTAGTTCATAGTAGACCATATCTAGCACATGTTGTGGGAATTGTTGCTAGATTTTCTGCTAATCCTAGAGAATCACAGATGACTGCTACTAAAAGAATCCTAAGATACCTAAAAAGATTGAAGATTATGGATTATGGTATCCTAAGGAAGGCAAGTTTGAACTGAAAGTGTACACCAATGTTGATTGGATTGGAAATGTGGATGATAGAAAAAGCACCACCCGAGGAGAATTTTTCTTTGGAGAAATACTTGTAACCTGGACAAGTAAAAGGAAAGCTTGTATTTTTTAGTCTACAACTGAAGCAAAGTATGTTTCTGCTACTACTAGTTGCTCAAACATTGCATATATTAAGCAAGTGTTGGAAGGAATGAATGAGGTAATCACTAACCCGGTGATTATATACTGTGACAACACAAGTGCTATTAATATTTCAAAGAATCTAGTGATGCATTCTAAGACAAAGCATATATCAATTAAGTATCATTACTTAAGAGAACAACTGCAAGAGAAGCAAGTGAAATTAGAATTTGTTACATCTAAAGAACAACTTACAGATATCTTTACAAAGCCTCTACTGAAGGACACATTTGAATACTTGAGGACTACACTTAGGGTCCATCCCCTATCTATCAGTCACTAAGGTGATCTAGGTGTTGTATCAGCCTAATCCTATCAGAAGATCACACATGTTGATGCAGCATAGTTCACACTTTGGATCATGTTCAAGGTTTTGATTAAGTTTGAAGAACTGAAATAGATTGGGATATCAGTATACAGAGATACAGAGACTGTATTGGACAATAGAGAGTTATTTAGCTCCTAAAGAGCTATTTGTTTATTTGTTTCTTTGGAATTATTGTCAAAGGGAGAGATAAATAATATGAAAATGAGAGATAAGCATACACCGATGAGATATCTATCTAAGGGAGAGACAATCTGAACAGAGCAAAACATTGAAGAATAGTTACAAAGAATATAAGATTTCTAATGTTGTTGGAGTAATGTAGTGATTAAACATATTAAGCTAGGGTAAGCTCAAGTACAACATTTGTTCACAGAGTTTTAGAGTACATGTTTGGTATGTGTATGGTACACTTCATATTACTTGAGTTGTCATCAATGCCAAAGGGAGAGATTGATGAACTACAACTGATTTAAGAACCTGAATGAAGAATCTATGATTAAAGATCACTGAGGAGTTGCTGATTAGGTATGTAAGATGATTAAATTAGTATTATATTGTCATTGATGTCAACTACCTTGACAGTACTTATTTTGTAGGTTACTATATTGAAACATTTGAAGAAAGGTGAAAGAGATGAAGAACAAAAATATCTACATGAGGAAGATATATATGTCAGATGAGGATAATGAATACACTGAGTAACTTGTTGATGAGTCTATTCTATGATGAAGAATAGAGATGAAAGACACAAAGCAGTGTTGTCGGTAAATGAAGCATTTCAGTATACACTGACGGAGTGTAGTATATACTGAGCACAGTGTTAACTGAGCTTGTGTTCATCAATGCATTTCTTTGTTAACCAATCATAATAGAAAAGAATTAAATGATTAGTTTAGATGATAAGATTGATGAGTTGGAAAGTATATGAAATCAAGGTTATAGATAATGTTTGTTATGAAGATCGACGGCTAACATAATTCAAGGAAGATCTAACAGAGTAGATTGAAACATGTTATTGACACATCAGCCGAGGAAGGTTAAAGCAGAAAAATCAATGAAGATGATTAAGTGGCAAAATCTAATGGACAAAAAGAAAACAATTTACTCATCTATATAAGAGACATTGGTTTCATTGATGAAAGAATTCTAGAAGAATAAGATACTATAGAATTATCATGTGAACAAGTTTTCAAGCATTTTGATCATACTAGTTAGTGAGAACCAAGCTACAGAACAATTACTGAGCTACATAGAGTAATTACCAATGGATAGTAAGTTGATACATTGTTGAATCTGAAGTGATATATTGATCAGAAAGATTTATGAGCTAAATATTGATCTATACATCTACAATTGAGTTGTATCAAAACAAATCATCTAATGTTACATATTTAACCATTGTACACAGTCAAATCTCTTCACCAAGTGGACTATAAAGTCTTATGATGTATCATTCATAGAATGAACATTGTTATCCTATCAATGCCAAAGTGACTACTGGTTGGACGAGAACTTCTAGTCTAAAATCTTCTAACAAGGTCACACCTAACAATGTGTCTGTAAACCTTTAATAGGGTTGGGTCTTCACTGACCTCACTTCAGAAGAGTGAATATTTTTGGGTTGCCAGTCCTAGGTGGTTTTTCCCTTCACAGGATTTCCATGTTAAATCTCTTGTGTCATGTGTTGATTGTGAGATTTGTTTGTTATCATACTTTGCATATTACATGTTAGATTTGATCAGTAACTACTATAAGTTTTAGACTAATAATCGGTAAAAGCACAGACAGTGAAAGTATTTTATGTTTACCGAGTAGCTAAAGTTGAAGAATTAGTTTTGGATTATACATTTTGTTTTGGGACATTGGATTATTGATTCACCCTCCTATCAGTAATTCTAACAAGGTTTGACTCTTGGAGATATAGATAAATGGTGCATTATAAGATCAGGATCTAATCCAGGCATATCTAAATATTTCCATGCAAATTTGATCTTCTTCTCTGTTAGGAATGTAGTAAATGTTTTCTTTTCTTCTTCTGATAAGGATTATGTGACATGGATCAACTGTGGTTCTTCTGTTGTGCCCAAGTTGATAGATTGAGTGGGCTCTATCAGTACTAGAGATCTATCTTGTAAATGACTCAGAAGGACATCAAATATCTCATCCTTAGGCACCTCAGAGAGGTTTTCTCCTTTGGATATATCTTTGATTTTTACTTTTGTAGATTTTGAGACTTCCACAAAGTGGTTTTCACCCTCAGAACTCTTTTTCCTTTTATTTTTATTCTTATTCTTTTGACTAAGATACTTGATGTCTGACTCTATCATGCTAATGCTCAGTTCATTGATGGAAGTCATCATAGGCTCCATTGCATTGAGGTAGCAAGCAAGGGCATAGTTAGTTGGAAAGGTATAGATACCTTGGCTCAGATTAATAGAGGTTTGGTCAAGAATTTTGGGATGTTGGATAGTCAAATTGGGGAAGGATTGGGAAATGGTGTTTACAGATATGGTGCTATCATAATTGTTCCTAAATTGACTCTCAAGTTTGAAGGTGATATTACAACTCAAAATGTTCAATTCATTAATAGGCTCAATGTCATTGTGGGAGTCCACTTCCTCCATACGTGGATCAGACTCATTAAGTTCATCATTTCTCTCTATACTTACATTGGGTTTAGGTGCATATTGGTGAATAACATCAATATGCTTTTCTGTGATAAGCTCATCTTCCTCTAGAATAACTCCCCATTCATAGTCATTTGATTCATCATCTATGCCTCTAGGAAATCTAAGAATGTGTGTAAAGTTAGGATGGATAACCCAAGAAGGGTTACCCTCAGAGTTTCATTTGAATTCATACACATGAGAATCTGTCTTAGAATCACTATGATCTTCCAATTCTTCAATTGTTTGGATAGTTTCAATTGATTCTTCTTGTTTAATTTCAGTAGTAGGGTCTTGTGTTTCTACTACATTGATATTCTCCTTAGGTTTCTCTTCATCTTTAAGGAGGTCTAGTAGTTTTGTAGGAAAACACTCATAAGGAATGAGCTCATCAGTAGTGTCTGAATCATCACTATCAGATTGTTGTGTTTCTTCCTTTAGTTGAATTGATGCTGATGGTTCAATCTATTCTAAGACATGTGGAGAGTTTTTGCTAAGATAGAAAGGCTTCTTTTGATATCCTATATCTGTTGTATTCTTGTTTGTTTAGCTATGGTGGTCAAGAGGTGATAAAAGACCTTTACTTTGTAGTCCTAGAGGTCCTTTTCTAGTGTATCCCATTTTTTCTTTCAATTTGTTTCCTGGTCCATATGACTTCTGAGGAATTTTACTTGAAGTGGAGTCACATTTCTAAACTGATTGGGATTGAGACTCATCCTTGTATAAGCATGAAAGCATGACTTAGTCTTCCTCAAAATCTTGTTTAGATACTTTCTCTGTGACAAAGCTTCCATTGAATATGACTTGGGACTCTTTAGCATTGGGTTTCACTTTGTCTGAAGGTTGTCCATAAGATTTTGGGGACAATGGGAGAGAGGTGAGAGATAAAACTAATTCCATTGTGTATTCTCCCATACCCTTGTCTTTGATTTTGACCTCTTATGCAATGTCTTCCATCTTGGATGTAGATGCAATATTTGTTTCCTTAGTGGAAGATTCTTTGTTATTAGGAACAAGTTTGTCAACACTTTCTTTCAATGTGTTGCAAGTTGTAGATATGTCAGTTGGAATGGTTACTTCTAATCTTTCATAAGGAAATTTCACACATTGATGGTATGTGGAAGGAATAGCTCGCACTTCATGTATCCAGGGTCTCCCTAGAAGAATGTTATAAGCCAAAGGTAGATCAAGAAGTTGACATGTGATATCTATGATAACTTGACCTGTTCTGATAGGTAAGACAATTGATCCTTTGGAAGATCTTTCTTGTTCATCATATGCCTTGATAGTTATCTTCTTTTTAGGATCAATGGCAGCTTCTGACAATCCCAATTGTGTGATCAAGCTGTAAGAACAAATTTTGAGACCAACACCTCCATCTATCAATATGCGTTTGACATGATGGTTTTGGATTAAGACTTCAATGTGCAAGGGCTTCTTATGGGGATGACTCAAGGAGTTATCATCTTCCTCTAAAAAGGAGATATACTGGGGAGATGTCAGATGACTAACTATTGTCTGGAGTCTATCTAAATCAAGAATGTCAGGAACATTGGATCCGAGCAGAGCTTTATCCAGGATGGCTCTATGAGTTGGAGATATCTGAAGCAACTCAAACATTGATATTTTTGCACTGGTATGCTGGATTTGTTGGAAAATACTGTATGATGTTGGTCTCATGTCTTTAGGATTTGATGATTTAGAGGTAGCCCTCTATTTAGAAGCAGATGAAAGATTAAAAGGCATCTTAGGGACATTGGATGAATCTAAGATTTATCCTTGTAGATGTGCCTGAGCTTGTGATCAAGTAACTACATTTTCTGATTGATTATCTCTATCTTTTCACACAATGGTGATGACATTGCAATGTTCAGATAAGCAAGGTTCCACCAGGTTTATGACAACATTGTTTCCAGAGTAAGCATAATTGACTTTAGCACCCATGTTAGGTTGAGAAGATGAATCTCCTTGACCATGTTTCATAAATGGCTCTGTGAATGTCGTATGATCATTATTGCTTTTATGATTGTCAATTACAATTTCTCCATTATCAATCTTGTCTTGTATGAGATGCTTCAAGAATATGCATTTATTGGTTATATGACCCTTATTTTGATGGAAATCATAGAAATTGGTCTCTTTCCACCATTTGGGTTTAGGTTCAGGATCAAATGGTCAGATCTCAGGCAATGTGATGATTCTTTTGGCCAATAGAGTTTTCATGGCAGACTCTAAGGATTCTCCAAGAGGAGTAAACTTGCATTTAGGATCTATGGCCTAAGGTTTGTAGTCAGATGGCTTCTTGTTTGATTCTATCACCTTTACCTCTAAGAATTTGATGGCTTGGGTACCAATAGTGAGATTGGAAGCGGGTGCCTTGGATGGGTTGTGGACATTGTCAACAACACCATCCATGACGATGCCTTTATTGTTGTTCTAGTTTTTGTTCTTGTCTTTGGAACTAGATCCAGATTCATACTTCTCTTTTTGAAGTGATATGTCTCCTTTTTTCACAAGGACTTTCTCAATTTTGATTGCATTATCTACCATCTTATCGAAGGATGTGTGATCTTGCATTTTGTAAAGGGTAGTTGATTTCTAGAACAAGATTGTTGATGAAAATTTCCAGCTTCTCTATTTCTAGAATGGGTCTAGCATATAGAGAAAACTTCTTCCTCCATCATTTGAGGAAAGTCAGGAATGGTTCTCTTGGGTATTGTTTCAGATTACAAATGTCGATCATGGTGATCAGATGTTTGATGTTGTAGGAGTATTTTTGATAGAATAGCTTGATTAACTCCTCAAAATTTTTGATTGTTGGAGGCATTTTTGAGAACCAATGAATAGTTGCTCCTCCTAGAGATTGAGGGAAAAGACACATTAAGTAGGTTGGCTCATGCATGAACTCCATGGATTGAGTACAAAATTATCTGACATGGTCTTGAGGGTTAGAGTTTCCATCATATTTGTGAGACTTAGACATTTCCACTCTCTTCAAGAATGGTGGCATGTACAAGTCTTTATCAAATGGAAAAGGACATAGAGCCTACATGGAGAACTGTTTAGGTTCCTTCACTTTTTTTATTTTGTTGAGCTTGACTTGCATGGCTTGCATCTATTTCATCATAGCCATGATAGGGGTTTCTTCCTCTTGAGTAACGATATCTTCGACATTAAAGTTTGGAGTAAGTTTAGCTCCTTGTTGAGCTAACTCTAGAAAGTATGCCTCTTTCTCTTCACGCAAGAAATGTCTCATCATTTTCTTAAAGTTATCATCATTTTGATATTGGGAAATTTTGGAAGGTGTGGGTTCTTGATCCCCACCATGTTCAGATTGGTGTCCTTGGGAGCCTTGGTTTTCTCCTCCTTGAGACATAGTGTTGTTGTGAGGACTGTTCAGAATTGATTTAGGTGGGGTCGATTGATGACTTGCGTGAATCGATGTAGGAGGGGTGATGTAACCACCTTTCAAGAAAAGATTTCCAAGAGCATCTTCTCCAAAGAGATTTGCATTGTAGGGTTGATGAAATGTTTGAGTAATCACAGAGGATGCTGCTGAAGAGAATTTGGGTTGTTTTCCTTGTTTTCTATGAGAGGAAGCTCTAGTCTTCACCATTAACTTTGAGTGAAGAAAAAGAGCAAGATTAAGACAACTAAAGATTGAATTCATTCAAAAAGATTGAATGACACAACCTTGGCAAGATTGGATTGATTGAAGATAGATTGGACGTAAATGAAGGATACTATGCCCTAGAGGTATGGGTAGATGCCCAAAAGATGGCGGACATGAGCTCACAACACTTAGCCATTTTTTATGAAGATTGAATTGAAGAAGATTGATAAGGTTTCGACACAAGATGAAAAAGATTCAAATTGATAGATCTGAAGGCTAGATCAGACTCAAGATACCACTTTTTGGAAAATAATTGGATTCTTTCTAGTTTCTGCTCTATTCCTGACACAATGATTTTTTTGGCAGAATCTAGAAGTAGGCTGTAAAAATTGGATTTCTAGCAATTTTGGCAAGTTTTTGGAAATCTTTCAAAATTATCATATGATTTTCTTCAAGCTCGTATGAGTCTAGGTAATCTCTAGCATGACAATTGACAAGACTCGTATGATAGTTGACACCAAGGTTTGATTTTCTTTGACTTTTTCTAACAAAACTCATACGACAATATGTACAGTCTCGTACAACAATATGGGGGTTCTGATATGAATTTTGACAAAACTCATATGACTTTATGAGACTATGGGATGACTTTTGGACTCCAAAAAGGAATATTACTTCAGATTTTGCAATTTTTTCAATTTTCAGTTTCAGATTGTTTGTAAGATTTTCTCTATCCAGGTTTGCAGATTCATGTAACAGTTTGGGATTGTTTGTTTCCAAAGGACCAACTAGATAGAAAACATGCATAACAACAATAAAAGGGAAGAAATGAATCATCTCAAAATAATGAACAAGGGCAAAAGCAACCTTGCGCATGAACAAGCAATAGTGACTTATTGTGCTAATCCCTAGGAATGCTACTTGTGTATGTTCTCAAAAGTTTTCCAATAATGTACATAGTCCTAGAAAATAAAAAATTGGCCTCGCTAAGGTGTTTAGTAATGGTCTGACTCTGCAAATTTTTTGATCTCAAGAGGGTGAACTCCAATCCAAGTGCACCAAGGTTTTGACACAATCCAAGAATTTAATCAATCAGGAGCTGCTAGGGAGATCTGACAGGCCAACAAGAGACCACACTTGTGGAGATTTCTTCCACAAAGACATTTATATAGTGGTTGTTGCTACCATGGTTAAAATGGCTATTATCACTTGAGGTTCCATCCACGTGGTTGACCCAATAAAGGGAATGTCCACTATGGTTAACTCTCTCTAAAGGTGACTCACAAAAGATACCACATGGGGACTTGGTCCAGATCCAAGGATTTGAGTTTCTGATACTACCCAAAAAGGGAGTAGAGCATAATCCCCTAGCCTTATCACTTTTACCCAAACACAACAAATAGATCAATCTGACATGCTAAGACTAAAATTATCTCACCAAGGCTTGTGATGTCAACAACAATGTCTACCAAGCTCTCTAAGAGGGACCAAGAGAGAATGTACCAATCAAATTTGAGGACCAAACCAAGTAAAATGTGAAATAATCACAATAACCTCCCTACCTACAAGGGGATTTGTTGTCAAGAAGAGCTTCGCATGTAAAACAAGCGAATGAAGCCCACTCTCTCAAGATCATCTGCAAATAGTCTTCATAGGGCCTATTTACTATGTGTAACAAATATGCAAAAAGAAAATCTATATTTGTTTTATAGCCCAAACTTGAAGTCTATGGTATGAAAGCAAGAAAAGTTACACAAGCTTGACATGTGAGAGTTCATTTTATGTCTCAAAATGAAGTGTTATCAGATGCAACAAAATACTTGAGTTCCTCGCAACACGCTTAGTAGATTTTACCTATTTTGCAATTTTTGTTGCGCTTTTCCAATCAGAATCAACAAGTACCAATCAAAAATAGAATATCTCAATTGTTAGGGTTATCTATTAGTCCAAATCCAAAAATCAAATCTGGAAAACTGCTTGAAAATCTGAAATGACAATTGAAATTCTGATGCCAAAACTCGTACGATAATCAGTTACCTCCCATATGATAATCCAGACCTGATATGACAGTGGGTCCCCGTGCACATGACAAAGTAACCTCCAAAAGATAATGTGTAAGAACTCATATGAGTCTCAAAAACACCGACTATCATATGACAGTCAGAGGGTTTTGGTATGACTTTTTGAAAAAACTCATATGAAGAATGTACGAACAGAAAAGAAAGATCATAGTTTTGGCTAGAAAATGATAGAAAACAGATAGAAAATGTTAGAAAGGAAATGGAAACCCATTTCAGGGCCCCATGGTGGGCACCAGAAACATGTGTAAAAATTGTACCTAGCTATGGACACAACACTTTAGTAAAACATTAGAGGTTAGCAAAAATCAAAATCTGTACATAAATGAAACTAAGCTAACCAGGCAATTTACTATCTTCTAGTAGGTGTCAGTATGGTATTCTCATATTAGACCAAGATCAGTGATGATGCAACACCTAAATGAAGGATTTAATGCAAAAAGATGAATGTAGAATGAATGCAGATTAATCTATTTTTTTGGATTTTGAATGCAATAAGATGAAAAACTATATAAATTTAATCTAGAATTGAATTTAAATGATATACAGATTTAATCTAACAATGATATGAATTGATATGAAAAACTATGAATGATCTCACAAAGTGGCCTAGTTGCAAAAGCTTGATTCTTCGTATGCAATTTTGCCAAAGTAATTGTGCAAATTCAAGAGATAATTTGTGAAGAGCTGAGCATTGATTTTATAGAAATCCGGGGCTTGAGGATGCATTAAGAAAAGCCATAAATCACTCTTGATAAACTCAAGTTGATTTTTGAGTTAACAAGAAATTAAGAATAAATAAACTTATAAAATCATGTAAAAGAAGTTTTTATTTTAAAATAGAGTTTAGTTCTCTTTTTCAACTCATCATCAGATGTTGAGTTTAGAAAGTTAACAAATTGAAATTGAAAATTGATTTAAAGTTAACTACTTTTCTAATTGTGCATGATTTAATATGAATTAATTTAATAAATAAAGTGATTTATTTTCCACTTAACCGATTTTGAATTAAAACAATTGATTTATGGGTTCATCAATTATTTAATCAAAATTTTATTCAAAACTATATTACTAAATATTGACAACTTGCTTTAATCAATTAAGTAAGAATTCAACTGATTATTCATAGGATATTTTGATTTATTGTCAACATTAAATAATATAATTAGGAATAATTAGAATTAAATCTAATTAAATAATTAAGTGGGAGAATTAAACTTAATTAATTAAATATTTAGAATATTCAATTAATCAAATTTTAGTTTAAATATGATTTATCGCCAAATAATAGTCAATTAAAGATAATTAGGATAATTAGGAATATTTCAAAGAATATTCCCTGATGCAGAATTAAGATAATCAATTTTTGATAAACTGATATGTAGATGTGCCTTAGGTTAGGACTTTCATGTCAATTTCATTCGATTTGAAGATGTAGGAAGTTAATGAACCTAGAGCCCATTTTTGGGGTATTACAAAAAGAAGTTAGAGTAACAGCGAACAAAAGGGACTGATCAGACAGTAGGGTCAAAGAAGTAGTTCACCATTGCAGATATAGTGTGTATCTGATAACCAGGAGGTTGTAGTCTTCTTCATTGACCAGTGAGCTCTGGCAATGAGTCTTACACCCCCAATAGGGTTTTACTCCTAACAGGGAAAAGGAACATTAACAAGTTCATAAGATTAGTACAATTATTCATGGGTAGTAATTCCCACCGAGGTTTTCCTCTGGCCAAGGTTTCCCTATAAACATATCTTGTGTTATGTGTTATAGTTGAATGTTTCATTTTCATTACTATTCATTTCAGTACTTAAGTAATTGAGATAAGCTTAAAGAAACATAAAAATATTAATTGTAGAACACTGATTCACCTCCCCCCCCCCCTCTTAGTGTTCCCATTCTTAACAATTGGTATCAAAGCTTTGGTCCTCTAAGATAAGTTTAACCACTTGAGGAGATCATCGATACAGCTGAAGTGAAACATCTGAAGAAAAATATTGAAGTAGCTCTTCAAGATCTTGATAGAGCTGAAAAGGAAATTAAAGAACTGAAATTGAAGGTCAGTGGCTCACAAGTATTCATCAAGAAACTGAGAAAATATTTGAAGGATTGTTCAACAACTGATTTGGGAAAAATGGTCAAAAAGATGAATGAAGAAAACACATCTCTCAAGGATCAGATTGAATATTTGGATGAAAAGATAACTAATAACCAGGAAGCCTATGAAGAACATATCAAAGAAAAGAAACAGTTGGATGAAGAACTTATGTAGAGAAACATGAAAATCTTGGAGTTAGAAAACATCAAGAAAAAGATGGAATCTGAGTTGACAAAAGAAAAGAATCATATTGACAAATTGCACACAAGTTCTTATCTATTAGACTCTCAAATATATGCATAAAGGATAAAAGGAGATTCCAGTGGTATTGGATTCAATGAAGCACAAATTAAAATCAATGCAATGCAAGAAAGATTGAAAGAACCTGAAGAATCTACAGAAGCTAAGAAGACTCAAAATCATAATGAAGCTAAAGCAGAACCACCTAAAAATGAATGCAAGCTAATAAATAGAACTTAGTATGCCTGTAACAAGCATGGACATATAGCAAGAGATTGTAAGGAGGTAAGACCTTTCAGTGGTTATTGTTATTCATGCAATAAATTTGGTCATAGAGCTATGAATTGTTGATCAAATCAAAGAATTTAGACACAGTAGAATCAGAGAAATCAACCATAGCAAAATTCTAGAATTCCTCAGAACATCACATGTCAGATATGCAATTAAAATGGTAACATAGCTAGACAATGCAATATGGTAACTCACATCAATGTGCCAAGGAATATAAGGCCTCAATTCATTTTTTCACTCTTGTAACAAGGTTGGACACATCTCAAAGTTTTTTAGATCACAAGAGAAAATTCAAAAAATACCTAATAAGTCTGAAGGATCAATATTGGATGAATCTGGAGAAGTCAAGTTTGTGAAAGCTACAGAAGATGCGAGAAAGATCTGGATGGAACTAAAGAAAGATAATGTCAATGAAAAATTAGTGGATGCATCCACAATGGACACACCTTCTACTTCTAGATAAATGATCCTCATGGTCATAGGGAGAGCTAGATAAGCTCTAGACCCCTACGCGGCTAGTATACTCACCCTTAGAGTATGCGCATTTGGTTTTAGTTGTTTGGTTGATAGTTGATGCAGTATGAAAGATTGCATAGCCTGACTGACAGAAAGAATGAAGATTGGAATTCACTATTGCAACCCATGTTAACATGGAAAGCATTAATTAGAGAAACATAATTTATTAGTCACCAGGGATCTATTATCTGTTGGAGATTTTCCATCAAGCTAATCCTAACTATATGTTTGTCATCAATGACAACATATGGTAAGTAGCATGCATTGAAGACTTATACAGTAGGATTTGACTATATTCAACATGGACATGTTATTTGCATGATATCATGGACACAGAGGTTAACTGTTAGTATAGATAGTTATATAGCATCTTGTGTCAGCAGTGTTCCTGATAGAGTTACAGGTAGTGTTCTATGGATAGTTGACCATACAGTTATCATGGAGCCTTGTGCATTTGGATATGTGATGGAGACATGTTAGTGATGTTGCATTCATGGATGCAAAGTATGATGATTAGTATATGTGAAGTTATGCAGTCGCTATTCAGCAGTAGCAGTTTCTTGTGATTATTCAGAAGAGCCGACAAAGATTAAATATTATTTCTAGAGTTGCGCCTATCATTTCGGTATGTTCCCTTGTATTAGTGCTTGGAGAAGATTTATTAATGTTCAATTAAGAGTGCATGATAAAATTCAGCTTGAGGAGAAAGTTTCAGTTAATTTTGTAGAGCCGATAGTGTGTAGTGTGCATCTACATTTGTCAATATTGGACAGGTCCTAAAATGTGTTGCATGCTTAGTAGAGCTGACAAAATTATAATTGGAGTATGTTATGGTTTCTCTAATATGATTTCAAGATGGTTCTAACAAGCCGACTTGATTATATCATTTAGAGGAAAGATATTTATAGGCAGTGATTTGTGATTGTTAAAGTCTGGTTCATAGTTGATCGTGAAGAGTAGAGTAGCGTGTGTGAAGTGTTGAGCCATCTAGAAAAAGGTTTATGTGACCAAGTAAATTATTTGTGCTATACATTGGAACTGATCCAGATAGCAAGTCAAAGTGCAGCTCACCAAGATCTAGATATAGTGTGTACCTATTATTTAGAAGGTTGTAGCCTTCACCCTTTGAGAAGTGTGCTCTTAGATAGTACGTCCTCACCCCTAACATGGTTAATTTTAAAAGACTCCTAAAAGGGTTTGATCCTTGACCAAGTCTACTGTACTAAACATATTGTAAAGAAACTCTTAACAAGGTTAAGGATCTTCTAACAAGGATCATAAAACACGAGTACAGAATATGAGTGGGTGTTAATTCCCACTGAGGTTTTTACCTATTTGGGTTTCCGCATAACCAAAATATTGTTGTTGTGTTCAAGTGTTCTCTTATTATGTTTATGCTTTATGTTTAAGTATACTTAATCAGATAAAGAATTGAAACTTGTAGATAACTGATTCACCCCCCCCCCCCCCCTCTCAGTTATCTCTTGGGAAAATTCCTAACAATTGGTATCAGACCCAAGTGCCTTAGAGGGAAATTTTAATAGCTTGAGGTTGATCAAATGGAATTCTTTAGAAAAGAAAGTCCTATGTTTGATGGAGAGAAATATCTTGACTAGAAGAACAAGATGGTGACACATTTGCAATGCATTGCTTTTGAAGTTTTTGATGTAACTATCAAAGAAGTCAAGATCCCTACTTTAGAAGACCTTGCAAAGGATGATTCTACTAAAAAAGAAAAAAGAATTGTTTCATCAGAATGCAATAGCCAAAGATGCCCTTATCAACGCCCTATCTGACAGTTAGTTTTTAGAAATAAAGAAATTAGATACAACCAACAAAATATGGAAGTACCTAGAAGACATATTTGAAGGAGACAAACAAGAAAAGGATGCATGAAAAAAAACTTGGAAGAAAATATACAATGCATTAGAGACATTACCTGAAGAGAACATCAGAGCTTACAACCAAAGGATCAATGAAGCAGTTACAAGAATCGGGAACAATGGTGGAGAGATCTTGGAAGAAGACATTATGGATAAGTTGATGACCACTCTCGTAGTAGAGTATGAAAAAAATATCAACATCCTTGATGTGACCATGTAGCTTACATCAAATTTCAAGAGAGAGAACTTGATCAACAAAATTTCATCTTTTGAGATTTCAAGATTGAAGACAAAACTTAAAAGTGAAACAGCCTTCAAATCATCAGTCCATGGTAAGAAATCTGCAAGCACTTATGGTAATTTTGATGATGATAATGAAGAGAAAGCACTAGATGATTTCATTGCTATGATTTCTAAAAGAGAAAAGAAAGGAAAAGGGAAATATGAAGGTCAATTGCCATTTAAATGCTTTTCATGCAATAAGATTGGTCACTTTGCATCTAAATGTCCTACAAGAGCTAGAAAGTTCAAAAATGACTTCAAGCCTAAGCATTCAAAGGAATGCTACTTTGCTAAAGATGGAGTATCAGATGATGATTCAGCGGAAGATGAAATTGGATTCATTGATATCAAAGAGAAAATGAATAATGGAGATGAGAAAGAGGAAGAAAAGTTAGCATTGATCTCACAAGTAGACATAATGATAGATTGGATCATATATAGTGAATGTTCATGTCACATGATAGGTGATAAAGATAGGTTTGTTCATTTAGACAAGTACAATTGTGGCATGGTTAGATTTGGAGATAACACTCCCAAACCCATCATTGGTAGAGGAGCCATCACCTTGGATGGAAAGAACAACATTGATGATGTTCTTTATGTTGATGGTTTGAAACATAACCTACTGAGTGTTGGGCAGTTTCTTGACAAAGGCTATAGATTGGAGTTCAATGGAAACAATTATATCATTAACAACAAGGAAGGAGAAATAATTGCATCAGGATCAAAGACTAAAGGTAATGTATTTCAGCTTACTCCAGAAGCAAGTTGTTTTATTGCTAAAGTAGATGACAGTTGGCTATGGCACAAAAGACTATGTCATATTAATTTTGATAACATAGTAAAGATCAGTAATGTTAACATAGTAAGAGACCTACCTAGCATAGCAAAGCCAATTGATACTATATGCAAGGAATGTGTAATGGGAAAGCATGTGAGGAATTCATTCAGGAGCAAGCATAATTCAGCAGAGAACAAGCTAGATCTGATTCATATAGACCTATGTGGACCAACTCAAACAAGATCATACTATGGTGAAAGGTATTTCATTTTGTTTGTAGATGATTATTCTAGAATGATGTGGGTTACATTCTTGAAATATAAGTCAGAAGCATTTGAGAAGTTCAAAATATTCAAAGCTAAGGTTGAGAATGAATCTGGACTTAAGATAAAATGTCTAAGGTCGGATAGAGGAGGAGAATTCACCTTTGAAAGATTCTATGAGTACTGTGAAGAACATGGCATAAAGAGATAGTTAAGTGCACCTAGAACACCTCAACAAAATGGGATTGTAGAGAGAAGGAATAGGATCATCCTTGACACACTGCACACCATCATGATTGAAGGAAAAGTTGCACATACCTATTGGAGAGATGAGGTCAATACAACAGTCTATACAATCAATAGAATACAATTAAGGCCTGACACTAACAAGACACCTTATGAGCTATTGTTTGGTAATGTTCCCATAGTGAAATACTTCAGAATCTTTGGAAGCAAGTGCTACATCAAGAGGGATGAAGTAGTAGGCAAATTTGATGCAAGAAGTGATTAAGGTGTTTTTCTTGGTTACTCTACTAAAAGTAAACTTATAGATGTTTGAACTTAAGATTGAAGAAGATCATTGAAAGTGCTCATGTTAAGATTGATGAGAAGTTTATGGTTCAAGAAAGATATCATGATTACTCACCTATGATTGAAGATGAACCTAGACCCTCCACTATTGAGACAATTGTTGAAGAGATGTTTGATAGTATCAATGTATTGTTCAATGACCTTGAAACAAGTGAAGAAGAAACCCAGAAGGAAGATGAGATAGTATCACCTAAAGTTCCAAAGTTTACATCTAGAAACCATTCCAAGAATGACATCATTGAAGATCAGAGTGGAAAAGTCTTAACAAGATCACAAGCAAAGAATTCAGCTAGCAATGAGGTGGTATGTTTACTATCTTAGATTGAACCTTTAAGTGTTGAAGATGCATGTAATGATTCAGATTGGCATGCTACTATGAAAGAAGAACTAGATCAAATTATTAAGAATGACACTTGGGAATTGGTCCCAAGACCTAGTGATAAGAATGTGATTGGAACAAAGTGGATATTCAGAAACAAGATGAATGAAGATGGTACAATAGTAAGAAATAAAGCAAGGTTAGTATGTAAGGGATATGCGCAAAGAGAAGGCATTGATTATTTACACACATTTGCACCTCTGAGTAGATTATAAGCTATTAAGTTGTTTCTAGCTCATGCAATATTTAAAAAATTCAAAGTCTATCAGATGGATGTCAAGTTAGCATTCTTGAATGGAGACTTGAAAGAAGAAGTATACATTGAGCAGCTAGAAGGATTCACCTTATCAGACAGACTTGACATGGTATGTAGATTGAAGATGACCCTCTATGGAATTAAGCAAGCCCCTAAAGCATGGTATGAGAGACTAGATGTATATCTAACAAAGATTGGATTCAAGAAAGGAGTAGCAGACTATAATCTATTCATAAGAGAGACATCTGAAGGTTTACTACTTGTAGCTATATTTGTTGATGACATTATCTTTGGAGGTAATGAAAAACTTAGTGCTAAATTCACTAAAGAAATGTAGAATGAATTTGAGATGAGCATGATTGGACCTATCAAATACTTTTTGGGATTGAACGTGCAACAGACAGAGAAAGGTATTTTCATTAATCAATCCAAGTATGTGAAAGAGATATTAAAGAAATTCAAGATGGATGATTGCAAGCCAGTAGGGACACCTATGATAACTGGATGCAAGCTTACAAAAGAAGATGATCCACCAGTAGTAGATATAAAATTGTACATGTCTATGATTGGAAAACTTATTTGTCTTACTCGGACTAGACCTGATATTTCCAATGCAGTTGGCATAGTTGGAAGATTTACAGCAAAGCCTAAACAAAGTCACCTTGTGGTAGTAAAAAGAATATTCAAATACTTGCAAGGCACTATAGACTATGGTCTATGGTATCCCAATTCAGAAAATGTTGAGCTTCATGTATATACTGATGCAGATTGGGTGGGATGAGTTGATGATAGAAAGAGTACATCAGTAGGAGCAGTGTTTCTTGGTGACAAACTTGTCACTTGGACAAGCAAGAAGAAAAATTGTATCTCTCAGTCAACTGCAAAAGTGGAGTATGTTGCAGCAGCCCTAAATTATTCTACAATTGTTTGGATCAAGAAAATGATAAATAATTTTGGTATTCAGATTGACTATCCTATTGTTATACATTGTGATAACACTAGCACTATCAATATGTCAAAGAACCATGTGATGCATGCAAAGACAAAACACATTGAGATAAAGTATCACTTTCTAAGAGAGAAAGTAGCAAAAAAAGAAGTGAAGTTGGACTATGTGAGTACTAAAGATCCGCTAGCAGACATATTCACAAAGCCCTTGCCAAAGGATACTTTTGAGTATCTCAGGGAAAAGTTGGGAGTAATTCCATTCCCTGATTCTCCTTAGAAGAAAGAAGAAAGAGCATCAGTCCTAAGGGACTGATGGATGGTTGACTACTCTAGCTTAGTTGTAGTACTGATGCTTAAACTATTTGGTGTCCTTTGCCATTGATGTCAAAGGGGGAATATATATAGTCATGAAAAATAGAAGTAAAAGGAGTAATATACTAAGGGGGAGTAGTATTCAATTATGGAAGTGGTTCAGTTGAGGAAATGGAGAATGTTATAAAATAATATCTTATTTGGGTTGGTGGTATTTTTAATTCCATATGTTGCCATCAATGCCAAAGGGGGAGATTGTTGGAGATTTGCCAGCAAGCCAGTGCTGACTGTATGTTTGTCATTGACGACAAAATATGGTAAGTAGCATGCATTGAAGACTTATATAGTAAGCTTTGAGTATATTTATCATGGACATGTTATCTGCATGATATCATGGATGCAGAGGTTAACTGTTAGTATAGATAGTTATATAGCAGCTTGTGTCAGCAGTGTTCCTAACAAAGTTACAAGTAGTGTTATGTGGATAATTGTTCATACAATTATCATGGAGCCTTGTGTGTTTGGATATGTGATGGAGACATGTTGGTGATGTTACTTTCATGGGCATAGATTCTAATGATTAGTATATGTGAAGTTATGTAGTCTCTATTCAGCAGTAGTAGTTTCCTGTGATTATTCAAAAGAGCCGAAAGAGATTATATTGGTTCTAGAGTTGCACCTATCATTTTGGTATGTGCCCTTGGATTAGTGCTTGGAGAAGAGTTATTAATGTTTTTTTAATGGAACATGATGTAATTCAGCTTGAGGAGAAAGTTTCATTTAATTTGGTAGAGCTGACAATGTGTAGCGTACGTCTACATCTGTCAATATTGGACAAGTCCTAGAATGTGTTGCATGCTTAGTAGAGCCAAAAAAATTATTATTGGAGTATTTTATGGTTTCTCTAATATGAGTTCAAGATGGTTCTAATAAGTTTACTTGATTATATCATTTAGAGGAAAGATATTTATAGGTAGTCCTTTGTGATTGTTAAAGTGTGGTTCATAGCTGATTATGAAGAGCAGAGCAGAGTGTGCGAAGTGTTGAGCCATTAGAAGAAGGTCTATGTGACCAAGTAAAGTATTTGTACTATACATTAGAACTGATCTAGATAGCAAGTCAAAGCATAGTTCACCAAGATCTAGATATAGTGTGTATTTGTTATTCAGAAGGTTGTAGCCTTCACCCTTTGAGAAGTGTACACTCAGACAATGCGTCCTCACCCCTAACAAGGTTAATTGTAAAATACTTCTAAGAGGGTCTGACCCTTCATTTGGTCTTTTGTACTAGACATATTGTAAAGAAACTCCTAATAGAGTTAAGGGTCTTCTAACTAGGATCATAAAACACTAGTACAGAATATTAGTGGGTGTCAATTCCCACCGGGGTTTCTACCTATTTGGGTTTCCCCGTAACTAAAATATTGTTGTTGTGTTCAAGTGTTCTCTCATTGTGTTTATGATTTATGTTTAAGTATACTTAAGTGGATAAAGAATTGAAACTTGTAGATAACTGATTTGCCCCCCCCCGCCCCCTCTCAATTATCTCTTGGGACTATTCCTAACATTATTTGCACTTTTGCATTTGAGATCAAGCATTTGGAGAGCACAGGAGATCTTAGCAGCAAGGATTGAAGGATTGAAGTTTTTTTCATCAGTAAAGAAGTGTTAAAATTATTGCAAAAACCTACCTTGGATGTGTCATTTCGGAAACCCTTTGGAACCCTACTTAAGTGTTGAAGCAAGTAAGTAATGGCAACTCTAGTATTCTTTGATGTCACAAAAAGGAAAAGATATGTATTCAAGAAGCATCCATTTAAGTCAATGCTAGATGATTTAGAAGGAGAATTTTCTAGAACTTCGATGGGAGTTATGCATGTTGAAGATATTCGGGCTTACATCTATTGTAAGAAGGAGCCTGTAGGAGTAGACAGGATAAGGTCGCACATTGAATCTATAGTTAATCTAGACTTCACATTCAAGGATGAATTCATGTAGTTCACAAATAACCCTATCATTGAGGATGCGACTACATATGAATTCTATGAGTCAGAATGGATTAAGATATTACTGAGCAGGATTCATGATGATTTGTTTTGGATTGGAGAAGTCCCTATTCACATAACTACTGATCTCATAGATGAGATGACCGGACTTTATAAGACTGATGCCATTATTCCATCAGGTAAAGATGTCAGAAAATAGGTTGAGTAAGCATGTCAGTCCAGGAGTGATAAGCATGGCATGACTATTGAGCCCATTGAGGAGAAAGATATAAAACTCATGGCTATGATCCTAGGATACAAGTTTCAGCATGGAAACAGAGTGAACAATGTATCCACAACTACTATTCTGGAAGCTATAAGGATAGTGAAAGAAAATGGAGAGTTTAACCTCTGTGAGATCCTGGGTGCACATTTGTTAGGAAACTTAAGAGCCATAAAACATGATAAGAGAAAAATATTCAGATTCGGGTCATTGATCATCTACATGTTTTACATATATAGTTGGTAAGGTCTTTGATCTCTATCTAGACAAGAGCATACCTACATTACCTCAAATTTCATTCAAGGAAACATCAGAGAGAACCTTTTAGGATTACATGGAATTGGAGATTAAGACATTCAGAATTAAGATGCAGAGCAGGTATAGGATACCTAGAAAGATAGTAGATGTATCATCTTAAAATGGAATAACTTCCATGATAAGAACATTTATCCCTCTAAGTAAGTGGTCTGGGGTCATGTCAAATTCCTTGACTAGCTCTTTGCATGGATTTGGCTATTTCCCCCCTATTCTGCTTCTCTCCCCCTATTTCCAGCCTCTTTCTGACAACTTTCTCTGAGAAACTGAAGATTTTGACTTTCTAGGTCAATGATGACCTAATGGGTCCATGTCAACCTCGACCCTAACCTAGGTCAAAGTTAACCTCAACTCTGACCTAGGGTAGAGTCAACCTCGACCTTGACCCTAGGTCCAATTTTCAAGTTCTGGGAATTTTGGAATATTCGATTGTGGAAAGTTTTATTCTTCAGCTTTTGGGTCGGCTGTTTCGGGTTTCAGAATGGTAAAATCTTAAATTGCATTTAATATAGGTCCATTTCAAGGGGTTAAGGTTAATTGGGATTTAATTCTCCAATGTCAGCCTCTCTAGAAGTTTGTGCCCTAGATCACTATAAAAGGAATCCTTCGTCTCTCATTTTCTCCATCTCATCCATCCATCCATTATCAAGCAACTTTTTGACATCCACAATCAAGCAATTTCATGATCAAGCAAGAAAGAAGGAGAAGGAAAGAAAGAAAGCATTCATTCATGTTCAAGCATTCAAGCATTCAATTATTCATCAAGGAGATCCATTGTTAGCCATTGAAGGATTCAATCTCTATGGAGCCCTCTTGTTGAATATTTCTCCATCCACATTCACCCAAGCCTCTTTCTATGCCAAGATCCATTCAAGATTGGTGTTGTAGATCTAATGCCATTGATTTGAGAGATCCTCCATACATTCCTATATTCATTTGGAGCATCCATAATTGTGGATTCAAGGAATCGAATCCTCCACAAGGATTTTCACATAAGCAAGGTGAATAGTTACATTTACTTTGTTTATACATATTGCAAATTCAATTATATTTAAAGGTTGATTCCAAACTAGGGTTTAACCAAGGAAAACCCCCCATCAAAACAAAAAAAAACCATTTTTCTTGTAGGTATAGGTACAGGACAGCGAATTGACATTTAGATCTGGATACCCTTTTCGGTGAACTTTCAAGATCTGCGAATAGAATTTCCGTCAGAGTTGTTTCAGGTTAGGGATGACCTTCAGTGAGGGGTAAGATTATGCCCTGCTATCTGGGTCAAAGTTGACCTAGCCTCAGAAAGATAAAATTTTTATGGGTTTTCTCTGTCTCGGTATTTCTAGCCTAGAGCAGGTTGCAAAATTCCTCAAAATTGTGCACATACATCGGAAATCAGCATTTTCCAAATTTACCCTATTTTGAGGTTAGTATTTTCCTTCTATTCATTTAATATTTCAAGCATATAGTTTCTATAGAAAATTAAAGGATTTCCTCCTTTCTTCATATTCTCCATTGTTTGATTCATTTGTGCATTGATCACTTCATTGTGATTAATCAATTTGGATCTATCTTTTTGGGAATTTGGATTAGGGATAGATCTTATACTTTCCCCCATTTCTCACATAGATACAACAATATAAATGTAATAAGGGTAAAGATAGATCCCCTACATCTTTATCCACCACTACATTTTGGTGAACCCAACATGCTTTATACTCACTAATATTTTGTGGAATTAGATGCCCTATTGTGTTTGTGGTGTTAGATTTCCTTTTATATCTTTTTGGTGTTAGATTTGCATTTTATGTTTCAAAAATACAAAAAAAATTGTGAAATATCTTTAAAATACAAAAATATTCATTTGTTTATGCTTTGTGTTTGCCTAGTTTAGTTCATTTGCGTTGCATTGGTATATGAGCTTTACTACCACTAGTCCTACTTATAACATTCCAATTAGAAGAAGTCATAGACTCATGGGTGTCTTTGATCCTGAATCTTCCTCTCCTTTCCTTAGGATCCCAGATGACAATTTGATTATTTGTGATTCCAATCCT